>CM053507.1:135177811-135239641 GCA_028627145.1 Eidolon dupreanum | reverse complement strand
GATGGACAATAGCTGTCCTAGTCCTTATAGCCTGTAGCCTGGTAGTATTTTGTTGTTCCCTATGTTGTTGTGGATTGTATGCCCAAGGTAACACCCTCTGAATATATTGACAAAACATTGCTAGGATGTCCCTAAGTGTGGGGGTTCTCCAATAGCTAGGAAGTCCTCCCTCTCGCTCACCTCCTTAACCTCCAAATTTAAGGGTACTGTTCAAACTCTTCCATGAAACTTCAGCCCATAGTAAAATTTTCCTTCCAGAAAACTAGTTCTCAAACTTTGCACCAAAATCATCTGAAGGGCTTTTTGCTACACAGATTATTGGGCCTCGCCTTTAAAGATGGGGCTTGAGAATCTCTCTTTCTGACAAGTTCCCTGGTGATACTGCTGCTACTGGTCTAAGCCCTGTGGTAAACTCATTATGACTTGCATGAAGCTGGGCCTGTGCTGACCTTCACTGTTTCACAGTGCCTACTACAGTGCTTGGCATTTGGTAGCCACCTCATCAAGAGTGGAACAAATGAATAAATATATATATATACCCTTATACTGGCTCATATATGTGCACTACTTTGTGCATTTCTTACCAAATAACTTTTTCTTTTCACAATAAATTTTTGATTCATCAATTAAAGGGCTATCTGTATGTAAGGTATGATCATTAGTTTTGTCTTTCCTACAAGATTAAAAGTCTTTTATGTCAACTATCTCCAACTGCTTCACATACAACAGGTGCTTAATAAATGGTTGGTGGTTATTACTCAACACAATCATGCAATAGGGAATCACCATATCAATTCCTGAAAGGCTGTAACCCCTCTCCTTAGTGATGATCTTTATTGAGGCCAGCATCTTTTTTTTTTTTTTTTTTGATAAAACCAATCCTGGGGAAATATTAATGGGTTATTTTTTTCTGTTCCATTTAAGAATAGTGTCACCATGTGTCAAATCTAAAGATGGTGTGGTTAATAAAGCTAGAATCCTTAAAAAAATTATTTTGGAACAAAAAAAAATAGTAAAAGAATGGAAGTTCAAAGTTGATTTAATACTAGAACATCCTTTAGTTGTTGGAAGCAATGGTGGGTATAAAGAGATTAAAGGTAGCTTAATATTTTCAATTCTAGTTGTAAAGGAAAATGAAAAATCAAAATATTTTCAACTTGACTCAAGTAGAAGAAGCAGATAGGGAAAAGAATAAGTCAAAGTCTCTTGTAATAAATTCCCTTAATAGCTTCATAAATGGTGGTATCCAAGAGAGAGTGTAGTTATTCAAGAACTTTAACAGAAGTATTGGTAAAGAGTAATTGGGAATGATCTAAAGTTTAGGTGATTTAAAATAATAACATACTGAATTATCCTTGAAATGATAATTTTTATGATTTCATGGACTGTACATTATCACAGTATTTATACATGGCATTGGTTTTCACACTGTGGTTACATGTTCCTCACAAAGGTACCACTGTCAAGGAAAAGGCTGAGCTGATGGCCTTCTGTCCCTCCTACACACACACGAGCCCGTGTGCGTACACACACACACACACATCCCTACCTGCTTCAATTCTAGAGTACCACCATTTTGGTGTTTTGTGTACACTGGTTTTCCTGCTAAGATTTTATTTGAAAAAAAAGTTTTGTTGCTTTAAAAAAATATAGTAAATAGTTATTGTGTAGTATACAATAACCTTACACAATTATTACAAGGATAACTAAATGTCCTAATGGAAAAAAAACCTCAAATTAAGGGAAACATAATTTGTGGTAGAAACAGCTAGTTATAACCCCAGTCTCCCCACCTTCCATCATTTATAGAGCAGTGGGTGGTGCCTCTCTAGCCAGAGACTACATTTCCCAGTCTCATTTTTGTGAATGATGAGGGGGAGGATATGCTGTATATCATTTCTGGGTTCATATGGGTAAGAAGCAGATATGTCTTCTTTTCCCCCAACCATTAACTAAATACAGAAGTCTCTTTGAATCTCTCTATGGCAAAAGTTAGCAAACTATAAGCCAAATCCAGCAGGCTACCTGTTTTTGTAAATAAAGTGTCATAGCCAGGCCCATACATTTTAAAAGTCTTTAGAACTACAACAGCAGGAGCAGAGTTAAATAGTTGAAACAGACACCCTGTGGCCACAAAGCCTTGAATATTTACTATTTGGCCCTTTAGAGAAAATGTATGCTGACCTCTATTCTATGGGATGGAAGGAGCTGGGTTCCTGGATCATTACACAGAGGAAAGCTGCCCACTGACTAATGACACCTGCATTATTAAACTTACAAGAGCAAAAAAAACTTCTCGTGTTAAGTCATTGAAATTTTTAGTTATAGCAGCTAAGAACATACTATCGGTTAAACACACTATTCTTGGAAACTGGTCCAAAAACCTACATATTAAAAACTCACAAATATCTGGTAGATGAATGGTAATTAAAGTAGATGGGATAGCTCAGGGTCTTGCTCACAGATAGTTGAAGAAAATTTAAAATGTTCAAAGCAAACAGATAAAGCATCAAGAAGTTACTTAGGCAAATATCTTAAGAATATAAGGTTAAGAAAAATACTTGTTGAGGTTTGGAAATGAATTTCTGCAAAGAAGGAAGCTATTGGTAAAGTACAGTTTCCAGGGCATGGTAAGGACAGAAGATGGATTATAGAAGTTAAGATTCATCTTCTAAAAGGAATAAAGGACACCGATCCCATAATCTACCCACAGAAGTTACAAAATAATACTTACTTTATTATATGGAATCTATATTTTTATTGTCTTTCCTGCCCCGCCACTCATTCTATTTTGTCCTTATTGTGTATGTTTTATGCTGGTCATCACAAGCTAAACCGAGACCACCAAACAGTACATTGCAACCTGCGGTTTGAACTGGGACCACTAAACACTACATTGCAACCTCTTTTCAGAGGCATCATACTATTTGAGCTAAGAATTAAGCAAGAAATTTTCAATCATCTAATTTTAAAGAGAATCCATACCCCGGAAACCCAGCAGAGTTTACAGTCACGTGATTGTTTTTGAACATTTGGTTACTCCTTCCTTCTGGGTCTTTCATCACAGAGGTGAGCGCTTTCATCACATCTACCTAGGAAGACCTGACAATCTCCGAGAAGGAAGCTGTAAGATTGTTCTATGTGAGGGAAAAGGATGCTTGGAAGTGGTTTCCCCACCTCCATGGCTGGATCAATCCAGGTGGATAGGAACCCGAGTTTCTGCGACCCATCGGCCAGCACAGAACAGCACCCGCTAGCCCCGCCCCTCCTGGCCGGAGCCCCCTGTCCTCTCGACCAAACCTCCCACCTACTCCCTCAAACCTCACCCTGTCGCTGACCACGACACCCCGCCAGTCCTCCAAAACCCTGCGGCCCCTTCTGGTCCCAGCCCGCGGGCCCGAACAACCAGGCCCCTGCCCCTCCGCCCAGGCTCCCCGCCCCTCGCGTTGGGTCTCCGCCCCCTCCTTCCCGGTCAAGCCCTGCGGACCAAGACCCGCCCCTGCCGGCCGAGCCCCCCGCCCCTACGGGCCGGCAGCAGCGGCGACCACACGCTCAGGCGCCTGCTCAGTGCGGGGCGCGGCGCGCGGCGCGCGAGGGGCGGTGTCGGCGCGGGCGCGGGCGCGGGCGCTCAGGCATGGCGGCAGCGGCGCTGGGCAGCTCCTCGGAACCCGCGTCGCCCGCCGTGGCCGAGCTCTGCCAGAACACTCCGGAGACCTTTCTGGAGGCGTCCAAGCTGTTGCTCACCTACGCGGACAACATCCTGAGGTGCGGGGCTGCGGGATCGGGCCGCCGTACGGGGGCGGGTGGGGCGCGGCTCCTGGCCGACCGGGGCCCGGAGGGCGGCGAGGGCAGGAGGACCAGGGCCCTGGGCCTGACTCTGGCCCGGTGTGCGAGCCCGCGGGCCCGGGGCCTCGAGACCCGGCCAGGCCCCACCCCCGGCTGCGAAGAGGAAGTTTCTTTGCACGGCTGACTTGGCACCTGAAGTCTGGCTGCCGCGGGGAGAATCGCTCGTCCCGCGGGTAGGACAGGGAGAGGGAGCTAGGGAGGCATGCCCCCAAACACTGGCTTCTGATCAGGTTTTAACCGTCTTACGTGACGGCACCTAAACTGTAACAGCCTTTCTTTAATATTGAGTGGATTTTACAGAACGGGGTGTCATATGTTTATCAGAAGTTAGTCTCTGAAAATGTTTCCTTCCTAATATTTTGTGAATATCCTAATATTAAGTATAATACTGAAGTGATGGGTCTTTAACTTTTTTTATGGTCTTTTTCTGCCCATTTTTTGTCGATTGAAGCATTGTGAACCGTATTGCTTTAAAGTTACAATTTTGATATTAACATCTGAATTCTACTTTCAAAACGACCTTTTACATAAAAATTAGTGAAGCTAATCATTTTGGATAAGAGTCATTTGTTTTATTCTCCTGTAAGCAAAAGTACAATTCTAGATCTTTCAGGGATCTTACACATTTTGGCAACTGGGAGGCAAGTTTGATTATTCATTTTGAATCATTACCACCTCAGGCCTTAGATCAAATCTTGTGGTGTCTTAAGGAGAGGCATATGATATATGGGAGACAAATGGAACTGAGGTTAAAGAAGTTCCAGGTGCATTAGAGTGGTACCTCATTTATCAGGTCGCTGTGATTATCTAAGTTCTCTGTCCCTTCAACCCCTGGTGCTTGCTCTTCTCAGTGGTGGACGTATTGGCATGAAGTCTAAAAGGAAATTTCTCTCAGTTTCAGATTATAGATTTCACGTGACCCAGTTTTAGAGACATTAGTTACAAGTGCAGTGTTTTAACTCATGACAGTTATAATAGCATTCATGTAGGTAACATGAATGATTTAAAAGTAAATTGAAGGAAAAACATAGTGAGCCCTTATGTGCCAGACGTTACAAGGGATGCAGCATGAACACTTTACACAGTTACACAATTATGACCTATGTGGGGAACCGCCTCCTTCTCTGTGACACCTTCTCAATTTACATTCTTCATCCTAAGAGGTCTGACAGCTCTTAAGAGCAGAAGGATGCCAGTGGATGCTAGTGGCTAAGTGAATTCGCAGGCTGAATTCTCAAGAGCCTATCACATGGGACCTCCCACCTGGAAAGCCACCAAACTATTTAAACACCCACTATTCAGAAAGAGGGAGGTGGCCTTCTAATGTAGATTCACTTCTGCTTTCAATTCAGTGAAACCAAAAATGCTAAGATCAGGGTGTTTTGAGAAAAGAAATCCTTTCCATGTAAATAATGATTTTCGCATCATAATTATCATTATGAATGTTTACCAAACTCATAGAAGAAACTTGGCATGCTGTAAGGTCATGTTATAGTCTTTACCATGGCTTGTGTTTCTAATCTTATAAGGTGTTTACTCAGGGAATTAGAAGTTTGGAACTCATTAATTGGAGATGGTATGAAAAACTCTTTTTATTTTGTCTTAAGAAATAGTATTCACTGCCCTCATATTCTTAGATTTTTAAACTCCTTCAAAATCATTAGAGGTAAAAACCACCTTTCCTTCTCCTTCCAAGTCCAGTGACTTGCTAACTTCTTAACGGAAAAGCTGCAGATTGCTTCTTTATTTCTAGACACAGTGCATTACAGATCTGCTAGTCTAACTTATTTGAGAGTAGAGAACACCGAGGTTTTCTGTTCCTTTTTTGCTATTTTGGGAAATCTATTAGTGGTAGAGATAAGGGACAGTATTAGAGATGTCTTGTATTCCTTGCTCCTACTTCAGGGTAAAGTGTAAAGTGTACATGCTGCGTCCCTGGTAACGTCTGGCACATAATAAGGGCTCACTATGTTTTTCCTTCAATTTACTTTTAAATCATTCATGTTACCTATATGAATGCTATTATAACTACCATGAGTTAAAACACTGTACTTGTAACTAATATCTCTAAAACTGGGTCACATGAAATCTATAATCTGAAACAGGAATTTCCTTTTAGACTTCATGCCAATATACTCACCACTGAGAAGAGCAAGCACTAAGGGTTGAGGGGACTCAGAAAACCTATATTCTGACATAGTATTTTACAGAATGAGAGCTGAAATGAGAATTTCATTAGCAGTTTTTTTTTTTTTTTTAAACCGGGATACTTGCCACTACACACAAATGAAAATAATACTGCTAGTTAAGTTAAATTTCTAGTTTGGATGATGTTTATCCTATTCCCCAAGTAAGTCATAAAGCTAATGAAATTATAGACTAAAATAATGCTAATATGTATGCACAGTGTACCATGGATGATTTGAACCTTTTACCTTTTTTTAGTTCACTGACTACTAAATAAAGATAAGTTGGCTTCACTAACGTCTGCTTTCTCAAAAGTCTGTAATAGTTTCACTGACATTCCACATAGGTTCCTTAGATGATTTGTTTTATTCATTCTTCTAAAAAAATTTGATTTTCCACTAATTTCCTTTGTAAAATACATGCAAGTTTTGGTTACAGATGGCATTGGATATGATTGGGAAGGGCCAACAATGGAAAGTGGTTTTTGCCTTCGAAGAAAATAAGCATGTTTGGGAGAAAGACACAAGTATGAAAAATAGTCACAGCATAAAATCTATAAGACAATTCCAAGACAGAATTTAATTACACATTTATGTGAGGAAATAACAGGGGGACTTATCTTGGAACAATTTTGGAACAGAGGTTTGATGAGTCCAGTTAATGGAGTAGCAGAGAGCATATATTTGACATAGGCAAACAAAAGCCATTTGATAGGCAAGAGAAAGTGATCGTAGTTTCTAGACTGAAAGAGAAGCATATAAAAGAGCTTCATGCAGCATAATGATGTTAAAAGACACAAGGCATGAATTTCATTTGTGAAGCTATTGCAGTAATCATAAGCATAAGTGCAGATAGAATAGAGTATATAGGCAGGGATTGGCAATTCTTGATGACTACAAAGAGTAGAACTAGTTAGTGATGGGAGGAGACAACCAAAATAACTTCTGATTTCTAATCTAGTTTACTATTACCTGGAGAAATTGAGAGAGGATAGTTAACTGAGGATTGGTGCATTCATTGGCATCTTGTATGGTAGAGACTGTGAGTTTTGCAATCAGACTAGTGGATTTAAATCCCAGTCAACCATTTCCTAAAAGTGTGATTATAGATAATTTATGTATACTCTCTGGGCTTCAGTTTCCTCATTTTTAAAAGGAAAGAAAAATACCTACATTATATAATCAATGCAAAAGAAAAATAAAGGATCTGGCACATATGTTATCTATAGTTATTTTTCAGTTTTTCGTGTTAAGCTAGATTATGTGTATGTTTCACTTGTCACCTAGAGACAATGGTAGAGGTAGAGCCAGAGATGGTTCCCTGATGGTTCTCAAGGCAGATGTTTTTGAAAAATTTATTATTTCAGAATAACAAATTTTCAGAAGGACTAGAAACAATTTTTTAAATGACCTACAAAGCAACTTTTGTGATTAGTAACAAAAATTCAAGATTATAGGATATATTCATGAACTAAGTTTCCATTTATGTGGACCTTTTCTGGAATTAGGCATTCTAAAGAGGAAGAAATGATAAGATATATTTAATTCTCAGTGTTCCTAAAATTTTGAAATAAAACATGTAAAGTTTTTTTCTAAGATGCTATGACCTCAGTGGAAACCCTAGTGTTAACATGTCTTAAAATCTTAGAAATATAGTAGATATAAGTAGATAAGATGAAAAGCATGACTTTTTCTTACCATTCTGTTATAAAGACAAAGACTCATTTTTCATAAGTTAAACAATTTGGTAGATACCTGGGGGTAAGACAACTCGGAAGACCCCAGAATTTGTTCAAAGTGGTGGTTGAGTGAGGAACAGGAAATTTTGTGCCCTTTCAGGACTCCATTCCACATCATCATCTAACAAACAAAAATCTCATGTGAAAAAATGTGAAAGTGCAAAATAATTGCTAACAAGTAGGATAAATGTTACAAATTGTAGAAATTGTTAATGGTCAGCAGAGAAAAAAAAACCTCAAAGAGTTATACCAAAAAATATCTGAGAAAATTAAATTAATAGAAGATTAAGCAAAAATAAAGGTGACTTTTGGGGATGCTTTAGACACTGCAGGATAAGGAGAGTGGTAACGGGCTCAAGGATAGTGGACACCTTGAGGTAATGCTGTAAAGCTAGAGATTCAGAAGGTGTTCTGTGTGACACTTTCCCAAGGGAAGAAATGGGATCTGATGGATTTGTGGTCTGGTGGCCCTGTAGCCAAGTTCCCTAAGTCTTTAAGGGCTTCAGGGGTGGACTTTTAGCATCAGTCTATGCTGAAGACCATGGCTGGTCTACTCAGTGTATTTAAAAAGGGGAAGATAGGATTTGGGGAGCTGGGCATTTCTATAATTTTTGTTTGTTTGCAACATGCTTTTAGTTAGAAAAAAACATATAAATGATATGTGAGGTCCATTGATGTTGTAAAAAGAGAAAATTGCTCACTAAAAACTAAAGAGGAAAATCTAAACTATACAGAGAAGCTTTGTATCTACAGTTATTCTGAAGCATATATCAAAATAATAAGCTATAACAGAACAGTGGTGAAAGAAAGAAGAAAAACTAGAAAATTAAGCCTAGTGAAAGACTTTGATCATATAGAAATCTGGAAGCTATTGAGGGAAAAAATATGTTAAAATAGCTCAAGCGGTTTTACACCAGTAGAATATATATTAACCTGGTGGTGCTAATGTGTTTATTACCCTGTGGAATGTGTTGACTATAATGAAAAGATGCCTCATTTAGCTGTGACAAGTTTAGGATTATTTTATAATTGAATGTTTTCTGATTAAATGGTAAGAAAGAAAGGCGCAGTTATGATAACCGTGTGGCATGGAAGCCAGGGATGCTGGATGTTGTGCTGTGCCCAAGGCAACACCCCCCCCCAACAGTGCCAAGATTGAGACTCTGCTCTCAATCTTAATACACAGAATACAAGAGTAGAATGTATCTTTTTCCTTGTGTTTGTCAACTAATTTGTGATTCTCAAATGACCTGTGGTGAATAACCATGTTTTTTACTTTAGTTTCCAACCCTTTTGGACCTATAACTTTTGTAAAATAGAATGAAAGTTTTATGGCAGTATCAAATTGTTATAAAAATTACTAGAACTCTCAATTTCTTTACTTATTATGAATCGGTATCAAAGAGTCTGTAGATTTGCACCAATCTGTGGACATTTTGAGTGCTTTAGAATTTTTGTCTCTGAATATTCTGTAACTTGTATGATTTTTGAAATTAAGGGAAAAAGTTTTAAAAAGATCGATATTGGTTTTTTGTCTTATTTTTTTAATTTAATTTTAATAGTTTCAAGTATTCAGCACATTGATTAGACATTTATATAGTTTATAAAATGATCCCTTAGATTGCTCTTTCTCTCCTCTGGCTCTCCACCTAACCATTACGTTAGTGCTAACTGCATCCCCTATGCTGTGCTCCCTCCCCATTGATTTTATGACATTTTGGCAATAGGGAATTGCTTCATGGAAGATAAATGTAAAATTTGTTGAAATTTTCACAATTAAATTTCCTTTTGTGGGGTGGGGATTGTTTTTATATAAGAATATCTAGAGAACATGTGTAATTGCAACAGAGTTGCTTAATCAGTTGCTAGCTTTAGCCTCAGCCCCACCCCCCCAATTCCATACCCCAGATGGATGGCCTCAGCACTCCTTCCTGTGGATCCCCTGACCCAGCCTCAGAATCCACCATTTTAAAGGCGCTGGTATCAGATATGAAACTTACCATCCTTAATTATGTTCTGAAGGTCTTTTGAATATAATGCAATGATTACCTTATATTTTCTGGGGGTTTTTTGTTTGTTCGTTTTGTAGGGTTTCTGATTTATCAAAGTTATTAAAGTCGCAAAGCTTTTTATGTGCTGGTCTCATCCCATGTATATTACTCAAAATCTTAATCATGGTAAAATAAATTTATATTTTTATTTTATTTTGTTACTATATTTGCTGTGATGAAAATATATCTTGAGTTTGAAGCAGTTCTCAACAGTAAATGCAATCATCAATCTAAGGAAGAAAGAAAATCAGGTGACTGTAAACATATACCTAGGTTCATATTTGTCAGAAGTCTTTGAGGAACTGTGATCCATTTTTATATAGCTCCTTAGTTTGTTTTATTTATTTTACAAATATTTATTAGCCACCACTTGTGCATCAGGCAGCACTCCTGGTGATTGAGATCCATTGGTACAAAACAGGGAGAACTTGCCTCTTGCCTGGAGCTGACATGGACTTTTTTCTTAGCAATCTAAAAACTCATAAAGGTTTCTAGCTTTAAAAACACAGGATTAAAATGTTACGTGGAGTTCCTTACGGCAGCATTAATATTTTCAGCTATGAAATTAAACAGTAAAGTTGTAGTAAATGTATACTGAAGAAAGAATCACAAAATGAGGCTACTTTTCTAGACAGTGTTTCTTCTTTCTTTAAAGTTGGGATCTAGCCTACCTTGTAGGAGTATAGCCGTGTAAAATGTGCAAAGTAGTACAAAGGTGTTGTGAAAATATAAATTGTTATATATAATCAAACTTTTTTTTTTTAATCAGAAACCCTAATGATGAAAAGTATAGATCTATCCGGATTGGAAACACAGCTTTTTCTACTAGACTCTTGCCCGTCAGAGGAGCTGTTGAATGTTTATTTGAAATGGGCTTTGAAGAGGTAAGTCTGTTCAAGGGTTTTTTCCTCCTCAATTCATGTACAAAGCATTCATTATTGTACTGATAGATACTTACCTCAGTAAGATTTTTTTTTTTTATTAATTGATGAGTTTGGAAATCTGTATAACTTATTATCTCTTCATCTATTAGACATTTAAAAGTCAGAATAAATATACTTTAAAATTACCGTAAACTATAACAACTCTCCCATGGGGAAAAAATTCTTAGAAGTCTCAATGCTTTAGAATTGGGAGGTCAGACATGGAACCCAAGGACCAAATTACTGCTCACTCTAGACTTTTAGTGAAAACCTGCTCTGTGAGCACACATGAATACTAATAGGGTGCAACTACCCTATTCCGTAAGAAATGAAAAGCTGAGTTTAGTTGCCACTTAGAAAGGTTTTCTTCGGTGACAGGAAAAAGAATCTCAGTGCGTTTTTTTTTTTTTTGTTCGTTTTTAGGTCAAAAGAAAAGTTTGGTATTTCCGTCTTGAGGAGTCTTGTGCCATAGTTTAATTTTATGGCCCAATGAAAGTAGTTATCAAAATTGTGAATTTTCTTTATGTGTGTATGCTTAATCATTTCTAGTTTATAGAATGTTGAAAGAAGTTGAACCAGGTTATGGAGACTCAGTAATCAGTAGCAATCAGAATTGACAAGGCTGTAGAAATTGTTAGAGACATACAGAGTTGTGGTAGGATATAATTTCCTTCCCGCCTCTCTGCTCCTCACTCCAAATTTTATTCCAGGCTCTTGGGATATATTGGTGAACTAGGTAGATATAGATCTCATCTCCATGGAGCTTGCATTCTAGTATTAGACATTATAACAAAGATGAGTGCAGAGAAGAAAATAGGACGTGGTAATACAATAAAAAGCAACTATAATGGTGAGGGGCACATAGAATGAGTGGTTGGAGAGGGCCTCTGAGGAGATAACATTTGAGCTGGGACCTGAGTGACGAGCAGCAATTCAGGCACCTGAAGCTCTCTGGTAGGCATATTTCAAGCAAAAGGATTCACATGTGCAGAGGGGCTTCTAGCAGGAGTAGCTTTGGCACAGAAAGCTATACAGAGGCTGGCATAAGCCAGGCCATGGGGTTTTGAGGACTGTGAAGAATTAGACTTCGAATGAAATGAGAAGCCGTTGGAAGGTTTTCAGCAGAGAATAATATTTCTAAAGATTACTCTAGTTGTTGTAGAGAGAATATTTTGGATTATCTGGGATGGTGTCAAGGGATAAAGCAGGGAGATGAGTTAGAAAGCTTATTCTCTTAGTCAAAATGAGAAATGGTAGTGGTTTGTATACATTCCATAAGGACAGGGCTTTTTGTCTATTTTGTTTCCTGTGTTGCTACCTCTTGAGAATAGTGCTGGTGCATTTAGGCACTCACTAAACATTTGTTGAATGAAGGCTTGGTAGCAGTGGAGATGGGGTGAAGTAGAGGGATCTAGGATTTCTTTTTGAAGCAGAATCTACAGGACTTGCTGGTGAATTGGATATGGGGTTATAAAGGAAAGGAAAGAATCAGAATGACTTCTAGGTTTTGGTTTAAGCAACTAAGTGGATGGAAGTACCAGTAATTGAGCATGAGAAGTCTTAGAGAGTAATAAATGTCAGAAGATAAATCACTCCCTATCTTTTGGATAATTACAACTGATATACTGTTAAATATTCAAGTAGAGATGTCAAGTAGGCAACTGAATGTATGAGTGTATAACTCAAAAGGAGAGGTCAAGCTAGAGGTATAAATTATGGTGTCATCTGCTTATAGTTACTCTCAGAGATCTGAACATTGAAAATATAAAACTATAGAGGAAGAAAATTGAGAACACTGCTGATTTTGTTTAAGGAAATGCAGATTTTTGAGAGTCAAATGACAGGATAATTGAGTAAATGACAGCTGGAGCTGTACTAATTTCTCATTGTTGAAATGTCACAGATGCGGTAGAATCAGATTTGCCTTTCAGCAAATATTCGAGTATCAGGTCAGGTGACCAGCCATCCCAGTTTGCCTGAGACTGTCTTGGTTTTAGCACTGAAAGCCCCACATCTCAGAAAACCCCTCAGTCTCAGTCCCGAAAGTTGGTCACGCCAAGTGCCAGATAACAAGCCAGATTAAAACTTGCAATAGTATTTGACACAAATGGAGTCAAAATTTCAGAAAAGATAAATGTGTAAGACTAAGTTACACTTAAAATTTCTGGTCAGCTTTGGACTTCACACCTGTCAAATAAGTGTGTTATCGTGTGGTTAAGTTGCAGGGGGAACTGACAGAGCTGAAACTGAACTCTACCACCAAAAATAAATTTGGTGGGCTTTGAGATGTGGTTGGGATCCAGACCTATCTCAAAATTTTCAACTGTACATTAAAATTCTGAGCACTTAGGGATCTACTCGTCTCTGAGGCTGCATTCTTTTTTATGAAAATTTTGAGGAGATTGAGAAAGACTGGGATCTAAGTGGATATGTGACCCATCAGACTAGCTTAGTGGAGTGGTTCTCACCAAGAGCCCTCCAAGTCAGGATGAGGGAATTGGAGGGGGACAGTTTTTATTATCTTGGTGACTGGAAGATATGATTACCAGCATTATTGTGGGTAGGACTAGGTTTGCCTAACATCCAGCAATGAGAGTCGTCTCAGCAAAAGAGAAATATAGGTTTGTTAAATACTAGAATTCTCATCGATTTCTTAAAATGTTATTGGATCTAGTACATTAAGCCTATAGTTATTCTTTTATGAAAATCTAGTGCTTTTGGTTAAACATTTTTGGTACAGATTGTTTGGCCATAATCGTATGTTCTTTTAGGACTAGTCCCGAAAAGATGGAAGGGAAGAGAGCCAAGGCATGAGGAGCATCTCTGCCTTATCAGAGACCTCTCTGAAGTATGGACTGAGACGTAGTCCCAGATTTTTGTTATCCTATATTTTCATCACTGTGCATGGTGTCATGTACTTTCTCAGTGCTCCTTCACTAACCATATGAGGTGAGAACCCTCCATATTTGGCTTTAAACCAGATATCTGGTTTCTCTTCTCAGACCTCATTATAGATGTGAAGTAGTTCCTCCCAATGTTGGAAAAACCATTGTATTCCAATTTGTGATTACATCATGTATATGATCATCACAACTGTAGAAATACTATCTTTTTGCTCAACCCTTCCAACTGTTTGTACAAGTTTGTGGTTTGGGGTCTTTGTTCAGTCTAACTTGGAGTCAATTATAGCCTAATGGTTAAGATCTTACAGTTTGAATCCTTGTTCTGACAATTCTGTAAGAGCATCAGGCAGCTTAACTTCTCTGAGCCTTTGTATTTTCATATAAAAAGAGGGAATAAACCTGATGCCTATCTTTCAGGGTGGATATGAGAATTACTTGAGATACTGTATGTAAAATGCTTAGCACAGTACTTAGAACACATAAACACAGTAAATGGTTGTAGTCTTTTTTACAGCTGTTACAGGTAATATATGGAGCTTGCAGGCCTCTTCCAGCTTTTTAAAAAGGATTCATGTGGAATTGATTTTCATGTCATTATTGAGTAATGTCTTGGTCACTTAATTCCTGTAGGTCTGCCATCACCAGGAAAATAAGGTCATTCTCACTTGTGGTGTTTAATTTAAATGCTTACAATCTACAGGACTGTTTATTGCACTTTGTAACAGCTGTTTTATCTAATTTGTAGTTAGTAGAATTACCGTTGTAAAACTGTTGCTCCTCAGCACCTTGAACCGTGATTGATTATATTTTCATTTCACTTTTTTTCTTGTTTTGTAATTTGCTGACTATTTTACATTGTGAGTCTTGTTATAATCTTTATTGTATCTCAAAGCACTCTGATTATGTTATGGATATTCATTAAATGAATCACTACATAAAGGATTAGATTGTAATTATTTAATATTTTGTTTTGTTTGGACTGGAGACATATGTTCTTAGTAAGCTAGTGTCAACTCTTATTTCTCTAGTTCTTGGGACAGAGTATTACTGTTAACAGCCCATAGTTTTGAGTTGTCCATTAGAAAGTACCTTTTGCTATCATGGCGCAATTAGTGAAGCCCATGTATAGGCTTTTAATAATGTAGCTATTCTTTATTGTTTTATGTGACCAGTGATCATTTTGTATGGCTGTATCTCTAGTATCATTATTATTTCATAAGGAATTTCATATAGAACAGTAGTATCATATACTACTGCAGAAAAGATATGAGTGTGCATATTTGCAATTCTTATGAGGCTTGACCTATTATTCCTAAACAATAAAATATTTTAAAGGTCTTTGAACTAATATAATAATCATAGCATTATATGCTAACAAGAAGACGAATTTTCCTAATTTTGGGGTTTATGTTAGGCATTACCTATGTATATAAAAAGTGTCATATGGTAAGAAAACAGAATGATTGTTAAAATACGTATTCCTAGGCTTCATATACACATGCACAAACACACACACACATATAAAAAAATAACTGACAATGTGAAGCAAGGGTTAAATTTTTTCCTAATTTTATAAATTCCAGGGAGAAACACATCTTGTCTTTCCTAAAAAAGCTTCAGTGGAGCAGCTGCAAAAAATTCGTGACCTCATTGCCATAGAGAGAAGTAGCAGATTGAATGGATCAAATAAGAGCCACAAAGTAGAATTATCTCAGCAACCTGCAACCAGTACCCAGCTTCCTACAACACAGTCTTCAAATCCTAATGGGTTAACCCAGCATGCAGGGAACAATGAAGGGCAGCCATCAAATCCACCATCTGCTCCAATGGTAACATTAGAATTAAGCCTTCCTTAACTGTTCCTTTCAAACTGTTGAAACAGCAAAAGCTTTGAAATATGTTATGATTTATTTCTGAATTTATTCTCCAGTTATTCTTGTTTCCTATAATTCCAAAACATCCAAATTTCCTTGACTCTTAAAAAAATTGTCAAATTTGTAATGAAAGTGTGAAAAAGGGCTCTTTTATTTATACTTTTTTGACACGTCTACAGCACCTGGTCTTCCTAGATGGTCTCCCATCCAAGTACTAACCGGGCCCGACCCTGCTTAGCTTCCGAGAGCAGAGGGTTTGGGTGTGTTCATGGTGGCATGGCCATAGACTATACTTTTAAATCTCAACTTGTACTTTATTGCTTCTGTAGGTTATTATTATTTATAATTATTAATAAATGTACCTGTTGCCTTGGTGCTTAAACCAGTTATACAGATCACTATATTTCTGTAAGCTGAAGCAAAGTGTTGAACTTGCTGAACAGTAGTAGCATGGCCATCAAATAAGACTTCCTCCACTGCATTGACACTTCTGATCTGAATTTTACCTTTCGCCATTCACCATGGGGATTAGTTCCAACAGCTTAACCATTATCATTAACTCAATTCAATAAAAAAAAATTAGCTTCCTTAGGTTTAAGGTAAATAATGCATTAATTTACTGATAGTGGTGCTAGCAAATTGGTGAAGTTTAGTTATTAGCATATACATATACATCTTAAAAAACTGAAAAACTACTATTGTGTTACAGGCATTTTTGATGTACCTAAATTATCTCATTTAGTATGAGATTATCTTGTTTACAAAAATCTCTTGATAAAAGTCCTTAAGTATTCTCCTAAGTTTTCACTGTCAGAAAAATTTTCATGATTTTCCTATAGTAATTTTATCAGTAGCCAACTTAAACTCATATTGTCTTATTTTAGTTTTTGGAAAACACCTGTCACTGTCCTCCATACAGCAGGACTTTATACAGAGTCAGTTATTAAATCTCTTAATTTTCTCCTGAATTATTCCAGAGCCTTTAACCTCACCTCCCTCATAAGCAAATGATTTGCAGTCATTTCTTTGTGTGGGTTGTGGGGACCCTAAGCTTGTCTTTAAAAAATAAAGAATAAAGGTGGTAGGGGCTAGTAGGGGAAGAGATGGAGTTACTTTTTTTTTTTTTTTTTTTAATAATTCTTGTTGAGTGGTTTCTAAACTTTCATGAAGGATTAACTCTTGTAAGACATATTCCTTTGTGCCTCAATTGACTTAGGTTGACCTTTACCTCATTTCCTGTTTGCTCTGAGCTGGCAGAACTTATTCCAAGGTAACTCACAGATTACAGTCCTAACCTTACCCTCAAAGTTTGCCATGAAATATTTTGCTTTTATTATTATTTTCGCATTGCTCTAGTATATCAGTAGTCTTTGGAAACAAATAGCATCTGTTTTTAGTAGTGGAATTTCCGTTTACACAATATAGTCATTCTCGAACACTAAAAATGTCAAATCCTAGAAAACAGCATTTCTACACGTGGTGTAAATGAACGCTGGCAGCAAGCTGCACTTTTGTTTCCTACATGAGAAATGGGCGAAATCTTTAAAATATTTTTTCCCATTAACTTCACAGCTAATGTTTACTTATAATAATAAATACAACTAGTGTTTGTGAATGCTTCTGAGAAACTGTTAACTAATACTATTGAATCATCTGGTCATGATGCTAAGTGGCTGTGGGCATCAGAGAAATAGCATATGTGAAAAGAAAACTTTATAAATTGTAAAGAGATTTAAAGGTTTGCCCTTGGTAATATTCCTTTCTGTAAAGTATCTGAGTTACTTCATTCAGTACAAAGTTATCACAGAGTAAAAAATAAGTGGGACTACTTTAATAAGACAATAGTAATTCTAATCCATTTCTTAAAACTGGTTTCCACTCTTTTTTGATTATACATATTATCAGTAATAAAATATTGAGTACATGATCCTATAACTGTCTATTTATTTATAAATTATATACTTTTATACTAATGTTATGTACCTTATACAACAGTCGTGTAAAAAATTAAAGGGTGAAATAAAAAGTAAATGTGCAGTGCACCCCAATGGATTCTTTTGTGCCCCTCTCTTAATTATGTATATTCTGCCTTGGAACACTGAAGGTCTTCATCAGTTTTGCAGTTAAGGTTGGCACTGATACAGAAGCATATTTAACCTCTTTCTTGTCTTTTAGCACCTTTTCTTATGTATTTTCTAATTAAAGTGTTAGAATATATTTTTTAAGATTCTCTGTTTCATCTTTTGTTGAATCTCATTATAGCTTAAAATACACAATACTAATCAGTCTTAACAGTAAAGCATAAAATGCATGAAAACAGTTTATTTAATGAAATAGTTCTTTCCTGGAACAAGTAGTGTTTTGTTAGTGTTCTGCTTAGGAAGTCTGTTCACGTCTTCTGAATCTTCTTTAACCTTTTTCCCTTTTTTTATTCCTAACCTGGCAATGCAGATATAGTGTGAGGTCTTTAAAACTGTTAGTCACCAGAAAGCCTCTGGATGATACACTAAATACAAAATGTCATTCTACTACTAAAACAGATTTAGAGTTTAGACAAAAATAAACTGTCTCAAAGACATATGCTCTCAGTAGGCTAGTGTATGTCAACTCTTATTTCTCTAGTCCTTTGGACAATGTATCTTTTTCAGTGTTCCCCAAGGGAGTTAGAAGTTAAAATGAATCTTGGTTTTTTTATATATAGCCAAATCTTTCTTGGTTATCCATGGATCACTGGAATACACATTTTTAAAAAGTATTTTTTTATTTAAGCTTTTATCACCACTAGTTGCTGTAATATTTGACATTTATGTTTTCCTGCCTTGCCCATTTTGAGTTGTGTACAAGTTAAGAATTAAAATGGACCAAAGTTAACCAGTAGGAGAAATTTAAAAAGCATTTAACCTATGTATAAGCTAAACAAACCCTGAGCACTGCTGAGCTTTGTCACTATTATAATTTTGGGGAGGTTAAAACTATATCAAATAAAATATTGAAGTATAGAACAAGCTGATTACTGATGTTGAAGTTTTCCAATTAGTTTTTTTCTTTAAGTTATAAAGTCCTGGAATATATTGGCACTCAATAAATGGTGATGGTTGTTAAGAAACTTATTTTGCTTCCTTTCTGGAATTTTATGGAAATGGAATTATAGAATTTTATGGAAATGGAATTATAGAATATATAGTCTTTGGCTTCTGGCTTATTTCACTTATGCATGTTTTTGAAGTTTATCCATATTGTAGGATGTATCAGTATTTTTTCCTTTTTTATTGCTGAATAGTATTTTGTGATAGACATTTGGGTTGTTTGCCTGTTATGAATAATACTGCTATGAACATTTACATGCAAGGCTCTGTGTGGACATATGTTTTCATTTCTCTTGGGTAGATTCCTAGGAGTGGAACCACTGGGTTGTATGGTAAGTTTATGTTTAATGTCTTAAGAAATTGTCAAGCTTTTTTTCTGAGTCATCACACTATTTTATATTCTCAACAGCAGTGTGTGAAGGTTCCAGTTTTTTGATATTCTTACCCACACTTGTTGTCTTTTTTATTATAGCCATTTTAGTAGATGTTAAGTAGTATCTCATTATAGATTTAATTTACATTTGCCTAATGACCCAATTGGTTTTTAGATTTGCTAGTTATGTATGCTGTGTGTTTAATGTTCTATAGAAATAACTTCCTGTTAACTCTTTATATATCTTTATATCCTTTGCCTTCCAAAAGCAGATTCAAAACAGCAAAAACAGTTTTTCAAAGACAAAAAAACTTCAGAATGTTAGAAGCATCATGTTTATTATCTTGCACCTTTAGGTTGAAAACGTGATTCTGAAGTGTGATTTGCTTAAAATAAGCATTTGGCAATTATTACATAACTACTCTAAATGTATGCTTTCATGTGACACATGACTAATTTGAGAATGTGTATGAAGTTATTAAGGACTGTTCATCAACTCTTATCACTGCAGAAATTATTGCGCATTGTGTGTACCGTATATAGTTATTTAAAATAATTATTTGGGATTATTTGTTTGCAATTATAAAAGTAATATAGTTGTATTAGATCATGATAAATTAAATGAGTCGATTTTTAAACTAATTTAATCTTAAAGGTCAACCTCTTAGTCTGAATCTCTAGGCAATCTTCATCAGAAAAGAAATCTATTTGAACAGAAGATTTCAATGTCCAATTTCTTGTTTGTAAACCTACCATTTTAAAGGTAAAATATACCTGTGTACATAGGAGATTATTTAAATTACCACACATCCTTAAATTGGCATTTTTAACATCTGTTAAAAATGATAATGGGGTCTGTTTTGACATGGAGAATTACTATGTGGGAAAAAGGTAAACTGAGAATTTGAAGTTAAACCACATATGTTATGGGTATGTGTATAATATTTCAGTTTTTGTTATGAAAATTCACATACATAAATACGTTTCCTTAAAAAAGGGTCTGGAAAGTTAGACACAGATATCTTAAAATAATTTCCTCTAAGTGGTGAAATTATAGGTAATTTTTATACCATTCAGTATTTCCTGAAACATTTTTTGCAACATTTATTAGTTTTATAAATAGAAAAAAGGGGATTTTTTGGTAAGAAATAAGCTTACTAAAGTCAAAAGTTGATTAAAACTATCATTAAAAATTTGTTAAACAGAATTTTGTGTTTAAAAACAGGTTCTAAATTTAAAAGCCACAAAAGCAAAGGGTTGCATAAAGGTAGAAAGAGGGCTAGTGGGCTTGGCAAGAGCTGATACTTTATGAAAGAAGTAAATTGATCATCCAACTTCCACTGGCTATATTACGTGATTTGACAAAAAATGCACATTGTCCTTTCTTCTTATAAAGTCTTAAATATCTCACATTAGAAACCAAAATAATTGGAATTCACGTATGATTGGTGAAGAAAAAATCTTTTATCTGAAACGTACAGATTTTACATTTTAAACTTCTTCCCATTTGTACTCCAAATAACTTACTCTCAAGCAATTAACTGCTGCCTTACGTACATGGTTACTCAGCTGCTATAATCACCGTGCAATCAGCAAACCTCTATTTTTATGGCTTAGTTTTTTTGGAGTTGTGCCAATGAATATGTAAAGAATTAGGCAAGAAAATAAATTTTATTGTTAGAGATCGTTTGAGTGCCATTAAAAACCACAGTGCTTGAGGTAATTTCCAGATAGAAAAGTAGTAAATTGAAAATCAAAATTCTCTGGACAAGTTCTTACCCTCTCGGTAAATGAAAATCTGCATGTAAGAAAAAAAAACAACACTGTAATTGCCTGATTTTTATAAGAATTCTTTCAAATAAAAATGGAGACATTTTCTTTTTTTTATGTTTCTGTATTAATTCTGATAAAGGAGCATATTCCTCACTGTTGTGAATACCCTGAGTTTATCACCAAATCTTCATCATGTTCTCGTAGTCATCTGATCCACTCAAGCCCCTTGTGTTAATGGAGAAAACATGTCTGCTCTAACTATGGGCCACTCTCTCTTCTGTGCCTGTATTCCTTTCCCTCTGGTCACTGTGGAATCTCACGTGGACTATGCCCAAGTCTTCAACCTCCTCTTTTCTTGGGGATTCTTTTCAATGACTTAAGGCCATTTTTCATCTAAGGTTGAATAACTCAGACATGCAGATTCCTGGGCATACCCCAGACCAACTGAACCAGAAAAGGAAAGGAGAACTTGGAAAACTGCATTTTTATATGCAGATTAATGTTTAAGAACCTTTTCTATAATCTTGCTTATCGTAGAAACAAGCCAGGATAGGATTATCCCTAGATCCTGCATGTCCTGTATTTATTATTCCTCTTTACAGCCAGTTGTAGGAAGAGTCCCCTGTACTATCAGTGCGTCTTTACTTCTCATACTTGTCTAGAGTCTCCATACTTTAAGTATGTGCACTATCAGTAAAGTGTTTTTGAGCATATCCTCTCAATCTATATTTGTTTATAAATTACATATATGTACTATTATGCCAATATACTTATGTACATTATACAAGGTAACGAGCTAAAAAGTGAACGTTTTTAATTTTTAAAAATGTATTAATAGTATCATTTAATGAATGTAGATATGACTATATTCTAAATTGTCTTGATAATTTAGAATTTGGGGGGCTAACTTTGTCAGATATCAGTAGATTGTGATTTTTTTTTTTTTGCATTAAAATGTAGCTGTTGAAGGGCTAATAGTAAAACAGTAAAAGATGCGTTAGCCCTGCTGTTTTCTTCTTGTTACATATCCTTGCATTATTGGTATTAGCCTCAATGCCTAAAGGTTTTTGTAATCTTTTTTAAGTCAGGTTGAAGGTTAATTTAGTTAAAACTACGTAACATAATTGGTAAATCTACTTTACCAGGCACATGTTTTTCCTTTAACAGTCTTGACGTGGCTTCTTTATATCCTTAGTTATAGGTCCTCTGTTCAGCGAGTCTTCAGATGGTTCTCTAGGTTGATTGTTCTATAATTTAGTTGTGATTTTAATGTACTCATGGGGGGAGGCAAGCACAGTGTTTACCTGCTTGGTCATATTGACCAGAACCTTAACTAGGCACATTTAAACTGCAAAACTTTGTAACATGAGAGTAGAAGGAGGAGTGAGTGTGTCACTGTCTCCCCTCAGAAAAGCTTCTCCAGCCCGAGATGGAGCCCTTCTTAACCCAAATATTAAATATTATAACTTAATTGCTTTACTTTTTGGACAAAAAACAATGTAAGTAGAAGTTCTTTTATTTTCTGTCCACCTTCCAATGTACTATTTTGTACAACTCCTTTGGTGCATTTAGCCCACTTTGGGGCACCACTTACACAACTAAGCCTCTTACACCTTGTTTTTCTTATTAGCACTACTACAAAGCTTCTTACTAAGATCATCAACAATTTTCACACTGCTAAATTTAATGGACTTTTTTTCAATTTATTCTTATTTGACCACATATAGTTTTTAGCTTAATTGATCATTGGTTTTTTTTCTATTGTAAGTGGTTCAACTATTAACCCAGTTGCTCCTATCAAAAATCTGTGGATCATTCATATGTTTTCCTACTTTTCTAACTGCTCCCTGACTCCACAGTGCAGTCACCAAAACATGTTAATTCTACTTCTTGTTCTTATTTCATTCATTTTTCTACCACTGCTGTAACCACCCTCGTTCAAGCTACCAGCTCTCAGTCGACCCCAATAAGGTCTTGTCATACCTGCGTTCTTCACACTACTACAGTGAAATTGATATTCTGAGAACACTTTGTTGATTAAGTCTCTTGAATATCTTCCTGTTATAATGGAAAGAGATAGGAAAGATCTCGCTGTTTACCAACCAAACTTCATTCTTAGCCTTGTCTCTCCACCATTTTCCGCTTAGTTTCTCCACCATTTTCCCCTTAGTTCTCTATGCTCTAGATACCCTGATCTTCTCTTTGATCCTTCTCACCATTAATATACTGAGCATATCCCCTGTATACATGCTCCTCAACTTGCCTACATGCTGTTCCCGTATGATAGGAATGGTCTTTTCCCTTCATTGTTTACTAGCTGCTTATCATCCATAAATATCATTTATTCAGGTACTTCTAGTTTCAGAACCCTATTATACAGTCTCACTATCCTCTATATTTGCTTTATAATTCTTATAGTTCATGTAATACCTATGAATAAGTTGTACCATTATATCCCTAGTACCTAGCAAATAATAAAGCTCATTAAATATTTGAGTAAATGAACATTTTTGTATCAGTATTGTTTTTGTATCCATAGACCCATAGACTGCTTACTCTGTAAGGATAGTCTTTGTCTATTTTGGTGTCCATTATTTTTCCCATATGTAACACATACATTTATACAAAGTCAAGTATTTGACTTAATGTGATGGTTCTGTCATTTTTTGTTCATTGCCTTTCCTCATTTAGACCAGAAAGTGATCATGTCTATCTTGTGCACCCTTCCCCAGGGCTTAATATAGTACTTGACATTAAAGTATTTGGTATTGGTTTTTATCTTTTATAATTAATCTATACCTTTTAATACACATTTAACCCATTCATTTTTACTGTAATTTCTAACACGTTTGAACTTATTTCTGACATTTTATTTTGTATTGTACATATCTTTGCTTGCCTGTTTTTTTGTTTGTTTGTTTTAATTTTTATTTTTTCTATTTTTGTTTTGTTTAGGGTGGGCTGTGCCAGAACTGTTCTGAGCCTGGGAACTCCTCTTTTAGGAATCGAAGCATCCTTCCTCACTCCTCAGATACACATTCTTTGTTGACAAGGAGTGATAGGGTGGGGGAGCAAAATGTCTAGCTGTTCCTTTTGCAGTGCCCATCCAGTCTCCTTAATACTTGTTCCAAGGCCCCTTCGTGCTCCGTGGACCCTGTGGCTTCTCTGCCTTTTGGGATAAATTTGAGAACTTAGTTTTCATAACCACCCTGGAGGGCATATTGCTGTAGTTTCTTCCTTTAATCCATTTGTATCTGCCTTTCCTCTTTAAGAGTTCTTCACTTTTGCTGATGCTGTATAGAGTTTTTTTTTAAATCATTTATAGAGATTTGAAGTAGAAAGGGCTGTCAGATGCATTGCTCAGAGCACCGTTTTGATACAAGCTTGTGGTCAAGAATTCAGCAAACCTCTGTTTAAATATATTCTCAGTAATATAATATACTCAGAGAAAAAATAGATACATCTTAGACTGTCATACAGATATGGCAATCTCCTACTGATTTTATAAATGTTCTTAATATAATTTCAGTAAATTCATACATTCATTATGAAATCATATAACCGGTGTTTTTTATTATATGTTATTTTTGTAGCATATGAAGAAAAACTAATTGCAGTATTTTTTTTCTATTAGGTTACTGCCAGTTCAGTCATTCTGAAAGTTCTTCAGTCCAACATTCAGCATGTGCTGGTCTATGAGAACCTTGCTCTCCAGGAGAAAGCACTGGCTTGTATTCCAGTTCAAAAACTAAAAAGGAGATCGCAAGAAAAGTTATCTAGAGCTAGAACATTGGATAAAGGTAGTGACTTAACCATTCCCTGCTAAATATGTATCATTGCTAAGTAAACAAACAGTAAATGGTTCCTTTGCTGTATGTGTTATAAATATCTAACCAATATCTATTTTTTTAAGTAGTACAATAACAGTACAGTTTTATTGCATATATCTAAATGGACACATCTGTTAATATTTTCTTATAAAACTTATTTTACCTGAATATGTATTTGCAGCTTAATTATAATTGTTTTATGAATTTTTTTAGATATAGTATAACTTGAGTCAGTGGACTCAATCAAGTGGTACATAGTATGACGCTCTCTTGTGATACTGGACAACAGCAACGAGATGGTTTTGCCCAACTGTAGGTTAATGTAAGTGTTCTGAGCATGTTTAAGGTAGGCTAGGCTAAGTGATCGTGTTCAGTGGGTTAGGTATATTAGATGCATTTTCAACTTCGAATATGTTCAACTTAAGATGCATTTTTTGTGATGTAACCTCTTTGTTAGTCAAGGAGCATCTGTATATTGCCATTGTTATTATTTAAACAGTAACTTTTATATCAAAGATAAGAAAAATAAAAGATTGTATTTTACCTTCACTTACTCCTTTAACACTTTCTTTATGTAGATCCAGTTTTCTGACCTATATAATTTCCTTCTTCCTGAAGAATTCCTTTTAAAATTTTTTTCAGGGTAGGTCTGCTACAGGTGAATTCCCTTCGTTTTTCTTTGCCTGACACGGTCTTTTTCTTTCACTTTTGAAGGATAATAGCGCTGGGATATAGAATTCTAGGTTGGGTGGGGTTGGTTTTTTTTTTTCCTTCAGCGACGGTGTAAATATTTTACTCCACTCTCTCTTTGCCTGCATTGTTTATGACCAGAAAGTCTTCTGTAATTCTTATCTTTATTTCTCCATAAGTAATATTTCACCCACACTCACCCCCCTATCCCCAGCTTCATTCAAGATTTTCTCTTTGTCTTTGTTTTTCTGCAGTTTGAATATAATATGCCTAAGTGTAATTTTTTGATATTTCTCATTTTGTATTTTATGAGCTTCCTGGATCTGCAGTTTGGTGTCTCATTAATTTTAGAAAATTCTTGGCCATTATTACTTCAAATATTTTCTCTTCTCCTTTCTCTCTTCCTTTTCCTTCTGATATTCCAAAGCAAAGTTATTCTGTTTTACCTTTATTTATCTCTACAACTCAATTTCCCACAGGTTTTAGATATTCTGGAAGTTCTGTCTCCTTTTACCCCCATTCTGTTTTCCTCTTTGATTTTCATTTTGGAAAGTTTCTGTTTCCCTCTCTTCAAATTTACTGATTCTTTCTTTGGCTGTGTCAGTCTACTGATGAGCCCACAAAAGGCATTCTTCATTAATGTTACAATATTTTTTATTTCTAGCATATCCTTTAGATATTTTTTAGAGTTTCCATTTCTCTGCTTACATTCTCTGTCTGTTCTCACATATTATCTTTTTCATTATAGCCCCTAACATATTAATCAGACTTATTCTGTTTCCTTTAGTTCCATAATCTGTGCCATATCTCAGTGGTTCTGATGCTTGTTTAACCTCGTTAGACTGTTTTTTCTTGCCTTTCAGCATATCTTGTAATTTTTTGTTAAAAGCTGGACATGATGAATTGGGTAATAGGAACTGATGTAAACAGACCTGTGTAAGGTTATGTTCATTTAACTATGAGTTGCGCTGTGTTTAATGTTTGCTGTAGGTGTCACAAGCTTCAGTTTCCTCTGATATTTTTATTGTCTCCCCTGTTCTCTTTGGGCTTCCCCAAGCACTCCTCCTTAGAGTCCTCATCCTGCAGATCTTTTTGTTGTAATCCTCCAATCGTTGTACTGGAGCCCTGTTGATGTGGTAGGTAGGGCATGGGGGAAGGGAAGTATTCTATAATCGTGTGATTAAATCTCAGTGTTTAGAGGGCCTGTATCCTCAGACCTATGAATTTCACAAGTCCTTAATAACTTTAGTTCCCCACAGGTGAGGTAGGAAGACTAGAAGGGGCTGGAGTCGGGGAAACGCCCTTTCTCCACTTCAGATAAGCCTCTCGTAAAATCTTTCTCCCTGGAGAGTGGAATTAAGAGGACTTTCGATGCTATGGGTTTTTCTTTGTAATTCTACTCTTTCCTTTTCCTTACTAAAGCCACAGAAGTATTTTTTTTGGTTCTTCACACTAAGAATCTGGTGGGATACCGCAGGGAAAACCCACAAAAGGGTTAGGGACTCTTCATTCCCCTCCCCACCCCTGCCCCCACCCCGGATTGCATTTCTCAGTCTCAAACTAGCCCATATTCAGCTTCCAGCAATTTGTCAAAATTACCATTTAAGTGTTTCTGCCAGTTTATGGCTCCAGTGACTTAGGCTCCTTGTAGCGGATCTTGGTCTGTCTCCCTAAATTTGGGGGTGACAGTTTACACTGTGAACTCAGTTCTCTAACGAGTCCAAGGAAAGTCAGTGATTTTTAGTTTGTTCAGCTTTTTTTTTGTTAGAAGGATAGGAATGACAACTTCTAAGCTTTTTACATGTCAGAGCTAAAGCTGGAAGTCCCTCTGATGGATGAACTCTGTGTCACTTTTCCTTTTTTAACTTACTTTTTAAAAATTAATTTTTTTTTAATTGAAGAAGTGATTTAAATTTTTTTTTAATATTTATCACTTAGATATTTTGTCACTGCTTGGATTTTGGTGGTTTTGTCTTTATTGTGATATTATACAATGTCATTTCCTTGTATTTGATGATGGGACTGAGCCTTAGACTTACTTAGCTCAGCTAAATTTGTTGTGAAACCTTGAAACAGTTCATCTTCTTGGGTTAACAGTTTTTTTCCTATGGAAAATAAGAATGCTTTTAAATATGTGATCACAATGGCCCCATCCACTTAATAGTACTGTAGTCCTTCATATGATGCCTGACATTATTAGAGACCTAGGTGCCTCCTTTTGGCTCTGGCATACATGTTTTCCATCCTCCAGTTTGCCTCATAGTCCAGGATGGCTGCCAGAGCCCTGGCCGTTACATCTCCAGGCCAGGCATCAGGAAAAAGAGGATAAGAAGCAAAAAGGTTATGTCCTTAGCCAAGCCTGTTCTCTTTCCGAAGCAGCCTTCTTAGAGTCTCATGTAAGCTTAGTCAAGTCATTTGACCTCACTTAACTGCAAGGGCGGCTGGGACCTATAGTCTTTAAGCTGATGCATTGCCATCCCAAATAAATTGGAATTCTGTAAATAAAGAAGTGGCTATTGGCTATGGTGCGGCAACCAGCAGTCTCTGCCCCAGTGACTGTTTGGCACTGAGAAGCTGACAAAGCCTCCTCTGCCCAGGTCGGTAATTTTCTTTCATTCATGAGATGAGATATTTTGTCCTCCTCAGAAAAAAATCTTATTCTGGGTTTCTGAACTAGGAAAAGTGTTCTGGTTTGAAGCAGAATTAGAGACCTAGGAGCCCTGTCCTATGTTTGTAGATAGTTATGGCTCAGAGAAGCATAATTTGATAGCTCTGGCCTGGAAGCCTGAAGGTTTGTCATGACTGAATGTTCAAAATACAGGTGAAACTCCTTTTGAAAGAAGAACCCTGTCATTTTGGAAAAGTGATAACAAAATACATGTTGGCCTACTAAATTGAATGTGAAGACATGGAAGACAGTATTGTGTCTTAAAGGATGTTAAGGATGAAGTTACCTCTGCTGATGTTTTTACTGTTTTCTTCTAATTCCCTCACTTTTGTACGCTGATGTCTGTGGTTTTCGTAGGATGGAATTAAAGCCTAAACTTTTTATTTAATTTTTGTCACTGAAAACTCACCAGAATCTTTATACAATATTTTTGAAGATGCTAAATTTATTAATTTGAAGTCTTGATTATAATTTAAAAATACACTCTCCATGTGTGAAGTGTTATGTTCACAGAATTTAGCATCTCAAGTCATACCTTCCTTTAAGCCCTATATCTCTGAGCTTTCTGAACTCTTATCCTGTACAGATAGGGTTTCACTTTCATTTCTCTGAGCCATAATTAAAGATATTGCTTAACCAAGGAACACTGACCCTTAGGTGGGCCTCACTCTGTGTAATGGTGTTACTTTTTTTTTTTTTTAATAATTGAGGGTATAATTAACATGTAACATTAGTTTCAGACTATAACATAATGATTTGATATTTGTATACATTGCAAAATGACCACAGTAAGTCTAGTTATCATCCATCACCATATAAAATTAGAAAAAAATTTTTCTTATGAGAACTTTTACTTTCTTAGCTACTTTCAGATATGCAATACAATAGTATTGACTGTAGTCACTGTGCTGTACATTATATCCTTATGACTAATTTATTTTATAGCTAGAAGTTTGTACATCATGTTGCCCTTCACTCATTTCTCCTACCCTATAACCCCCATCACCTCTAGCAATCATCACTCTGTTCTCTGAGTTTTGTTTGTTCATTTTTTTTATTCCACATATAAGTGAAATCATACGATCTCTGTCTTTCTCATTTTGACTTATATCACTTAGCATAACACCCTCAAGGTCCATCCATGGTGTTATAAATGGCAAGTTCCACCCTTTTAAGGCTGAGTAGTATTGCATTGTGTGTGTTTATGCATGTGTGTATCACACCCCTTTATCCATTTTTTCCTCAGCTGATATTTAAGTTGTTTCCATCTCTGAGGTATTGTAAATAATGCAGCAGTGAACATAGGGGTGCATATGTCTTTTGAATAAGTGTTTTCATTTTCTTCAGATAAATATCCAGAAGTGGAATTGCTGGATCATATATGGTAGTTCTCCTTTTAATTTTTTGAGGCACCTCCAAACTGTTTCTACGGTGACTGTACCCCAGTAAACATTTCCACCAATAGTGCATGAAGATTCCCTTTTCTTCACATCTTTGTTAACACTTGTTATTCCTTGTCATTTTGATAATAGCCATTCTGACAGGTGTGATGTGATAATAACTCATTGTGGTTTTGATTTGCATTTCCTTAATGATGAATGATGTAGAGCTTCTTTTCATAAGCCTTTTGGCCATCTATATGTTTTCTTTGAGGAAATGTCTATTAAGATCCTCTGCTAGTTTTTAACCATATTATAGCAGTTGTTGTTGAGTTGTGTGAATTCTTTATATATTTTGGATATTAACCCCTTATCAAGTATATGATTTGCAAAATATTTCTTCCATTCGGTAGGCTGTCATTTCATTTTGTTGTTGGTCTCCTTTGCTATGCAAAAGATTTTTGGTTTGATGTAGTCCTGCTTGTTTATTTTTGCTTTTGTTTGCTTTTACTTTTGGAGACAGCTCCAAAAAATCATCACCAAGATGGATGTCAAGGAATTTATTACCTATGTTTTCTTCTGGGAGCTTTATGATTTTGATCAAGTCTTTTTGGGTTAGTTTTTGTGTATACTGTAAGGTAGTAGTCTAATTTTATTATTTTCCATGTGGCTGTCCAGTCTTCCCAGCACTGTTTATTGAAGAGACTAACCCCCATTTTATATTCTTTTCTCTTTTGTTGTAAATTAATTGACTTATATGCACAGGTTTATTTCTGGGCCCTCTGTCCTGTTTTATTGATTTGTATGTCTGTTTTTAGGCCAATACCATACTGTTTTGATTGCTATAGCTTTGTAATATACTTTAAAATCAAGGAGCATGATGCTTCCAGGTTTGTTCTTCTTCAGCAGTCCCATTTCCCATCTTGGTTCTGAGTAATAGTATCAGAATGCTTGTTTGTTCAGTCTTTCCATCATTCATTTAAATATTTACTGAATACCTAATGTATAACAAGCACAGCTCCAGGTGTTGGGGATACAGCAGTGACTAGAACAAAGTCCCTGCTATCCTGGGGAGAGACAGCCAAAAAAAAAAAAAATCCAACCACTCAACTATGGCAGATAGTGTTAAGGGCCAGGAAGACAAACAATTCAGGATAACAGAATAGAGAGTGACTAGCAAGGATGCTGTTGGGCATAGGATTGTTAGGAAAGGCTTCTCTGGAAAGCAGTGATTCCCCTTTCAGGGAGGGGGCACTGGCAACTGCAAGGCTCCCTGAGCTGAGAGTGAGCTTGACATGTTTATGGGACGGCAGGGAGGCCATCGTGGTTGTAACAGAATAAACAAGACAGAAAGAGGTCAGAAAGGTAAAGGAGGTACATTGTGGCTGCTATAACAAGTTATAACAAACCTTGTGACTTCAAATAACAGAAATTTGTTCTGGAAGACAGAAGTCCATAATTAGTATCACTGGGCCAAAATCAAGGTGTCAACAGGGCCACAGTCCGTCCAGAGGCTCTGGAGGAAAATCTTTTCCCTGCCTCTTTCAGCTTTTGGTGGCCGGCTACGATCTTTGGCTTGTGGCTGCATCATTTCAGTTTTCAAGACGAGCATTTTCATATCTCTTTCTGCTTTGCCTTCACATCGCCTTCTCCTATGTGTGTGCAAAATTTCTCTCTGCTTCCCTCTTATAAGGAGACATATCGATAGCATTTAGGGCACACCCAGATATATCAGGATAACCTCTGCATCTCAAAATCCTTGACTTCATTATATCTGCTGACTTTTTTTTTTTTTTTTTTTTTGGCCATCTATGGTAACGTTCACAGGCTCCAGGAGTTGGCACAGAGATATCTTTTGGGGGGCACTTTTCCACAGGTGAACCACAGGGGACCAACTGAAAGGACAAAAGTATAGACTTTGAATTGTATTCTGAATGAGATGAGAACCCATTGGAGGGTTTTGAGTGACACAACCTACCTTAAAATTTTAAAAAGACCACTGCGGCTGCTGTAGGGACCCTGAGGAGAAGGAGGATGGCAGTGCTGTATATCTAAAATTTAACATGCAGAATTACTTCTTGTTGGAAAACTAAACTCTCCCTGCCAGTCAGTCTTATTCCTCTTCCATAGGTAACAGCTATTATCCATGATATGTTCCTTTTCATATCTTTTTCTGTGTATTTATACTCATTTACAGTTATCTGTAAAAATTTTTTGTTATGTGAATTTACATAAAATTTATCTTATATAACTTCAGCTCTTTGGTGTTTTTCATTTACTATTATGTCTTAGAAATCTTTTTAACTCCCCATAGTGTTCTTTAGTAGGCATATACTATTATTTGCAGAGTTCCCTATTGAAGGACACTGAGATTTTTTTTAACCGTTTTTCTCTATTCTAAAAGCTGCTGCAGTGAAGATGCTTATAAAGCCTGCCTCCTGGTGTGTTCATGCACAAATATTTCCCTGGGATACATATAAAAGTGCCCCAGATGTGTTGATAAGTTTATGCTATAATGGATCCTGTCAAAAAAATGCCTTCCAGTTTATACCAGAAGTATCTGAGAGTGTTGGTTTCCACTTACTGAAATTATTGGATTTCTTTTATGGACTTTTTGAATTTTTCCAATGGATTTTTCAGTATTCTTACTAATTTATAGAAGTTCTTTATATAGACTAGATACTTTGGTAGCTATGTTACATTTTTTTCTCTCACTGTTCTTGTTTAATTTCACTAATAGTATATTTTGAAATACAAAGTTATAAATTTTAATATAAGAAAATTTAATTTTTTCATTATTTTATGAATTTTGTCTTATTTAGGAAGGCCTTCTCTACCCCAAAGTCATAAACATATTCTCTTTTAAGTTCTATTACTTTTATAGTATTCTCTCTGTATATTTTTTATAGGTAAGGATGAAGTACAAGTAGGGATCTGATATTTTGATAGCTACTTGTCCCAATATCATTCATTGAAAAGCCCATCTTCTTAGAACTACTTTGAAAGGCTAACTTTATTAACTAAAATACCATGTGTCATTTAGAAATCTGTCTTTCAGGACTCTTTTGTTTCATTGATCTATTTGTCTATTCTTCACCATTATCACAGTATTTCAATTATTAGAATTTTGTAATTTGACAGGTAGTAGATGAATTATCTCATGGTTCTTAATCAAAGCTATATTGATTATTTTGCACATTTTTTCTTTTACATGAATTTTGCAGTTAGCCTGTCAAATTGTATGAAAGTTATTTTATAATTTTAATTGGGATTGCATTAAACCACAGATTAGTTTGTAGAGAATTAAAAACTTTAGAATATTGAGTTTTCTTATCCATGAAAATAATATATTTCTGGTCTTTTTATATTCTCTGTAGTTTTTTCCTATAGTTTTTTATTTTGAAGTACGTCAAACATAAATAGAAGAATGTATTATATCAAACACCTATGACTAGCATTAAACTTTATTAGATCTTAACATTATGCCATTTTTTCCTTCATACATCTTTTTTTAATAATAAAGCATAAAATGGAGAGACGAGAGCCCCCTATATAGGTCTCCTAAATAGTTTTCCCCTCTGCTTTCCTTCATTCCAAAGATATTACAGTCTTATATGTGGTCAAGAGAGACCTTTTTATTTGATAAAGTGGAAATAATATATGTCATGCTTCCTTACTACAGTTGCTATTTACAGTGTAGACATGGTTGTTTTTTTATGTGTTTGTGGTAAGTATCCATGGATGGATTATATTGTATAGGTGAAACAATGATAGAAAAGCTAATAGGATGATTTTTAAAGTGTCTGGAATTTTGCAGTTTCTGCCTGTTATTTTGTGTTTATTTCATATTTACTTGCATATATACCTGATAACAAAATGTAATGTAGTCATTTTAAAGCATTTCTCAAAATGAGACTTTTTTTCTTACCTCTCATATGTTTCAGGATCAGTTCCAAACTGACCATAGTTCTCTGAGAAATAGTTGTGTTGAGCTTACATCTTAATGCGTGTCAGTTAAGGTATACAAAGTGGTAAACATCTTACTGTTCTAAATAAGCAGTATATTATGTTATTGTATTTCAGCCTAGTTCACAGTATACTGACCGTTCTTTTTCACATCAATATTTATACAAACTTTTTAGATCATCTTACATTTTTATAAATTTCAGCTCATATTTGAGAATAAAATATGTGGATACTTTTAGTTTCTGTCAGCTTTAGCTCTTGGTTCTATTTTAACTTCTCAGGTACTAATGTAAGTGAAGAGGATTTTCTTTTGCTGGAGCTCTTACACTGGTTTAAGGAAGAATTTTTTCATTGGGTGAATGACATTTTGTGCAGCAAATGTGGTGGTCAGACTCGGTCTAAAGGTAAATCATTATTTCCCAATGATGATGAGCTGAAGTGGGGTGCGAACCGTGTAGAAGATCATTATTGTGATGCATGCCAGCTCAGCAATCGATTCCCAAGGTGGGTATCCACTGGAAAATAAAGCCAGAGAGGACGCTCTTAATGGAATAGGCAGAAGAGAATTTTTATTAAATGAACTTTTTTATCTTCATTTTAATTATTAGAAATATATTTTTCTATGACAGGAGTCGGCAAGCTATTGCTGGCAGGCTAAATTCAGTTTTATTGGAATACATCCATGCTGATTCATTTATGTGTGGTCTATAACTGTTTTTACATTAGAATGGCACAGTTGAATACTGGCAGCAGAGATCATGTTGCCTACAAAGTCTTGCTTGCTCTCAAATATATATTAGGTATAGTCCTAGCACATTTAATGCTCTAAATCTTGTATTTTTTCAACACATGAAATTTAACTTTAATAACACTTGATAGTAAATAAAAAATATTAACATTATTAATAATACTGATGAAAATTATGATAGTAAATGCAGTGCTTTACTTAAAATCATCTGATGGTAATATAGAAGGTAAAAGTATTGTACCATATTTTGTTTAACTACAGAAGTTTGTTTTAATTAGGTGCCTCCTATGCCCAACTTAACCTACCCTCATGTCTCTAAATTTTAAATTGAGGAAATTTGAACTGAGTTAATTTTTTTCCATCTTTTAATTTACAAGCCTCATATCAGATTTTCTTAAATGGCAATACTGGTAAAGTATGATTATATCATCAGACAAAAAAAGATACTAAGTTTTTGAAATGCCTAATTTAGAAGGTTTAGAGACTCAGTTTTGTTCTCACTTAGGAACCTTCCCTGTGATATACTGAATATAGGATAAACAGAATCCAAAATCGACTAATTATCTAAAATTTGTTAAAGTTCTTTTTATATTCAGCGTACATTTCCACAGGCACTTTGCAAAGATTTGAAAATAAAAGATATAAATTAAATTCCTCAAATTCTAGGCAGTTGGATCTAAACTGATAATGCAGTGTGGAGGGTTATAGGCTAACAGATATTTATACAAAGTGTTATTCTTTTTCTTTCTAAACATTTGCTTGTTTTACTGTTAGCTGTTTTCTATGTAGGGTTGGGATGATGAACACTATTAGAGGTTAAGCTGGTCATTCACCTTGACACAAGTAGTATACAGGCGATGGAGGTGCATAGGATGCTCTAATTTTGCTGTTTTACTTCTTAATGTAAGTTTATAACTTCAGGAATTTAATTAGCTAAATTATAATTTCACTTAACTTCGTAAATTATGTAAATGTCTAACCACTATGCTATACACCTGAAACTAATAAAAAATTATACCGTAAAAACTGTAATTTAAAAGTAAAAATAATTTTTAAAAAAAGATACAAAAACAATAACCCATTATTGAAAATTTAAATTATAAGTTAAAGTAAAAACATAAAGGAAGTGGGAAAAATGCACAATCTGGAAGAAGGTATTTCAACACATATAAATGTTATTAATCAATAAGATGTCTAGGAAACATAGAAAAATGAGAAGGGATATGAACTGAACAGACTTTTGACAGAATTGTGTCACAATATGTTTATATCCAGAACATATAAAGAATTGCTGAAAATCTGGAAGAGAATAACAAACAACTGTATAGAAGAATGCACAAAAGAAATAGACATTTGACAGAATTGCATCACAATTTTTGAAAAACGTACAAAAATATTTTCAGCAATCAGATTACTAGTAATCAGAGCAATGCATATTAAGACTACAATGAGGTATATTATTAATTTGGCAAAAAAATTTAAATCTGATGATATGAGGTATTTGTGAGGCTCTGAAAGACACAGAAAGAGAGAAGGAGAACAAGAAAATTCTACTTCCGAACCCTACTGGTAGATTATAAATTGGTACAACAATTTTGGTAAGCAATTTGGCATTTTCTTACAAGAAAATTGTTGAAATTGAAGAAAGTTATGATTAAAGATTCAGAAATTTTATTCCTATGCCTGTCCACACCAGGAGATGTATGAGAGAATGTTTGTAGAGCATTATTTACAGTATGGCATAAAGCTAAAATGAAATACTACACAGCAGTGAAAACTGATAAGCTTCACCTTTGTGTGTCAATGTAGGTGAATTTTACAAACTTACTATTGTGAAAAATAATCTCAAAATGCATTCTATATAATTTCTTTACCAAGTTACAAAACATTAAAAAAAAAATTGGGAAAGTGGGCTTTATACAAATCCAGTAAACTAACAAGGCCTTGATAAATCCCCAATTCAGGATAGTGGTTATCCAGGTTTGAGGTGGGAAGTCAAGAGAGTATTGAAATTGGGATACCATCCCGTCTCAAAGTATTCCTAATATGCATGTTTTTGAGCTCAATTAAGTCTAAGTGTTCATTTTTACCTTCTCTCTCTTTCTCTTGTGTGTGTGTGTGCACATAGAATAGTTTGTGTTTCATTCAGAGAGAAAGAAAAATAAAGGAAAGAATAAGTGGACCAAAAAAAAGAGCATCTGCTTAGGACAAACTTGTCATTGCAGAGCCGGTTCATTCGTGCAGCTGTTTCCTTCCCTCCTAAACTCATGGCTGACATCTCTGCTCAGCAGGGGCACTTTTCATGCTTATCTCTTATCAGCTCAAAGTCCTTCTCAACACAGTATGCAAACTTTGGTGTTTTGTGATAATTTTATAGCTGGAGACATCAAACGTCTCTATCTTTAAAAAAAAAAAAAATAAGAATGACTCCCAAATTAGCAAGCACCTTTAAGTGGATTCTTTTTCAGAAGAATAAAATTTCAAAATACCATTAAAGGAAAAAATAGTATTTTAAGTAAAGTTGAGCTCAGCTATGCTTTAAGAGCTTTAGTGAGTAATCTGTTAGAGTTGTTTACCTTGTTAATACAATGAGCTAATTATACCACATGTTAGAGTAACACTAATGCTCAAAGTAGATTTCCTGGAGAATCTCTGCCAGTGTAAATCCTGTCTGTCCTTCAAGGCCCAGTCTAAGTACAAGCTCCTGCTCCCCAACCACTCTCCCGTACACTAAATCTCCCATAACACTGACTTGGTGAACGGTTTGTATCACATTCTTCCATGTAGTAAAGTTATTTATGTAAATTCCTTCTCTTAGGACTGTAAATTCCCTGAAGGCTGTACTACTGTTTAATCATTTTTTACCAAAGATTGTAGCACGATGCCTCATATGTTCTAGGCTCTTATTAAAATATGAAATTAAGAAATTTTACTGTTTGGCACAGAAATAATATAAATTTGTTAAAATTCTTACTATTTATAATCAAAACTATTTTTTGTTGTTATTTTAAACCAGGTATAATAACCCTGAAAAACTTCTAGAAACAAGATGTGGACGGTGTGGCGAGTGGGCCAATTGTTTTACACTTTGTTGCCGAGCCTTAGGGTTTGAAGCTCGCTATGTTTGGGATTACACAGGTACAGAGCAGAGTATGAGCAGAGTTATTGGGGTTATGCAGACTTAAGGATTTAGGTTTACAGTCTGGGCTCACTATTTTCTGTTACTTTCTGGTGTTGTCAGTCTGAATTTCCATTTGCTTTCGTAAAATAACAATAATACCAACCTCACCAGTTTTCGTGGGGATCACAAGATTTTTATACTGCACCTAGCATTTTGCCTAGTACTTTGCACTATAAACATTCTTTTATTAATAATTTACTGTGACATTTTTATTGATGCTGTTTCTATATGGATAAGAATGTGTAATGTGCTATAGAAATCTTCATTTTTGTAGGGATTAACGTAAAAGGTTTAGTAATCTTAAACCTTAATATACAAAAAAGTAATAAAAGCCATGTGAAATTTATATTGTCCTTATTTAGAAATGACTCGTCATCTACATGTTAAAAGTTTGTTTTCCTTGCTCTTAGAGTTTTACTTCTGTTTCTGTTGTTTTTGTAATAATAAAATGAAACTTTCACTTGATAGTTATTGTTTTCATAATTGAACAGAGTACATCAATAACCAGACATCCTCTGTGAGACCTCTTGTTATTCCTCGGTTTTAAAAGTTGAGAAACAGACTGCGTTTTCAAAAGTGGCACTAACTTCTTTACATTAGCAAAGCGATCCTCATGTTTTTGATGCTGCTGTTCAACATGTTCACCTTTTTAAAAGTTACAGCTCAGGTTATTTGTAATTGAACCTAAACCTGACTACATTAAAGAAGATATTCCAAAAACATTTTCAAGGGTTTCAAAGAGACAGAGTGTTCTAGAATCCTATATGCCACAGATGCTGTCTTATTAACTGAAATTTATAATATTGCAAATAACTTTATTATGTGATTCTTAGGAGTTTGTATATAGTTATTAGAAGTCATTCTGGATTTAACTAATTTTTTCCCCCTTTTTTCCTGTTGCTTTCTTGTCTCTCGAGTAGACCATGTCTGGACAGAAGTCTATTCTCCTTCTCAGCAGCGATGGTTGCACTGTGATGCATGTGAAGATGTCTGTGACAAACCACTCCTTTATGAAATAGGGTGGGGCAAGAAGCTTTCCTATGTCATAGCATTTTCTAAAGATGAGGTAGGGCATAAGAGAAAAAAATTTTTTTTAAGAATAAAATATTTTTTGACAGCTTTTGAAGGTATAATCAGCATATAAAAAGCATTGAATATTTAAAGTGTATGATTTAATAAATTTTGTCACTTATATACACACATGAAATTACCTTCACAAAATCAAAGTAGTGAACATGTCCACTATCCCTAGAAGTTTACTTATGTCCCTGTTATCTCTGCTGCTTACCCTTGTCCAGGAAACCATGGATCTGCTTTCTGTCACTAGATTAATCTGTATTTCTAGAGTTTTATGTAAATGCAATTATATACAGATGGTCCGACTTACGAATATCAGCAATGGCTCGACTTAATGATTTTTTGACTTCATGGTAGTGCAAAAGCAATGCACATTCATTAGAAACTGCACTTTGAATTGTGATTTTTGATCTTTTCCTGGGGTTGTGATACGCAGTATAGTACTCTCTCATGATCCTGGGCAGTGGCAGCGAGCCGCAACTCCCAATACACCATTTGATCACAAGGGTAAATAACCAATACTCCACAGTGTACTGGTGTTGAATGCATTTTCAACTTAATGATATTTTCAACTTATGATGGCTTTATTGGGATGTAACCCCAGCACAAGTCAAGGAGTATCTATTCTCTTTTTGGTGAGGTTGGGGGTAGGGATGTCTGGTTTCTTTTGATCATTTTGAGATTCATCCATATGTTTACATGTATCAGCTGTTTATTTTTATTGCTGAGTAGCATTCCTTTGTATTTATGTACCATGGTTTGTTTATCCATTCACCTGTTGATGGACATTTGAGTACTTTCCAATTTTTTATTATTTCAAATAAAGCTGTTATAAATATTCAGGCACTAGTCTTTACATGGGCATATGCTTTCTTTTCTCTTTGATAAATTCCCAGAAGTAGAATGAATGACTGGATCATATGATAGGTATTTATTTAGCTTTTTAAGAAACTGCTCAACTGTTTTCCAAAGTGATTATGCCATTTCACCAGCAATGTGTGTGAGTTCCCAGTTTCTCCATATCTTTGCCTAATATTTAGTATGGTCTCACTTTTTAATTTTAGCCATTTTAATAGGTGTTTAATGGCACCTTATTGTGGTTTTCACTTGTATTTTCTCTAATGACAATACTGCGCATCTTTTTATGTGCTTATTTGCCATCCACATGTCTTCTTAGTCCATTTTTTTAAAATTTGGATTTTTCTTTTTGAGTCTTAGGAGTTCTTTACATGTTCTGAATACAAGTTCTTTATTAGTTATGCTTTCCATAATTTTTCTCCTTGTCTGTGGCTTATCTTTTCTTTCTCTTAATGACTTTTGAAGAAAAATTGATGAAGTCCAGTTTATCAATTTGTTCTTTTATGATTATACTCTTTGCCATATCTAAGAAATTATTGCCTGGCCCAGGCCACAATGATTTTCTCTTTTGTTTTCTTTGAGAAATTTTATACTTCTAGTTTTACACTTGGATCTGTGATCTATTTTGAGCTAATTTTGAATATACTCAAAGGTGTGGATTGAAATTTATTAATTTGCAAATGGATAACGAATTATTCTAGCACCGTTTGTTGAAAAGATTATCTTTTCTCCACTGAGTTGTTATTTTACTGTTGTCAAAAATCAGTTTTATAATATGAATTTTCTGAAATCAGCTTAATAAAGAAGTTTTTAAAACCCTATTCTGAAAATTTCCTCTTACCACAGTCTGTCTTGGACTGTACCTGTCAAAAAATGAACAAAAAAACATATTCTCGATTTTTTCCCACATGTTTTAAAAATTTTAAACAGATTAGTATTTTAAAAATTATATTTAAGAATTACATTCTAAGAGTAATTAGAGGGATCATTTTATAAACTAAACATCTAACCAATGTACTATATACTTAAAACTAATAATAAAATTAAATGTAAAAAATTACATTCTAGATATTTAGCAAATTAAGGTTGATAGTTATAATCTTGTTAAATATTTGTATTATGTAATTTGAGGTGGTTGATGTCACTTGGCGATACTCTTGTAAACATGAGGAGGTAATTTCCAGAAGAACTGAGATTAAAGAAGAAGTACTTCGAGAAACTATTAATGGACTTAATAGGCAGGTATGTGATGGGCATTTGTCACTTTTGAGAGGACATTTGAAATTTTTTTTTTATACTTGAGCCTATTTTTAACCCATTGACATTCTTAAAATAGTAGCATTATTTTGCAAGCAAAAATATTTTAATATGTTAAATGTCTTTGTTCATTGAAAATTTTGATGATTCTTTTTAAATAATTGTGCTTTTTTACATTAAATGGGAATGTTTTCTTAAAGTTTAGTGAAACAAAATTTCAGTTTATATAAAACGACATAAAAAGTGTCCTGTGTTATATATCAAAATAAACTGTCTTGAATATAATTATACACACACAAATACACACTTGTTCAGGTATGGAAATTTCTGAAACAAGGCTCAGAAAGTTAGTAAGAGTGACTGTTTCCACGGAGAAGACCTGGAGGTCCGAGAAGGAAGATTCAATTTTATTTTACATCCTTTTGGTAGTATTGAAATTTTTTACTATATACTCTTTTGTTTGTTTTTCACATCTTAAAAAACAAACAACTAATTTTGCTTCTGGGAGGCAATTAAGATAGGGGCAGATCACCTTAATCCAGTCAGTGATTGAGGTTCAAGGTGAGGTTTCAGCCTATTTAGGATTCCGCTTTTAATGTATAGCCCATCGGAGATCCTAATCTGAAAACTGGAGTATTTACTAGACCTCACCTTGCAAGGCTCTAAATGTCAGTCTGTTTACTTGACAGCACTGTATTTTTGCTAAAAATTCGTTGTTTCTCAGCACTTTATCCTCCATTTTGTGCTTGGCTTCTCAGCTTCTCCTCCTCATATCAGTTAATATTTGGCAAATGCCTGGAAAAAAGAAGTGCAGTATTGTTTGGTTCACCTCAGTTCATTTCTTCCCATGGGATGTTAGCTTTTTCAGTTCTGGCTATGCTGGTAGCTTTCTGTTACATTCAGACAGGTGTTTTATGTTTATGTCTTTGTGTGTGTTTTCCCCAGCTTTTCTACATTTTCTCAGCAGGACAGTTGGTCTGACATAAGCTAGTTTATCATGGCCAAAAACAGAAACTGCTAGCTTCATTTTAAATCTAGCACAGCAAGAGATGTGGAGAGTTGGCTATGAGTATAAAAATGATTTCTTTACATCAATTTTATAAAATTATTTTGAATTTCGCAGTGTTGTTTTTTTCTTTTCAAATAATTATACATATGAAAATAAAGTTGGTTACTTCTTTCAAGATTCCCTTACAATACGGATGTTTTAAGTATATTCTTACTTAGAGATGGACCTCGATATTCCCCTAATCTTAATGACTTTTTTAAACATGAACTGCAGAGGCAAGTGTCTTTGTCAGAAAACAGAAGAAAAGAACTTCTCCAGAGGATAATTGTGGAGCTTGTTGAATTTATATCTCCAAAAACCCCTAAACCTGGAGAACTTGGTGGAAGAGTATCTGGGTCAGTGGCGTGGAGAGTAGCCCGAGGCGAAATGGGCCTAGAGGTATTTAATACATTATAGCATGATAATCTTTCCTGTTTTCTGTACTGTGCTCTTTACTTATTAAAAAATGCATTGCCTATGACCTTTCAATTAACTTTTTATAGTAATTACTAAAATATATAAACATTTGAAGAAAACAGTAATTGATTAACATAGTCTAATCACATATAAGATTTTCAAAACATTTTAAAACAGGACTTTTCTATTTATATTATGTAAGTTTTGAATGCCTATAACTTTTACTGAAGTACATACAGAAAATGCACATATTATATGTATAGCTTAACAGATTTTCACAAATTGAGCACCTATGTAATCACCATGCATCAGAACCCTTTTAGTTTCTACCTTTTTCCCCAAAGTAACCATTATCTTGGTTTCTCATTAGTTTTGCCTGTTATTGTGCTTTAGGTAAATAGAATCATATATATGTACCCTTTGTGAAAGGTTTCTTTCTCAACATTGGTGACATAGGCTTGTAACAGATCATAAACGTGTAACTCTTGTTGCTACATGTTTATGGTATGTTTATTCTCATTGCTGTGTAACACTTTATTGTATGAATATACATAATTTATCCATGCCACTATTGATGGGTATTTGGGTTGTTTCTAGGTTTTGGCTATTAAAAATTGTGCTGCTGTGAACATTCATATACATATTTTCAGTGAATATTTTTACACATTTGAATTGGGTATATACCTAGGTGTGGAATTGCTAGGTAATAAAGTGTGAGTATGTTCCACATTAGTAGATACTGCCAAATAGTTTTCCAAAGTGCTTGTGCCAGTTTACACTCTTATGAGCAGTATGTGAAATTCTTCCATATCTTTACATATAGTTGGTATTGTCTATGTTTTTCATTTCAGCAGTCCTGGTGATATATAGCATTAGTATGTTGTGATTTTAATTCGCTCCTTGGTGATGGCTAATACAGTTGAATGCCTAGTCTTTAAATTTTGAGTATCTTCTTTTGGGAAGTACTTGTTCAAGTCTTTCAGAGTAAGATTTTAATACATTTAAAAGAGCCTTGTTTTACCTTGTTTCCATATGAAAAATTTAAAGTACAGTGGGAAAATATAGAATCTAGATATTGCAGCTGATTAAGTGTTTATTATATATTTATATACATCTGATATTGGCTAGAAATGATTGCTTCTGATGTGATTACTATTATATTATCAAACTATTTTAAGGGGTCTCTTGATTAACCTTCTCAAATTAAATAATGAACAATGGGAATATATCTATAATTAGAGGCTGGCTAGGTGAAAAGCTCTGTAGTAGACATTAAGAAAGTACAATAGACTGTCCCTCACCCTTTATTAATTTAAAGTTGACTCCCTAGGAAGTATTTTATATGAAGGTCTAAGATGATATGTAATGAAAAATACTTGCAAGGAAAATAACTCATCAGAGTATTAATAGCAATAGTTTCAAATAAATTAAACTTTTGTATCTACATTTTCTAAATTTGCCATTGTTGCAACTCATTTCTCCAGTAAAAGAATATTTCCAAAAGGGGTGAATTATCCTCAGTAAACTTTGTTTGCTTTTTAGTTATCCCGGCATCTTTAGCAGGCAGTTGGAAATGTTGGTTCAGCCATAGAACTACAAGATCTAAATTCAACAAATAATTCAAATCACTGCTGATGCAATACAAGTTACAAGTATAAATCTAAATGAAGCCAATTTAAAGGAGCTAATTTAATTCACAGCTGTGTTCAATTTAAAATGTCGATTTTATTTAGGTCTTCATTTCTTTTTCTTTTTACGGATGGGTGTGCTTCCTCTTGTGTGGCATGTAAGCTGATTAAACTTTAAAAATATGAATTGGGTCATGTGCCCAGATTATTTTCCTTTTGAAAATCTTTTAAATTCCTCAGTTACCAAAGACCCATATTAAGGTCGTGAAGTTAAAAAGTCATTTTACTCTTTAGAAATAGATCTTTATTAATTAAGAGAGAGGTGTTTATTTTAAAAGTAAATTGAAAAATATCAGTCCTAAAAAATTATGGAACTATACCTTGAAATGAGTTGAAAATGAAGAAAACGTTGGTAATATCATTTCCAGAAAGAATAGTTTTGTCTTAATCTGAGATTTAAAAGATTTTATATAATATTGACGTTATTCTTAACTCCAGATTGTCTGTTCAGTTGCATACATGATATGATTAGTAACAAATGTTTTTCTTTTTCTTTTTGTCCTTTGTAAAATTGTAGATAATACTATTTTTTAATTTTATTTCCATTTGGTTTATGCCTAGGCTTTGAAATATCATTGTTGTTACATACTTGTTTTAAAGTATACTATACTAACTTATAATACCAATTTCAGAAAATAAAAAACTCCTTTTTCTTTTTTTACCTTTAAGGCAATAATATTTACAGGCTCTACTAGGGAATTATCTTCTTGTTCATACATTTAATGTTACTATTTTGTAATTCTGAGAGTGATATATGCATACACACACATAAAATATTATTCTCTGTCTCTAAGTTATTTTATATTGATTCTTGTACATTTGAAGTTTTTACTTTGTTTAATACCTGCTACCCAGTGTTTAACTGAAAAAAAGCATTGCCTACTATCTTGTTAGTGAATGCTGTAACAATGTGTTAGCATATACTAGAGCAGTGGTTCTTCAAAGGTGTGTGATTTTGCCTTCCACTGGACATTTGGTGCTGTCTAGAGATACTTTGGTTGCCACAGCTGGGAGGAGGGTTGCCACTGGTATCGAGTGGGCAGAGGCCTGGGATGCTGCTAAACAACCTGCAGTGCACAGGGCAGCCCCTTACAACAAAGAATTATCTCACCCAAAATGGGTGAGATAATGTCTAAGGGAGAAGAGACCATTGTGTCAGTAGCACATGAAGACATAGGATAAATATATCAACTTTCTCAAACTTTAGATTTACTTAGTGATTTTAGGATTTCTGGGGACTATTTTACATTAAAAAAAAAAAAACCATGGATTTATTTGGGGCTAGAATGTAAAATGTGCCTGGAATTTTAAGGTAAAACACAAGCTTTAATTTTAAAGTAAAACACAAGCTTTTATTTTAAGATAAAACACAAGCTTTTATAGTAATTGCACACATATGGGAGATTGTTTCAAGCTCCCAGCTACTTTCCTAGCTTAGGGTATCAGCAGAGAACACTCTGATGGAATGGCTTTAGTTTGAGGCCTGAAGGATGAGAAAGAACCAAGTATATGGAAAGTAGAGAGGATAGAATAGATGGCAGAAACAGCATGTGTAAAGGCCCTGAGGCAGAAACAAGCTGGGCCTTTTCGAGGAAATAAAGGAAAAGTAAAATGGTGGGAGTATAGAGACAAAGGAAAGAGCAACATGATATCTGCTTGGAGAAACAGGCATGGGACAGATGATGCAGGGCACTCCTAGCCTTGGTAAAGGTTTCGAGTTTAAGTACAGTGGCAAGTCAGTGGGGTGAGTCAAGCAAGAAAATGATGTATTCTAATTTGCCTGTCTAAAAAACCACTTTCAAAACTATGTGGAGCATGGATAGAAAAGGTAGAATGTGAAAGCTGGGAGTCAGTTTTAGGAGATGACTGTGGTCCAATTAGAAGATGGTGGTGGTGGTGGAAATAAAAAATAAATGAATTCAGGTTGAACACAAAATCACAAATATATAAGTCAGAGCTATAGTTAATACTTCTTATTTTCTGTCTAGTAGTAGGTGCTATATCAACATTGTACTGATTATATTTAACCTATAAAATATTTTTTCAGTGGCACCAATTTTTCATTTTTAAGTCGAAGAAATCTTTTACTTCTATACATAGCAGTTTCTCTGTGTTCATATATATATATATATATGCATGTATATATCTTCCATTATGCTGAAAAACTAATTCTCCTTTCTTTTTAAGAGAAAAGAAACCGTGTTCATCCCTTCTGAAAATGAGAAGATTTCTAAACAGCTTCACCTTTGTTATAATATTGTGAAAGATCGTTATGCTCGAGTTTCAAATAATAATCAGATCATTTCTGGATGGGAAAATGGTGTGTGGAAAATGGAATCCATATTCAGAAAAGTTGAAATAGACTGGAACATGGTAACTTAATGCATCAAACTTTTTTAAAACCTTTGTCGTCATTTAAACATATATAGATTGGCTTCATTTTCCAGTTGTATATGAGAAAACCATTATATAAAAATTACTTTTAGTAGTCTTTAAGCCTGTAAAAGAAAATTCTGTTCTCAACATTTAATCAACAGAGCTTAAGAAATGTGTGCATTTATATGAAGGAAATAGTCATTTTCATCAAAGAGACTGGATTTAATGCTTTCGTGGGGATAACTAATCAAGTGACCGACCCATGTGACTGATTTTTGCACAAATATATAAAAATATTGCTGTTTAATTCCTTTACCAATATTTACTGATTGCCTACTAAATGCAGGCTGTTAGGGAGTATAACATTTAGTTCAAAGTCCCAAGACCTAACCATTTAACACACTTTCATAAGAATGTGGATGATTTGAGCAGTAATATTATTTCTACTCTGTGTCCTAAAGACTAAAGAAATGGATGCAAGGACTATAGTAGTTACCCTTTGCTAACTTGCAGGTTATTGTCACATGTTATCTGTAACAAGTAAGAGGCTTTGCTTTTAATCTGACCTACCTCTTAGACATGACCAAAATAAAATCAGAGTTATTCAAATGACCTAAATAGATCTAGCCATATTTTTGATAGATTTTCATAGAGTTAATGAACTTACAGGGAACTTTTAAAGTTAAATACCATGATGTTTGAGTAGGAAGGGAGTTGTTCACTTGTAAGACATATTGGATATATTAAAGAGTGAGTCACAGATTAACAGCTGCTAGTGTTTATGATCATCTACTATATGCTTATCGTAGAAGACACACAGAGATGAGGTCCCAGCTTTTTTTTTTTTTTTCAATCATAAGTTTTTGTTCTAAAACTTACCTTGGTGATTTTTTTGTATTAAACCAAGAATAACTTACAGCATTATTAAAATTGTGGATTTAGGAATTTTCTTCTTTAGTTAAAGAAGGGCATAAAAAATACACAAGATAAAATTTCAAAATTTGAATCTGTGTTTGTATCTCTACCTGTAATTGATTATATAGTTGATGAGAAATGCTGAACTTCTTCTGGAAGACTATTCTTATCCAGAAAATTCCTCTGAACAGAAAGCAGGATAGCATAGATTTGTTACTTATCTAAGGACTAGTCTATAGTTACTGAACTGAAGAAAAAGCATGCCTTTCTTCCTAACCAGCAGTGTTAATGTAGAAGGTAATAATGGAGAAAAAACTGTGCTGTAGAAGATGTTATTTTCTGAGAAACAGGTCTGTTATATGGCTTATTTTTTCTTTGTGTTATTCACTCTTTGCTTCATCAGCCCACAGTTACTTAGTGTCTGTTGTGCTAAGCATTGTTCTCAGCTACATGCATAAAAAGATGAAGGTTATAGTTTTTGCTCTCAAAATCTTCATAGGGGAAACTAAAGCATAAACAGTCATCTTAACCATGATGAAGAATGCTATAATAAGGATATCAACACATTGCTATGGAAACACCGAGGAGGGAGTAATTAGCTCAAGCTGTGGGAGTTGGGCAAATCTCCACAGAGCAGGCGACATTTGAGCTGGACGCCAAAGAATGAGTAGGTGTTCATAAGGGAAGAGAATAGCAGGGGAAGAGCATGGAGTACATGGCATAGTTTGAGATCTCTTAATAGAGTATTGTGGTCAGAGAGGGTGTATTGTATGGGAAAGAGTCAAATAATGTAAATGAGATGCAGAGGCCATTACATAAAAATCAGGCCCTTACTCAAATAAAGTTTATGCCTTGATATGTTTTCATGAAAGGCATCATTATTTTAGAAGCTAACCGAATCAATTTTCATTTACAATATTTCATGCCAAATGAAGATAAATACTAGAATATTAATTTAATTACACTTGTAGAGACTAACTCAAAAGTAATATATTGCCGTTAATACATGAATATTCCACCTAAGTCAGTATTTTTAGTTCTATACTAGCATGTCCCCAGTTAGGGATTTTCTAGGTTCACTAAATAGAAGAAACCTATTTCTCACCACACCTTTATTCAGCAATCTCCAGCCTGGAATCATGACAGTTCACGTGCATCCTGCTCTCAAGTATTTAGAACAGATTTCTCACTCTGTTTGGAGAGGTCGCCTCCCTGGAGCACAGGGACTTATGAAATTTTACTAGTTAGCAAAAACATTGTTCAGAAGGTGTGGATTTGAAAGGAATATAAAAAACTAAAGCAGGAAAGCAGGTATACTTTTTAGGAGGCAGGTGATAACACCTTGATAAAAGTGATGTTAATTGCTTCATCAGTAGTCTCTCTGCATCTGCCCTGGTGCCTTTGAAGATGTTCTCCGTGTTGTAGCCAGAAAAACATTTCAAAACTGCAGTCATCACTGAATACTCTTAGGGTACAGCCTTGCACTTCTGAGCCTGGCCCTTGCCTTTTCTCTGGCCTCACCTTGCTCCATGCTTTCCCCGTACTCTCTGCATTGCAGCTGCACTGCCCTGTTGCCCTCTCCACAGAACCTCCTTTACTTATTCCATCTGTTAGATTAATTTATCCTTAGAACTGAGCTTAAGCTTCACTTCCTCCAGTCCCAGCTAACCAGATCCATTTCCCCTTTTATTGACATACTGCTCCATGTACCTCTCCTTCATGACATTTATTTAACAAATATGTGTGAGGGGAGATTATTTGTCTCCCATCGACTAGATTGTAAATATTTCCCGGGCAGAAACTGTCTTTTTGTATTCTATAGTATTCATAGATCTATGATAGTGTCTGATATATAGTAAATGTTTAGTAAAGTTTGGTGAATGTAAGAAAGAATGATTGTATATGGCATAAGTTCTACATCACTCTAGGGCTATAATAGAGCACCATAGTAAACCCTGTCTTCATTCAGACTATGCTTTGGATGTTCTTAGATACTTTGCAGTTTTGAGCAGTTTGTCATTCTCTTTGTCACTAGAGTCACTTTTTGGTGCCTGGCATCATGTCAAGAATTGTCTCATGTAGTCATTCATTAGGCACATATGTTGTCAGACATTGTGTTTGGCACTTAGGATGTAATGTTGAATTAAAAGGCAAGCCTCAAGGTGAGCATAGGCTAGTGAAGGAGAAAGATAGGTGGATCAGCTGTTTAACAGTTTAGTAAGATAAGTGCTGGAAGCATATAGAAGGCAGCACTGTCTCTTGAGAGAAGGCCTTGCAGAAGAAGTTATACATGGGTTGGCTTTTGGAGTGGTCAAAGGGAGAACTTCTCCTTACGGGGACAGGATGTGGAAGGGGACAGTGTTCTGGGGCATTAGAAATAGCAAGTACAAAAGCACTGACATGAGAAATATCTAGTGTATCCAGGGAAGAGTTAAGTAGGGAATATGGGGGAGAATAGTTGGAAATGAGACTAGAGTGGTGAACGTTGTCAGGCCCGGGGACTTTGATTACCTTGCAGTTACATAATAGAGAATCATAAGAGTTCAGGCAGAGGAAGGACATGATCACACTGGTGATCCAGAGGTAATTCCAGAGGCCACAAATGGGAAAAATCGGAAGCATAGTATAGAAAGATTATAGTGTGGACTGACAGTGATTCATGTTTGATGCCAATGATAAAATGGAATAACCAAAAATAAGGTTCATGAGCAATACCAGTTAACCAGCATAAAAACTAAAATCTCTTGAAATACAACTGCTCTGCTGTAGGAATGACTGACTGCAGGGTGTCTTCTGTACGGTGAACGTAATTAGAGTTAATCCTAGTAGGCTAAGCTGAAAATAATTTTAAGAGCATACTACAGAAAACATCAAATAGCACAGTATGAACCAAACCTCCAGGAGCGTACAGTAGCAGACAAACCAGCCTGGCATGTAATAATCAGAAAATCTCTAAGTGGAAGATATTCTGTGGAATGTGAAATACATAAAAAACTGACACGAAAATTGTTCTCGGTCTTCAAAAAGGTGATTACAGTCACAACCCAAAGGACAAGTTTTATTTGTGTACATGGTGAGTCGTATAACTTAGACCTTAAGTCACAGACACACCAGTATTGTTCCCACCCACAAGTTGTGATATGCCTGTGTGTCCTTCCAGATGCCAACGTTGGGGTAATTACCTGTGGGGCACTGGGGGCTGCTATAAACAGGTTTCAGTCCGTAGGAGAAAATCTCTCTGACTTCTGATTTTAATATCACTGCTGCTAGAGTAGGGGTAGCTACACTGACCTCTTAGTAGTCCCATAAATGGCAGAACCACGCATGTAGAACTGTATACAATAATGACACCTATGGATTTAAAAAACCAACAGGCAAAAAATTTTCTAACAGAACTTCAAGAGGTGAGGAACCTTCAACAGTTACAAAAATGCTTTTTTTTTTTTTTTGTCTCAACTGAACAATTGAATATTTGAGAGCTTATAGTATATTTTTCTCCTAAATTATAATTACTGATTCTGTTGGTATCATACACAGGCAGGATCACATATGGAAGTTTATATAAATGCTGTTGTTTCGGTGCATTTGACATTACCAAACTGAGTATGCATATTCTTGTTAACTTCCTACTGCCTCTAAAAATGCTGAGTTAAAATAAATTGGTTAAAATGCTTATATTATGTGAAAAAGATTACATGAATTTTTAATATAGCCTGTTTTATCTCTATATATCATTATTTAGCCTGAGACCTTTTATTTGTTCACAGTATAATTTGAACGTTTATTTAAGCTTTTAAAAATTCAGCAATGATCCATCTTTTAACTATTTAGAGTTTTAAAGTCTGGTGCTTTTAGAACTGAAAAATGTAAGTCTTAGAACAAGCAATTCTCTCAGACATGTTCTGCAACTATTATAAACCGATGACAGTTGAAACCGCAGTTCTGGCCCAGAGCCACATGGTATAATTAAGACATTTCTTGGGTTAAGTTAGAAATTTGAAATTAACCTGACTTCAATCTATCATATTTTATAGTCACACTTTTGGGGAGACATTTGAAGCTACTGAGCTCTGAAAATCCATATGATATAGAAATATACACTGAGATATGAATTTGAATGTATTTCTGTCTTAAGATTACTTTTCCTCTATCTTTTCGTTTCTTCCAACCCCCTTTTTCCTGTAACCCCACTGTTTGGCTTATCTTTTCCAGATAATCCCCTTTACTAGCCTCTTTGAAAGGATAATTAAGCTATGGATAGCCAGTAATTAGGATAGGTGGAATAAACAGCTCCCAGGGAGCATTGGTGCAATCCTGAGTCCCAGGTTCTCCTTACAAACTCCTATAAGAGGAGTTTAACATGCAGTATTAACATGTGAGCATCAGAGGTTGTTATAGTGAGGTTGCCCTGAACTTGAGTGGAGCAGTCAACAGTCCCATACGTCTAGGTGTGTCATCCAGAACAATGGTAGTTGATCATACATACCTAGTTTAAGGCGTTCAAATAGTTTTCCTTAGAAAGTGATTGTTGTTTTATATCTCCAAGCTGTTTATTTTAAAATCTTTCAAATTATCTGACAATTTAACCTGGAAGAAAAGTATAGATTGCCTAATAGAATAGAATATCATTAGAACATTATAGCAGTGATTAGATTAATTTCTTACTTGATGACTAAAGACATGGAGTAGAACATTTTCATGCAGATGTGTTTTATATGTTACTTCAAACTATTTGCCCCTGAGAAGTGAATTTGACATTTGTAAAAGAATATGTATGTGTGTGTACAAATTGATACTTAAATACTATTTATTAAATTCTCCTGTGAATCCAGAACCTATGCCCCCCCCCCCCCCAGAGAGCTTATGGTTTGCTTAAGTTAGATCATACAGGTACACCTGAAATAAATTGAATAGGGAAATATTGGCAATTCAAGGTGGGATGAAATTCTCGAGAACCATGAAAGCTAAGAGTTTGGATCCAGTGCAGGAGCCAGGTACTCGCTGTGCATTCTAGACCAGGCAGATGATATGAAGGAAGTGAGATTTTTAAAACATTAATTAGGCAGTTGCAGAAAGATGAGCATAAAGTCATGGCTGTAGTGGTAAGTGCAGTATAAATGAAGAAAGGGACTTTTTCAGGACTTATTTCAAAGAAACGCCTAGCTTATTGTGGGAAGTTTGGACATCGGAGATTAACAATTGAAGAGTCAGAACCTTAGGAGTTTGAGCCTGGGTGAATAGAGTTATCTGTGAAAGACCAAGGCTGTGGGTATCAGTTTCCATGTCATCATCTTAAAGAGTGTAGGTGATACTGTGAGAGGAGATGAGCTAGAAGCAGCCAGTAAACTTGTATGCCTTAAATAGTATATATACATTTAAAGTTGTAAGGGAACATTGACGGTGAAGGAAACATGGATATTACCTTTCAGACCATTACTTAGCAGTAACTGAGGTATTTGATTTAGAGAATATGACCCATCATTCTAGGAAAGTATATCTGACAATCTAGACTTTGAAAAGATAAATTAATGAATAGTTGCATTTAAAAGAATTCTGTATTTTCAGCAGGATTCATCATAAAGTTCATTTTAAATAGCTAGACCTACTCATTTAAAAAAATATGATTTATTAAAATTTGTGTAGCATGCAACCCTTTAGGGCTTTGCTCATTGGGCTGTCTGTATTCAAGTAATGTCTTTCTTCCAGAGCAAAAGATGCTGTAGGTAAAACTGCTAGTAATATTTTTTTAAAAAAATGTTAGCAGTAAAAATCTTTTCAGTGAGGAAAACTTCAATTTTTAATAATCATTTATACATAGTACCTTGTGACAGTAAGACTGACTGTATTCATTTTCTACACTATTTCATTATTTCTGACAATTCCTTTTTTCCTCTTCATGTGTAGGTGTATTTAGCCCGAAAGGAAGGATCATATAATGCTTACATTTCCTGGAAGTTTGAATGTGGGTCAGTCGGCCTAAAAGTAGATAGCATTTCCATTAGAACAAGTAGTCAAACCTTTCACACTGGAACAGTACAGTGGAAATTGCGATCTGATACAGCACAACTAGAACTGTCAGGCGGTAAGCATTTGACTGGAGAATTAATCGTGAGTGTGTATTTAACATTCTGAAAAGTAATTGCACTTATTTGAGAGATAGTTTTCGAGTTTTTCCTACCCAAGAATTATTCATAGTATTGCAGTAAAAAAAATTTTTTTAATTAAAATCTGTATAACCTCATTCTCATAGAAGGGCTTATATTTTTTATTGTGAAACACAAATGGAAGGAGGAAAATCATTTCTTTGTTTCAAAGGACACATTTCCTCTGTGAAGATTAATTTGTATTTATTTTTTAAGGGTTGATTTTTCCCAAAAGTAAGGTATATAAAATTCATTCCCAAACTATCTGTTCTTTAAGTTACCAAAAGCAAAGTATTATTTTTTTTCTTCCAACAGATAAAACTCTTCGTTCCTATCATGATTTTTCTGGTGCCACTGAAGTTATTTTGGAAGCAGAATTAAACGGAGGAGATGGTGTTGTTGCTTGGCAACATACCCAGCTGTTTAGACAAAGCTTAAATGACCATGAAGAAAATTGTTTGGAGATAATTATAAAATTCAGTGACCTTTCAGAACCTGAACATTATAGAAAAGCTGGCAATAATCAAGGACTTACCATGTTCTAAATTAGTCTCTTGGTTCTGTGCATGCTTACTTAGATGGCAATTTACTACTTTCTGCTAGCATATTTCTTTTGCTGGCTATCCATCATGTAACCCTCATAAAAATATGTCTTTATACTATGGACCATAATGAAACCTTGAATTAAAAGCTCCCTTCCATATGTGACTCTAATTTAGAAAAAAAGTCTTATTGTCCCAATATGAGGTTTTAATCTAAAAGATGTAAGTACGGTTTTAAAAGTAAAATAAAGGTACTCATGATTATGATAAAATCTTAAGCTAATAATAATTTGATATTTTCTGATCATTTCTTCATAAGTAATTGAATTAGCTTTCCTAAAATTTTTAATTTTTAATAAATGTGAAACTAGTATCTCATAAGTTATAATGCATGAAAAATTTTACAATTGAAAATACATAGGCATTTAAGAAATAAAATGAATTATTTTGCTTTATATCTTTTTAGTGGTTATTTTGCCTAAGTAAAAACCTTTGATAAGTATGCTAAACATTGAAAACTGCTTGAATAGACAAGAGTTATGAAAGATTTAACATAGACCACATGAATTCAAAGATATATTATAAATCCATATGTAGATACTTCAGAAAATGCTTTACTTTTGAGTATTTTATCTACCTCATTGAATAAAATATCTATCTTGACTTTGAAACCATTTAACTACATTATATAGTACTTATATACTATATCAACAAGAGTTTTTTGTGTGTATTCCATATAACTTCTTCAATTAAATTTAGTGACTATTAGACATTTGTGTGGAAAAGCATTGTGACAGCACTGTGAAGGAGGCAGTAGTGAAAAAAACATGGTCCCTGTCCTCTAAATGCCTTTGTGATGTTCTGCAAAGTGAGTTCTCAACTCTTCATACAAGAAAAGTACATCCTCAGATATCCTCACTCTGCAACTCAGTAAAACATTCATATGCATTATAAAATATGTACTAAGATCCTGAAACAAAGTTTTTATATTTATGTTTTGATTGTGGTCAAACTCAGTTGAGGATCACTTGCTTTAAAGTTATATTTCGAAAAAAAGTAGTTTCGTGCATCTAAAGTTATTAGTACATTTGAATATTAGAAAGTTTTCTAGAATTTTCAGACTCTTAACCATAGTGTTTTATAGTGACCAAATACGTAAAATTGGAGAAACTTGACTCTTACCTGTCTAGTGTTGTTTAATGTTGACACATGAATATTTAGATGATCAAGTGAACCATCCCTCATGAGAAAACCTGGAAGATCTACAGGCAGTTTTATAAAGATGGTAATAAAAATGTGGGAATGCCACTGAATGTACTTTCTCTGTGAAAAAGATACATTCTAATTCTTACTGTGGATTTAAGCAGAAAATTATTGGAGTTAAGATGTCTGTTTTTATAGTGTTGAATTGTTAAAGAAAAAAAGTAGTTGCACAGTTTCTTTAAATGTATTTTATGAGAGTTTCAACCCTGATATATGTTAATAGATACTTTATTATACAGAAAAGTTTGGAAATGGTACAGAAGGTATGGGACAAAACAGTTCTCAATAATGTGTAAAGCTAAGTGACAGTAAACTGGTAAGGCAAAAGTAATGGAAAGATGGGCTCTTAGTACAGACCTACTCAATAAACTGGCACTAATATTAGGGTCCACTTTTTATAGCAGTCATATAGGAGCTCATTTAAAAGCACATCTTCTGTTGTGACTAAAGAGTGAATGTAAAGCACTGAAGAAAAGTACCACTTTCTTGAAACATGCTGTGATTGATTAGCCTTCTACTGCCATTGCTCATTGTTAAAAAGAATTTATACCTTGGTTTCAGGTCAGATCCCATCATGATGAATTTTATAAACAGTCTGTTTTTTATTACAGTGTTTTTTTTAAAGTAAGTCCTTGCTGAAAATCACATTCTCAAGATGAACAAGAAACTACATCTGATGCTTTGATCGATTTACAAGGAAAAGTACCTTGTATTAGGGAGGGCTAGAGAACACTTTGTCATGGATTTTTGGCATAGGAAGGATTGTTAGAGATCATTTAACCCAGACTTCTCACTTCTCACTGAGAAGACTCAAATCCAGAGAAGTTAAATGACCTGTCCAAACAATTCAGTGGATTAGTGACATAGGCAAAATTCACTTATATATCTCAATCTTTCCTTCTACCAAGTTACAGTGTTACAGTATTATAGCCCTGTTGTGTGAGTTGCTGGTTTAGTACGTGTTTTCTAACTATAGAATTTTCTAACTATAGTTAAGCTTTTCTTGAGAATATATTGCAATTTGATGATCGATTAGCTATGGAAGCTTTGGTGTATGTGTAATAATTTTTAAAAGTTTTATTCCTATACAACACAATAAATTGTGTTTTAAGTTTATAGTCAGAGCTAATACACTCATAAGCTAATAGCTCTGATCCAGGTGGTATTAATTTCTTAAATACTCTTGGGGGTAGAATAAGAGTAAACCAACACAAGTCATAATTGGTTTTATTTCACTTAGCATGTATTCAGTCACATCTTTATATTGACCAAAACGGTGCTTTATTTCTGATTAGTGATTTAGAATGGACCTAAACTAATAATGACCACTTTTGAGTGTCTAATAAGTGTCAAATACTTCAGGATCTCATTTGATCACAATGGTATTGTATAGTAGGTAGTGTTTCTTATCCCCATTTTTCAGATGTAGGTAGTGTTTCTTATCCCCATTTTTCAGATGATGAAGCTGACAGGCTGAGAGCCAGTATATTACGCCCTGTATGTCAAGGTCATTCCTTAGTCATTATACTAACCCAAGTAAAAACACTCAGAAGTTGAGACCTTGCTCTCAATTTTCACTTGCCCTGCGATCAAAGAAATTGTAGTGGCAAGTAAAAATCCATAAGTAAGCAAGAAAGGGTCTCTGTAGAGCTAAAATAAATATAAAATCTCAACAGTAAATCCCATATATACTGTAAGAGGTCATATGGGTTTGTCACTCAGTCTGTTATTTACCAATTTTAAATGTTTAAATTATTAAAGCCAGTTTTGTTAAAAGTTCAAATAATATTATAAAGTGCTGCTTTAACTTCCACATTTTACCATTTTCAGAAGTAACTGCCAAAATTTTTACGTCTTTCCAGAGCTTTACTGTAGATTTTAATATTCATTTTTCATATATTTTTCTTTTTATGTAAGTGGAAGTGCATTTTCTTATTTTCTTAATGTGTCTTACTTAGAAATCTTTCTATGGTCAGTCACAGATAGGCCACATTTTTTTTTAACTTCCATGGTATTTATTTACCCATTTCCTTATTTACAGATATTTAGGTATTTCCCCCTTTTTTTGTTATTGGAAACACTACTGTATTGAATACTCTTATACATAATCTATTTCACGTAGAATATATGCAAAGATAAGTGCATTTTAATTCTTACTATCCTCAAATCGCCTTCTAAGTGAGGTACACCAATGTACACACCAGCAATAGTACATCAGGACACCTATTTCCTTCCATTCTTGCCAAAACTGCATATTGCAATTGTGGTAGCCAGTCTCCATTGAGCCTCATCTGGCTTTCATGTCTTCATGCTGTCACTCCACATGAAATTAGAGCTTGCCTGTGTGTCCAATAGAAATAGGGGAAGTGACCATGTGGTACTTCGGAAGTTTGGTCATAAAAAGCGTTTCTTCCTTTCCCCTTGAGAAAGTCAATTTCCATGCTATGGGGCCTCAAGCAAGCCTGTGGAGAGAAACCAAGGGCTCTCTCCAACCTCTATCACCAACTTGCCAGCCATAGAAATGGACCTTTCAGTCCCAGTCAGTAAATATGGCTTCATGAGAATGACACACCCCAAGTTGGATCTGCACAGCCAAAACAATACTGAATTTGTAAGGCACAAAAATGAGAGATTTTTAAGACACATTTGTAGTGATTTGTTTTATGTAGCATTAGATTACTACTCTAGGCTGGATGTTTACATCTCTCCAAATTTCATGATGAAATTCTAACCCCCAGTGTGATGATATTACTAGGAGGTGGGTCTTTGGGAGATAATTAGGTCATGAAGGTGGAGCCCTCATGAATGGAATTATGCCTTTATAAGAAGAGACAGAAAGCTTGCTTCCTCTCTCTGCTCTCCACCACATGAGAACACTATGGGAAGAGGGCCTTCACAAATAACCCAACCTGATCTTGGACTCCCAGCTTCCTCAACTGTGAGAAATGTTTGTTGTTTAAGCTCCTCAGATTGTAATTTGTTACTGCAGGCTGCACTAAGATAAGTACTAAAATAGTGCTATTTTTGCCAATTTGATGAGTGAAAAATATCTAGTTTTAACTTATATTCCCTTGACTACTTGTGAGACTAAACAGTTTTTTATATGTTCATTAGCCATGTTTGTTTCTTCTTTAAGTTTTTTATATATGCCTTTTGGGTGAGCTCTTTGTTTTGATGATTATTTCTAATAGTCAACTTTTTATGAATTGCTTTCCTTCATATCAGCTGTTTGTTTAATGATTGTAATGTCCTGTCTATAAGAGCACTAATTAAAACTTTTCTAGACATCTCATTTATTAAAGAATTCATGTTGTTCATCTTGGTTTCCCTTTCATGTTATTGGTTTTCCTTAAATGTTTGAGCAGCTATATGTATGACTAAGGACTAAGCTGGTAATAACAGATAGCTGGCCTGGGTTTTCTCACTCCTTGTGTAGATAATTTCCTCACCAGCTCCCTCTCTTGGTTGGGAGGACTGACTACAGAACAGTGCAGGTGATGGGTGTGGCAGGCCAACAGTGAGCCATAGGGCAGACATGCCGGTGCTCTCTCATACCTCATCTCTCCCTTTTTAATATTCATCTGTTTCAGAAATTCTCTTTTTCTTTTATCTGTTTTTTTCATAGGTAAAACACACAGTTCCAAAGTCAAAACTAATATAAGGTGGAAGCCCTGAATTCTCGCTTCCAACCCTGTTCTCTCAGTTCTCTCTTCTCCCACCTGCCCCACCTTCGTGAGTAACCACATTTATTAATTTTGGTTCTTTCTGGTCTCTCTCTTTTTTTTTTTAATATAAGCAAAACTTTTCTCCCCCTTTCTATTACTACAGAAACTATACTATTCTACACACACAGTTTTGCACCCTGCCTTTTTTACTTAATATGTCAGTGTGTTTGTAATAACAGCAGTTGACTGAGCCAGAGTAGTAGCTATGCTTCCTTTAAGACAGGACCTATATTCCCCCATATGGTAATTATGGGGACCATAAACCCCACACCTCCTGTCCCTACCAATGCTGAAGCCTAGTGTCAGTCACCATTTACTGTAATACTTATATTACTATTCCTAAAGAACTATTCCTCTGTTGTCATGTCTAGCATGATTGAAAAATCAGAGACAGACTAAATGGGTTGCATGGTTTTATTTATTCATTAATTTATTTTCTATAATCTATAGTCACTTTACTCATAAAAGTTATTCTGCTGTACCTGTTGAAGTTTTTGACTGCCCTAAAGGAATGTACTATTTTACTTGCATATATTTCAGTCAAGTTTAAAGTAATTGCCTTATATTACAAGTTGCTTAAAGCAAGATAATTTGATATGTTGAATAGCTTGGTGGGAGGAAGTTGAATTTTCAGGAACTTAGAATCCATCAGTTACTTAAGGTTGTAGGAATTATTTTCATTATCAATTATAAAATGTAGGGGACTTAGTTTTTAAATCTTTATAAACTATAAGTTTCCCCAACTACTTTCAGTTTTCTCTCTGGCAGATATATTCAGTTCTTTTTTATAGTCATCTTTGAATCCTTGTGATGAATACTTCTCAGAATGCTTTGTAAATATCACCGTTGCATTTTGTGACACTAGGCCTGCACAGTGGCTAGCCCCCTCCACAGCGTTCTCACAGTTTAAAAGGATTGTCATTATTATCTGCAATTATTTTTTCCCAGATTTCACATATTGTTACTATATTTTAAAAGTTAAAAAACAAAAAAACAGGGAAGTACAAAGAATGATATAACAAAAACCAGAGTACTCTCTAAAGTGAAATATATTAATATTTTGTTTTATTTGCTTTATTTCCTAAAGAAAATGAAAATAGCACTTATGAAGTTGAAATCTCCTATGGACCCTCTTTCAGTCCCATTTTCTTTTCTTCCTTCCCCAGAGGCAACTATAATCAGGAATTTAGGGTTTATGTCATGGTTTTTACTTTTACTATGTACATATATTTAATAATGAATATTGATTTATATCACTTTAAATATATATATAAATATTATAAATAATACATAATGTCCTATAATTTACTTTTTCAGTCATTTTCTATGTCCTTGTTGATAGAGATTTTAACTTTCTTAACTGCTGTATAGATTCTATCCTTTAACAGTAACCATAATTCTCCCTTACCAACCCAATGGATATTTGCTTATTCTTGGTGTTTATTATAAGCGGTTATTATTACTATTGCAACCAATGCTATGTATGTCCTTGTGGATAAGTGCAGTTTCTCTAGGATATATTCCTAGAAATAGAATTGCTGAGTCATAGGCTGTGTACTTTTCAAATGTATTGCCAATCATTCTCCAAGATTTTTAGTGCCAGCTTACAGTGTTAATTGGCACTTTACTCAAATTCTTGCTTCTCTATGTCCTGGCCTACATGAAGTTTCGCTAAACTTCTTAATTTTTGCTGTTAAGATAGGAGTAAAACAGTATTTTGTTGCTTTACTTTGTATTTTCTTGATTATTAATGAGTTTGAGTATTCTTTCACATTTATTAACCATTTGAGTTCCCTATTCTGTGATTGCCCATCTTGATATTTTGTCCCCTTTTCTATTGGTTTCTTTGTCCTTTTCTCTCTAACTTTTAGGTCTTCATGTATTTGGCTTGGGACAGCAATTATTTGCCTGTTATATATTTCTCTCCATATATGATTCATCTTTTAATTATGTTGATGAAATGGCCAAAAAATATATGAAAAGTTGCTCAACATCGCTGGCAGATAGGGAAATGCAAATCAAAACCATAATGAGTTACCATCTCACACCTGTTAGAATAGCTGTAATCAACAGGACAAGCAATAATAAATGTTGGAGAGGATACAGAGAGAAAAAGGAACCCTCATACACTTGCTGGTGGGACTGCAAATTGGTACAGCCACTATAGAAAACAGTATGGAGGTTCCTCGAAAAACTGAGAATTGGCCTACCATATGATCCAGCAATCCCTCTACTGGGTATTTACCCCAACGACTTGAAAAATCATATCTATAAAGACATTTGCACGCCAACATTTATAGCATCGTTATTCACAATGGCCAGGGCATGGAAACAACCAAAGTGTCCTGTGACAGATGATTGGCTAAAGAAGTTGTGGCACATATATACAATGGAAGATTACTCAGCCGTAAGAAGAGATGAAATACTGCCATTTGCAATGATATGGATGATCTCGAGATAATCATGCTAAGCAAAATAAGCCAGACAGAAAAAGTTGAAAATCACATGATATCACTTATATGTGAAATATAAACCTAAAAGCAACAAACAGGACAAACGAGACTCATGGACATGGACAATAGACTAGTGGTTACCAAAGGGGAAGAAGGAGGAAGGAAGTAGACGGGTTAAAGGGGGTCAAATATGTGGTGACAGAAAGAAATCTAACTATGGGAGGTGAACACACAGTGTAAATATATATATGCCTTACTGTTAAAGTGTACAGCTGAAACTTACTGGATTTTGTTAACCAATGTCACCATAAAAAATCTTAAAAAATAAAAAATATATAAAACAAAAAAAAATTATGTTGGTGATTATTTGTCAGACAGAAATAACAAAACAAAAAGCCACCTTCTCTACAAGATCTATTTGGGAATATAACAACTGTTGCCAGCCTTACTAGGAAAAGGGCTTTGTGCAAAGAAAAGTGGCAAAGCAGTATCTGGTGGCAATAAAGAGTGGTGTGTTAAATTCCTGGTGTTTTTGAAATAGAACACTGAATAAAATTCCATGTGTAATGGCAGCATGCTTATACTTTGGAGAAGTTTCAGTTTAGACGTAAATGCTTGAAAATGAAGGCATTCTCATGCCGAATTCTTTGGTGGACTGTCATCTGAAATGTTATGTCATCCCTTGCAGATGTAAAAGATTAAAAAAAGCAATGAGAGCCTTTGATCTTCACTTAATAAATAAGGAACCATCAAAGCTTTGGTGCTGCTTGTAAACTTAAATTTGAAACAGATTAAATGCTACGGGAGAATGATGGTGGGAGAACTTTGTAAAATGAATTATGAGGTAATTGA
>CM053507.1:134994362-135171400 GCA_028627145.1 Eidolon dupreanum | reverse complement strand
GATGGTTATGGCATTACAGACTGTGAGCTATTAGCCACCAGGACCCCTTATAGACTAATGACATATTTTAAACCAGAGTATTTAATTGCAAGGGGTCTATGAACCTTAAGAAAGAGAATGGGAAGTATAGGAGTCAAGACAATGAAAGGGCCTTTCACTGAGATGGAGAACACAGGGAAGAGTAGGCTGGGGAGGGTGGAGTCTGGATATAAACCTAGTTAGAACATGCCATTCTCTTGCTCAAAACTCAAGTGGCTCCCACTTCACTAAGTATAAAAGTGAAGTTTCCCACAGTCTACTGGACCCTGTGCCACTTGGCCACTGCTGCTTCTATAGACTAACCTGCCTCCCTCCCTTTCATCCTGTTGCTGGAGCCTGGCCATTTCTGGGACACACCAACTCACTTCTGCCTCTGAGCTTTTGCATTTTTTCCCTCACTCTAGAATACCATCCCCCCAAACTCCACCTAGGCATAGCTCATTGCCTCACTCTCTCCAGGTTTCTACTCAAATGCCAGCTTATCAGGGGGCCTTTCCTGACCACCACAAATCAAAGAACACATCTTCTGCTCTCTTTACTCCAGCATCATTTCTTTTCCTTACCTACCTTTATTTTTTTCATACTTTGACTGCCAACCAATGTCTGTGGATTTATTTATGGTCTATATGCCTGCCCCCACCCCCACACACACCATGTAAACTTCAGATATAGGGGAGAGAGAGAGTATGCTTAATTATTATTATATCTCCACCTAGAATTGGTTCATGGCAAATGCTCAATAAGCAGTTATTGAATGAACAAATGAAATCAGTTTGGGACATGCTGAATTAGAGTTGTCTCAGTTACATTTAAGTAGAGTCGCACAAGCAACTGAATAATACGGGTTCATCAGAGAGGCCTGGACTATAGACTGGGAATTGTCAGCATAGGTACAGCATGAGAATGGATGAAATCAGGCAGTGAGGAATGAGAACAGGGAAATGTCAAGGATACATCCTGGAGAACACCAATATTGAGATACAGGTAAAGGAAAATGGATCTACCAAAGATACTAAGAAGAAGTTGCAAGAGAGAAAGGGCAGGGAGAGGTATCTGAAGGCAAAACCAACTATAAACAGTGGTAAATGCTGCAGAGTGAGATTGGGTCCTTAGTGCAGGTCACTGGAATGGTGAAAGGAGAAGGCAGACTGCAGTGAGCTGGGGACTGAATCAGAGATGAGATGGTAAGGGCAGAAGCTGGTGATGAAAGAATGGATTTAATCAAGGCAGTAACAGGAGAAGGTTTAAATAAAGATAGCAAATTAAATTTGTCTGTTGATGGAGTTAAATCCAGGAGGTGGAGGGAAAAGATGGATCTGAGGATACAAATGAAGATCTAACTACAATCTGTTGTTGAGGAAAAGGGGAAAGAGTAGACACAGAAGTAAGCAAAATTGCGATGGGACTTTTTGGGTTGTGGGAACAACAGTGAAGGACTTCCTGCCTGAGACTTTCTTTTTCTTTTTTTTCAGTAAAGAAAGAGGCAATGTTATCTGCTGGTAAGAGGGGAAAAGTAATGGTGGATTTCCAAAGAGAGTTCAGTAGTCTCCTCTTATCTGTGGTTTTGCTTTCCCTGGTTTTAGTTACTTGCAGTCAACTGGGGTCTGAAAATATTAAATGGAAAAATTTCAGAAATAAACAATTTATAAATTTAGTGCACGTCTGAGCAGCATGATGAAATCTCATGCTGTTTCTCGCGAGAGGTGAATCATCCTTTTGATTAGCGTCTCCATGCTGTATACACTCCCCGCCGGTTAGTCTCCTAGGAGCCAGCTTCATATCAGATCCACTGTTGGGGTATCACAGTGCTTATATTCAAGTTACCCTTATTTTAATTAATATTCACTCTGAAGCTCAAGAATAATCATGCTGGCAATTTGGATACACCAAAGAGAAGCTACAAAGTGCTTTCTTTAAGTGAAAAGGTGAGTATAGAACAATAAGATATTTTGAGAGAGGGGAGAGACCACATCCACATAACTTTTATTGCAGTATATTGTTCTTATTCTATGTTCTTGTTGTTGTTTCTCTCTTACTGTGTCTAATGTATAGCTTAAACTTTATCATACATATGTATGTATAGGAAAAAACTTAGTGTATATAGGGTTTGGTACTATCTGAGGTTTCGGGCATCTATTGGGGGTCTTGGAATGTGTCCCCCATGGATAAATGGGGACTACTGTATCAAGTTTGAAATCAGAGCTCTGGAAAATGGGATGACATTCTGCTTAGAGTGTTCAGAGGTGGCTGAAGCTACTTGAGATTAGGGACCATGATTCTTACAGCAACATCAGTGTTTTGTGTTGATGCCGGCCAATTTTAATGTGCATAGGAATCACCAGGGATTCTTGTTAAAATGCAGATTCTGATTCACTGAGCCTGGGGCAGGGCTGAGACTCTGAACTTCCCACAAGCCCCCAGGTGATGCTGATGCTGAGGGTCTTTGAGTAGAAGGAGGTTTTTGCAATTTTCTTCAACAACACTCAGCAGCCCTGGAGTCAGAGTGGAGCTGGTGGAAAGTGGGAGTCATGGCTGAAGTTTTGGGTTCAATAGAAGGAGAAAAGGGAGAAAGGGAAGTCGAGGTTAAAAGAAGACATTGAAATAAGGAGCTATTGGTCTGATGAGGTTGGGAAGGACTTGAAGATGGAAGTAGGCATCTGATGGGGTAAAAGTAAATAAGGTAGGTACAAGTTACCAGATATGCTTGGAAGAGAGATCAAAAACAACAGATACAGTTTCTAGAGGCTGAGATATAAATGCAGCTACATTTAGACATATAACATTGAAGGAAAATACTACCCACAATTTATAGTACTTTCTAAACACACAAAAGTTAAACTGAATGCATTAAAATTCTTCTCCTCTTTAATTAAATCTCACTTTTCCCCCTGTTATCTTTGCTCTGAATTTTAAATTTCCATTGAACAGAGATTTTTACTCTGGGATTAGCATTTATACAGCTCTACATTGCACAGAGAGATGGACTGATCAACATATTCAAATACTTTTCTTCTGGGCAAGAATATGGACTTAAATGGCCATGAATCTAATCATCCTTTATTGGGAAAAACTGTTACCATCATCTTTCTCAGTAAAACAGAATAATTCCATTATTTCACAGTGTATTTTTCTTTTGAATAAGGCATCACTCACAGTTTTAGAAACACAACTCTGTTCAGTAAAAGACTGAAATAATGTGATAAGCCCATAGGTATTACACTGTCCAATTATATAATTTTTATAACAAGGACTTTTTATATTTGAACAAATCATTATTAGCAATCGTTAGAACGCGGTGCTACGTGATGTAAATACGAAAAAGCAGAGGTAGGGTCCCTTGTCTTGGCTCAATTCGGAAATCAAGATATATGTGTGTAAAAGTCATGCAAACACCAAACAGTATGGTCATTAAGTACCAGAATGAACGAAACAGTTTGTAGTAAAGGGCTTGTGAGAAGTTCAGAGTCTCAGCCCTTGAAATGAAAGGTAAATCCAGGTAATTAAAAGAACAAAGTTAATAGACTTTTTTGGATTTTGATCAATTTGAAGGCATAATTTTCAATTAACTTTAATTTTAACAGCCTTGAGTGCTATGGTTCTTTTTCAAAACCTAAAATCAATAATGCTAGCAGTTGTTAGTTACCAATCAACACTAAAATTAAACAATTACTGCTTTAAAATCATTTATCATAAACTATTGAGACATACAAAAAAGCATGAAGGATAATAAACACAAAATAACTATATTTTATAGTCATTAGTCTTCAGCCTAGTAGGTAAATGTTTGTTGAATGAATAAATCATTCTCATTTATTATTAAATGCTTTGTCTCTCCATATTTATAGTATCCTTGGAGCCAAGGACAATGTTTTAAATTTTTCTTCTCCATAGTGCCTATATAATGATGGCTATGTGGTTGGTGTTCAAAAACACTTGTAGGTTAGTTATTTAAGGCCTAGCCTCCCTAAGTTTGTAGCTGTCTTTAAATTTTAACCCTAACCCATAGCTCTCTCTAACGTAATATTTAGCCTAATTGAAATTATTTTAATTGTGATATATTCTTGAAGAACACCTCTCCAACTCTAAATTGAGAAAAGCTGAAAATCATTTAAACTATAACTTTTACTTAGTTTTATTGCAGGCATACCTCATTTTATTGTGCTTTGCTTTGTTGCGCTTCACAGATGTTGCGTTTTTTTACAAATTGAAGGCACAACCCTGCACCAACAAAAGAATTACGATTTACCTTATTGCGGTGGTCTGGAACTGAACCCACAGTATCTCCAAGGTATGCCTGTATATCCTAACATTCTTTATTGCTCATTCTGTTTTTAATATTTGAGTTAACAACAGGGACTTGTTTAAATCCCGATTTCTAATTAGAAGGAGAATAAGTCAAAAGCGGATAGTGCAAAATGGTGAAGCATAGATTTTTCTTGTGAAAAACTGACTCAGCTTCAATTTTGAATCCTTCTATGACTACCAGAGAGTCCACAAATTCCCAGAAATTATTCCTACACTGCCATGTGCATTTATTTTCTGCTGCTGCTTCTAGTTCACTCTTTCAAAATGAAGTTCAAGGAACACTTGCACTGGAATTGTCTGGGGTGCTTGTATAGATTCCTGACCCCGACTGCAGGTCTTTCTATATCTCAACTAGGACAGTGGGCGTGACAGTTTGGCACCCACATCTTTCAGCTGTCCAGATACTTCTTAAAGAAGCTATTTGAATAAATTGTAATTGGTGTTGTCTTAGTTCTAGTTCTCTTGTTCAATTTTTCCTCTCACATTATATTTCTGTTCCTATTTTTTCTCTTCCAATGATTCCTTCTCTACCAAACCCCTGATCCCAACTCTGGCACTTTCCTAAAAGCTCTTTTCTCTCCTTCATGGCCCCCATGATCATCTGCCAGTATGGAAACTTTGAAGTAGCCCCTCTTACAGAATCATTTGCCCTCCTCACTTCACCTCAGGAGCCATTGTCACCAAAGATACTAGAAATCATTCTGTTTGAAGTGTGAGGTACTGTAGGTCACTATTACTCAAAGGAGCCTGTCTATGGGAAAAGAAACGTGTGCTTGGATAATCAATGTACTACTTCCTTTTTTGAGAAAATCTTGCTACAATATTATATTCCTATGCAGGCTCTTTAACTCTTTGTGGACCCAAAGCAAACAGTTCATGGAAGGCATTATCCCACTCATCGCATTTTGGGAATATATGCTAAAGATTTTTTTTTTTAGAAAAGCTTTACTGAGATATAATTCATATACCATAAAATTCATTTAAGTACACGAAAGATATATTTACAGAGTTTGCAACCTTCACCATGATCAATCTTAGAACACTTTTTATCACCTCAGAAAAAACCCCAATACTGTTTAGCTGTCACCCACCAGTCCTACTATCCCCTCCTTTCTCTAATGCACTTTCTGTCACTCTATATTTTCCCATTCAGGATATTTCATATAAATAGAATCATATAATATGTGATCTTTTGTGATATTTCTTTCACTTAGCATAATATTTTTAAAGTTATCCATGTACTATGTATTAATACTTCATTCCTCTTATGACCAAATAATATTCCATTCTATGGATACGTCGTTTATTCATCAGTTGATGGGACATATTGGTAGTTTCAACTTTTTTATTATTATGCATAATGTTGCTATGAACATTCATGTATAACAATGTGAATGTTATATATTCACATTGTGTGGACTTACATTTTTAATTCTCTTGGGTATAGATGTAGGTATGGAATTGCTGAGTCAAATGGTAATTCTATGTTTATATGTTGAGAAACTGTCAGACCGTTTTCTACAGTGGCTGCACCATTTTATGTTCCTATCAGCAGAGTATTAGGATTCTGATTTCTCCACATTCTCTCAGCACTTATTATTATCTGACTTTTTGATTGTAGCTGTTTTACTGTATATGAGCAGTTTCTCATTGTGACTTTGATTTGCATTTCCCTGATGATCAACGATGTTGAACCTTTTTTTTTTCATGTGCTTATTGGCCATTTGTTTATCTTTAGAAAAATGTCATTTCTGATCCTTCACCTTTTGTAAATTGGGTTATTTGTATTTTTATTATCAGAAATTATAAGAAATCTTTACATATTCTGGAGAAAAGTCTCTTATTAGATATATGATTTGCAAATATTTTCTTCTGTTCTGTGTCTTGTCTTTTCACTGTCTCGATAGCATCTTTTGTAGCACAAAGTGGTTAATTTTGATAAAGTCCAATTTGTCTACATTTTTGTTGTTTTTAGTGTTATATTTAAGAATTCATTACAAATCCAAAGTTATAGAGATTTACCTCTACATGTTTTGCTAAGAGTTTTATACTTTTGATACTTCCATTTAGGTCTTTGATCCTTTTGTTGTTGTTGTTAATTTTTGTATATGGTGTGAAGTAAGGGTCCAGCTTCAGTCTTTTGCATGTTGCTATCCAGTTGTTCCAGCACTATTTGTTGACAAAACTATTCTTTATTGAATGATCTTGGTAATCTTGCTGAAAATCAGTCGACTGTATTATAAGGATTTATTTCTGGACTCTGAACTCTGTTTCATTGACCAGTATGTTTATCCTTATGTCAGTTCCACATTGTCTTGATTACTGCTACTTTTTATTACGTGTTGAAATTGGGATTTGGGGGTCTTCCAGCTTCATTTTGTTTTGCTTCATTTTTTGTTGTTTGCTTGTTTCAAGATCGTTTTAGCTATTGAGTTTCACATAAATTTTAGGATTGGCTTGTCGGTTCCTACAAAAAAACCAGCTAGTATTCTAAGAATTGCATTAAATCTGTAGGTCAATTCAGGGATTATTGTCATCTTAACAATATTACATCTTCCAATTCATGAACATGAGATACCTCCATTTATTTGACGTTGTTTAATTTATTTCAACAATGTTTTGTAGTTTTTACAGCATAAGTTTGCACTTCTTGTGTTAAATTTATTCTAAAGTATTTTATTATTTTGAGGCTACTATAAATAGAATTGTTTTCTTAATTTTACTTTTGGATTTTTCATTCATGATTTTTATTCATTAAGGACATGTAGAAGAGAATTCACCAGTTGTAGTTGCAGGGAAAAACGTGTTGGTAGCCTGAGACAGCATGTCCAAAAATGCATTCTTGTGATTCTCTATATGGAGGAAAAAAAGTGTTTGTGTTAAATAATTTTTGAAGATCTTTCTCTTGTTAAAGCTTCATAATACCTGTAAACATATAGAAGGATCTGAGAAGTCAGGCAGCACCTCGAAACTTTAAAGCCTATAAAAAGCAAAGCCTTTTGTCTATTTTGAAGTACTTAATCATGAATGCAAATGATTTTCAGATCCTTCTTAAGATACAGAATTTATGTGGCTGAGGTCTTGAAATACAAAGTTAAACTAATTCATATCTTTGCCTAGGTAGACATTAATAGCTGGTCATGATATTTGTTGTAAAATGCACTCTTAGTGCCAGTGAAAATAGTCCTTTTTTGAAAGTGACATTTAAACTCAGCCAGTGAAATACTGCCTGTTATTAAATTTTTGCCTTGGATTAAGTATTCTAAATAAAGGTTTCCTAACTGTTTATATTAATACTCTATAATGATAAGAGTAGAATATTTAAGACTGGAAAAATGGGGCCTTGGGGAACTATTAAATAAATAAGTATACAGTAATTTTAAGTTTAGGAAGGTAAGGTATAAAAAAGCAACATGGTCTGAGAAGTTGGACACACTTATATTTGAATCTTAGCTCTATATGTATTAGTCGAGGAAAGAGCTCCTGTGAGTGGTCAGGGCTTGGGATGAGAGTGGACATAGCTAATGATCTCCCTAAATGTCAGTTTCATCACATTAAAATAGTCTTAATAGCTATATCACTTTATAAAATACATGGCATAGTACATACATAACTCAAATGTAAAATGGCTTGCTTCCTAAAGTAGGGATATAGTATTTATTATTCCATTTTGCATATGCTTTACTTGTATCCTTCAGATTTGTGTCTGATTTGAGGAACACAGGAGATTGAATTCTGGGACCAATTTAGAGCCTGGGTTAAAGAGAGTGGATTCAAGCATTCCACTTATTTGAACTATACTCAGAGCTGGCCCCAGGCAAAATTTCTAATCAGGTAGTTTATCTCCAGTGTTGCCCCGATTCTTTTTTTCCATCTTTCCCTGTAACTCTTTCCCTCCTTCTCCCTAAATTCCAGTCAGTCCTGATAAAACCTAATTTCTGAAAAAGTAATGTGTCTTAGTCTATTTGAGCTGCTGTAACAAAATGCCAGAGACTAGGTGATTTGTAAACAACAGACATTTATTTCTTACCATTCTGGAGACTGGTAAATCCAGGATTATGGTGCCAGCAGATTCAGTGTCTAAGGCCCTCTTCTGGGTTGCAGAATGCCAGCTTCTTGCAGTGTCATCACAGGGCTCAAGGAGCTAGGTAGCTGTAGGCCTCTTCTCCCTCAACCCCACCCCACCCATGGTTTATTTCCCTTTGCATCAGACATAAATTCCCTTTATTTCTGAGGAGCATCAACGCGCCTTGCCAATAACCACTCAATATCATTATCATTGTAGTTATTCTTGTCTTCCATTGTTTCAAATGCCTGCTGCATACACTGTGCCAATAGATGGTATAAGGCAATTTGTATAGTAATTTTATTAATAAGCATATATTAAAAATATAATTAGTTTTGTAGATTGTCCTCCCTAGTTTGTGATTTCCTCAAGGGCAAGACCATATCATATCCAGTTTTTGTCATGCCTCTTTTTTAAGGGCATTGATCTCATTCATGAGGGTTCCACCCTCAAGATTTAAACACCTCCCAAAGGCCTCCAAATACCATCATCGCATTGGGATTTCAGTATGAATTTTGGGATACCAACTTTCAAACCATAGCATAACGTAAAGTAAAATTGAGTCGAATTACCTGTAGCAGTGATATGGAGTGCAAGGCAGTATTTCTAATTAAATAAATTCTGGAACTTTGTCATGGAAGGCAGTGAGAAGGTATAGAATTCTATTTTGAATAGATGATCCTTTCCTGATGCTTCTGGTTTTATTATGTTTGCCCAATGACCAATAATTTTATTATATCTACTTGGTTCTAAATCATCAAATTTCTGGGGGAGGAAAGCACAAACCTTGGAGTTTTGATGCTTTTTTGGCTTTAAGTGTGGTGCTAGGAAGTTGGATTGGGAGGAGGAAAGTGAATAGCTAGCTACAAGGAGACTGAGTAGACAGCTGAAAAATATCAATAAAATTTAAGTCCAGTATAAAGAATAACATTGTAGTTGCTAGTCTTTATTATTACAATCTCCGAAAGGTGTTTTGTACTAGAGATAACTCTCCAAACATATCTGTTGACATGAAAATAAAATTATAGCAAGTTACTGGGGGCTATGGCATTGATTTTAGTTTTGATTTTCCTATAAATTAAGTTTATTAGCAAATGATTTTATGACTTGTTTTAAGCTGATGATTAAAATTTAACATAAAAAATAGGTTAAGCAGTAAAATAGGGAGTTTCAGAAATAAAAACAAATCAATTCAATAAAAATTCTCCCAGCCCGCATGGAGGCCTTTAAAGGGTAGGGAAAATCTGGATACCCCTTCCTCAGGAGAAGTGAAATGAATGGTTAACTCTTTCAGGGCCTGGACAGCCCTAAACACTAAGTTATTTCTTTTGTTGGGACTGTTGAGAGATCAGTTGTCTCCAGTGGAAAAAGAAATTGGATGATGAAATTAGGTGAAACTATAGTTTCCCAGAAACATGACTTCCCCCACTCCCATGACCTTTGATGAGAATACTCTAATAAAAAGGCAAGATATCAAAATAAAATTTTCAACAGCAAACGTCACTTTTGACATTACCAAAACCAAACACAAAATGAATCTAGTCATAGGTCTCTCTCTCCTCGTTTAAAACTAGAATATTTGATTTTTGAGCTCTACCGGTAAACAATGGTTCCTCTCATTCAGTGCTGTTGAAAGAACCTTGGCTGTATCCATCCTTTCAAAAGCCAACAGTGTGGGCAAAATATGAAATATCTGGTATCAAGTTACAGAAAAGAAGGTTCTCTAAAGCTGTGAAAGAATGCCACTCATTGGTCATGTTTCTCAAATTACTACTTTTACATTTGAATAATGGGAAGAGTAAAAGAATCACAGAAATATTTAGCTATCAAATCCAAATTCCTTACATTTTAAGATCAAGACTAGAGACCCAGAGAAATTATACTTTGAAACAAATGTTTTAACAAATAAAACCTATAAAATTGAGGCCAGGGAGTTAAAAACAGCTGTGAAAAACATTATTTGAGGTAATCTGCTGAAGACAATTGAATAAGAAATATAATGTGAAAAAAGTGAAGGTGGGAGAGAGCTTATTTAAAAAGCAGGAATTGTGCACTATGATAAATTCCTGAGATAAATTCATGACTAAGGTAATGGCAAAACACTTCAGGCTTTTACTATTTTGTATTATCAGATGTCCATAATCAAGTGAAGTAATCATTATGTGGTCGTCAGAGACCCTCTGGGACAGGTCAGCTCAGCTATTATGGAGATTACTTCACCATGGGTAATACAAGAAAGCGGTGAATTTCTGGATGATGTGTTCAGGGAGACAGATTTTAAAATGACAGCTTATAAATGGTGGTTGCCTGGAATTAATATTAGAATCATTGGGAATTTTTTGTTCTTAGAACTCCATTAGCAGTTATTCTTCATATTCTATATCAAAATGTTCATCAGAAGGAAACTTCTCATTTTATAGGTGAGAATTAAAGAACAAAGTATAAGCAGAGAATCAATAGAAACATATCCTCTGTTAAGCTCTCAAGGTCTTGGTTCATTGTTTAACCAGAGGTCCCATAACCCCCAATAAATTTAAGGCCAATACTGTAAAGGAGGCATTACTTGTTAGTAAGAGGGACACAAGAATAACCCTGACTCACTTTATCTCATTTTTCTAGTAGTAAAAGAGTATATTGTAGTGGACAATTCAGCTTAATTTCTAACACTTGATCTCTGATTTCCTTTTCTGTGAAAATGAGACAATAATAATATTACAGCAAATAGAATAGGAGGCTCCACATGTAATCATGATACTCCACTGCTTAAAAATTCTTCACTGGTTTCCCATGGACATTTTAGGACCAATGATAAAAGTCCCTAACATGACCCAATATACCCTGCTTGATCTGACTTTGGCCAGTTGTATTCTCTCACTGTCTCAACTATACCATCCTGCCTGAGAGTTTCAAACATGCTGTTGCCAGTCTTGAATGTTAATTCATATTCCATCCTCAGAACTTAACATATATTTTTAGGAAAGCCTTCCCTTATCCCCCTACCTCATTATGTTTTTCCCGCCACTGATCACAGTTATTTAAACAACTAGTTATTAACGTCTTTCATACACTTTCATGGAGGTATGTTCCATGCGTCTAGTTTATGCCTATATCTGTATACAATAGGTGCTTAATTTACATATTTGTGAAATGAAATAATGGTTGATTTAAATGCTTGGTACATAGTAAGTAATCAATATTGACAGCTATATTAATTTTGAATTTGTTTCTCTATCCTCTGTTGCTTGATTTGCCTTACCAACTGTTTGGGGTTACAAGATGTCTGCCCAACATTGGGGATGAAATCTGGAGTGTGAGGGACTAGTGGTATGTTACTGCACACAATAGGAGCTTGATACATGTCTGTACTCTTTAATGATAATTATAGCAAAGCTGTCTGGCCCATAAAGATCTAGAACCCTGACCTTGGATCTACTCCCAACATAAACTAGATTAGCCTCAGGGCACATTATTATAGTTAAATATATTAACTGTGGTGATACTACATTAACTATCCATTTAAACAATTCATAAAGTTTTCTGTTTAGTTTAAATGTTTATTATAAATGACTTGTTCTGCTATAGGCACCTTTAGAAAGATGAACAGTTTTAACTCCTAGTTCTGTCAGAAGAAGCTGAAGGATGTTTGTCAGAGCTAAGATATCTTTAATTATTATTTATTTTACTCTCAACAAGTAGTGATATTCACTGTTCCAATTATCTCCCTTAGATTGGTCTCTAAAGCAACCTGCTGGGTAGTAAAATTACAGTAGATCTAGAAAGGAGATTGAAATTACAAACTCTGGAGGAGACAGAACTGGGTTCATATCTTACTTTTACTACCTACAGCAATGGGACCTGAGGCAGATCAAGGTTCCTACCCTCAGTTTTCTCATCTGCAAAACACAGTTTATAAAAAATAACACCAAACTGTTTAGTGAATCCCTTTTACATTGTTGAAAATAACAACATAAATATACCAATGGTTCTTGATGGTGGGAGGCAATGATTTTGTCCCTAAGGGGAAAAATATATCCAGATATTTTGTCCCCTAACATATCTGGATACATTGTTGTTTATCACAATAGGGATGGGTGGATGGGTGAGTTGGGAAGAGGTGTATGCTACTGGATTAGTAGGTAGAGGCCAGAAATGCTGGTAAACATCCCACAATGCATAGGACAGGTCTTTAAAGAATGATTCAGTCCAAAAAGTCAATAGTGTTCCTGGTTGAGTGCTCATTTATAGTGAATTGGTTAAATAACCACTGCAGTCATTAAAAGAATGAGATAAATCTATGGACAGACATGAAAGATTTCCAGGAGATATAGTTAAAGCAAGTAAAGCAAGTCACAGAGATGTATTTATAATATGATCCCCTTAATTGCTGACTTCTCTTTAGTATGCATGTGTGTGTGTTGGAAGTCTGGAAGGACATATACCAACTTGTTAATCAGTGACATTTATGGGGAAAATACATGTTAAGGATTGTTTGCATTGCTTATTGGACAAACTTTTTATTGGGTTTTTATAACCAGAAGGTATTCCATTTACAATCTGGAAAACTTATGAAAAATTCTTAACTCATACATTTCTTGCGGGGATTAAAGTAGATAATGCAAGTAAAATGTTATCATGGTGCCAAAATATAGTGTCAATAAATAGTAGTTATAATTATTATTTATATTTGGAAAATTCTATTTTTTTCTTTTCGGAAATTGAAGAAGTTAGTTTAGGAAGTGAAGGTATGTAGTTATATACCATAATTAAAAGATTTCCTTAATGATCTTTCAGAACTTCAGGTGTGGCAGCATTCTTTTTATCACTTAAGTTTCATTTTGTGCTTACTGAAAGAATTTTTTAATATCATTTTTGTGCACACATAAAAAGGAAAACATGAAATAAATTGGTAATAATATTCCTACTACTTCACATTCAGAGTATATGAATCTTCTAAATTACTGATCAACTCAGAGGTATCAATGATCCCATCTTTCCACACTCTCATTCTTATTTCTTCAAGTGTGGGTGATACAGCATTTAAAAGTAAACTTTTAAAGCATATTGTTCATATAGAAAAATTTAAAATACAAAAGTATACAGCTGGATGAATTTTCAAAATGAACATAATCATGTGTTCGCCACATTGTTCAAAAAATAGAAATTATCAGCACCCAGAATCTTCCTCCTGCAGGTAACCACATCCTGGCTTTTAACATCATAGATTCGTTATGCCTGTTTCTAAGTTTTATATAAAGGGGATCATACAGTATATATTCTTTTCTGTTTGACTTCTTTAGCTTAACATTATATTTATGAAACTCATACATGTTAGGTGTAGTAGTAGATCATTCATTTTCATTGCTGAACAGTGTTCCACTCTGTATGTACAATATATTCATTCTATCCTAGATGAATGGGCATTTGGTTTCTAGTTTGGGTCTACGACAATAGTGTTGCTATGTATATTCTTAGGCATGTCTTTTGGTACATATGTGTTTCTATTTGTATAAACCTAGGATGGTTTATACAAACCTAGGAAATTTTTGGCTCATATTATACATGAATGTTTAGCTTTAGTAGATACTATTAAACTTTTTCAAAGTGCTGTTACTAAGCTACATACTACCATTGGTGTATGAGAGTTTCTCTTGCTCCGCATCCTTACCAACAGTTGGTATTTTAATTTTAGCCATTCTGGTGGGATAGAATTCATTTTTAAATCTTAAATAACAACTAGAGCTTAGTGTTTCCTTTTTAAAAAGTAAACATTTTTGCAGATTTACAAAAGGAATAGTAAGATAATCACCAATTGTTAATAGATTATCTGAGTGGTGGAACTGTGTGTCATTTTGTTCTTTGCTTCATATTTATTTATACTTTCTAAACTTATAAAACAAACACATGTCATAAAATAAATAATATAAAAAGTGGCAGTGTTTCCCAAAGTCTTTTCATTAAAGCATACATTTCAAGGATGTCAATAGATATTTCTGAAAATAGAATTTCAAGGCTAAATAAGTTAGATTTGTTTACTTCAGGGTTGCTGAAGAGACAAAAATGCTATTGTGTTTTATAAACTCCTTATGCATACAATACAATACAATACTATACAATACTATACAATAGTGTGCATGGTTTGAGGACTTATAATTTCCAAAATACCCATTTATACCTCAAGGAATTAGTATTCTAAGAAACATTATTTGCAAAGTGCTGGAATAGGAGGTGCAAAATTGTAATGCATAAAAATAGATTACAAAAAGGCAAATAATCCTTATAATAGATGGAGTGTCCACAGACAAGTCTTCCCTATGACTGAATAATTTGGGATTTTTTTATGCTGCTTTAAGTATCTTCTACTGTGAATTTGTAGTTATCCAAAATGTGAATCCAAGAGTCCAATCCCAAGGTACTTCTGTGTTTTTCTTCCTACATTTGAAAGTTAGCTCTTTGAGAGTCTTCTATAATTATAACACTGAATTTAGATTACAAGGTTTATAATCATGTGTATGGAGAGATGTCACAAGACCCAGAGGTATTTTTTTCTTTGATGATCCTTTGTCTTCAAAAAGTAACTCATTTTGTAACAAAGTAAGGCATAGCAAATTTAAGCTGGTTTCAAAGAGAATTTCTAGTCATTCAAATTGTAGATACATGTCATCATAGTTTAACAATAAAATTTAATCACCAAAGGATTTTACAGAGGGCCAAAATTATTCACCAGTATTGCCAAGTTCCTAACACATTGCCAAATATGCTATATTGCCAAGTATGTTAGCCAACTTGTCATTGTGACAAATGGGTGTGGTTTGGAGTAAGAGAAACTTGAGTTTGAATTTCAGTTCTACCAAGTACTGAGCTCTGTGACTTTCTAAGAGTTTTTATTTCCTTGACTGTGAAATAAGAATCATAACACCTTTCTTAGGGGTGTTGAGAGTTAATTAAGCTAATAGGTATGAAAGAGAAAGTGCCTGCCCAGTACTGTCCCAAACAGATAGCAGGGTTCTCAGTAAATGGGGGTTTCTTTCTTCATGAAATAAGAATAAGCATTGAGAAAGTTACAGCTAGCTCTTCTATTTCTATTGTCAGAATGTGTTTGCTTTCTCTAGTCAGTTTCACATGATTCGATGATTTTGTTATCTCTTTGCCCCCAACCCTAATTCTTTCTCCTGGTACCATAACCTTTCTTCCTCTTTTCCTCTTCATGTCATGGTGTTTTTCATTACTAAAGAGGAACAATGCATTAACCAATTCTTGATAATCTATTAACTGTTAAAGTTTAAGGTACTTTTATATGCTCTGGTATTCAACCAAGAACATTTGAAAAAACAAGACTTAGGGATTCTGGCCAAGTTTCAGCACCATCACGGGTGGTAGATGAGTTCTTTCACTATGAGGGACTTCTTGATATGTCTCAAGTTCATTCCTTGAGCAATTATTTATTAAACTCCTATGTGACAGGTGCTTTCTAGGATCAGCTAACACTATGTAGTATACCATTTACTGAACAGGATGGTCTTGTTCTTTCACTTTTCTCACACACCATTTAAACCAGAGATATATTCTTTGATGAATCAGCATTCTTGGGCCTTCTGGATCTTTCTGCATTCAGACAGCTCTCAAAGAAGAAAGCTTATAGACAAAGATAGTTATATAAGATATCTGGGCTAATCTGTGCTTAACTGTTCCGAATATAGGAACAATGGCTTTTTTTGTTGTTAATTGGCACATTAAAATATGGTACCTTTTCAAGGTTCTGATTTTTAACTTGTCACTTTAGATAACCTACAGGTACCTTTTTGATCTGTTCCAGAAATGCCTTTAACTTGAAGACTTTACATCTTATATTCTTCTTTTGTAAATGTTTCTCACACTTCTTGCCCCACCTCTATTAAGTTTTTTAATATACTGCAGAATAAAAACAACTTAGCAACTCAAGCTTTAGAGTTTGTAGCTCTTCTGAAATGGAAATAGTTTAGTTGGGAAAGTCACTACTATCTCATGTCTTTTGGTCAGAGTCTCATGAACCTACCTAATAACTGAATCAGATTTCTCTGAGTAATCAGAAACTTCAAATACAACTTATCAATTCACATGCTAGGATCACATAATATTCTATTGGTGACAGTTAGGTGAATGATGGCATCTAATGTCCCCTAAAGCTGGGTTTTCTTATAACACAATGCTTTTTTGAAAGTTCAAACCTAATATTAGGCCCTTTCAAAGGCCACAAATAACCTTTTTAACTGAGACACATGCTAATTATATTCTCCATGTTATGTAATTCAGTATAGTTAAAAACCCAGAGTTATTGCTGATCCACATCATCTAAAATGTTCCTTCTGTCTATATGAGTAATTCGAAACATTATCAGAGGATCAGCATCAATTGGCCAAAACCAATCAAAACAAAATTCTCCAAACCAAAAGATGTCAAATAAAACAAACATCTCACCCATACTTATTATAGGTAGAAATTGAACAACTTTAGCCTGTATGCCTTCTCTGTGGTGATAATACTCAGGAATGTGGTGGTCATTAATGTCTTCGGACATCCATAAACACTAGTTTCCTTTGGTTCTTAAGTACCTTTTTAAAAGTAAAATATACTTAGAATATAGGTAGAGCAATTAAATAGTCTCAAAAATCAAAGTCAATAATCTATTATAATATTGACTATAGAAATGCTGAAGCCCAAAAACTACATTGATGGTAGTTTTCTTCCCTACCTTGAGCTCACTTCTAAAGAAATATAACAAACTAAATTGCATTGAAGACATTTAATAGTCATTACCTGGAGTATATTACCATTTATTGAGTTTACCGTAGGACAGTTTTTCTTCTTATTTTTAGCCTAGCAACTTTGTATGTATTAAAGATCCATAAAAAACTAACACAGTGAGAGAGAGAGGTAAAGTTACAGACATCGAATTTTGACTCCAAATATTATCTTATTTAAATGCTCACTAGAATAAAGATTAGTACCCCAAACTCCTAAGTGAATCTCAGTGTTGGAACAATACATGATTTAAGTGGAAACTCTATTGAAACTTCGTCAGGCACTTAGAAATATAGTTTTGGGTTACTATCTTCTTAGACAATTTATTTTTATTGATTAAATTTTACGCTGTGTATAAAGTACAATAATAGATGTGACTCATAAAGTTAACTATTAAATAGGAAATGAATATAAAATTGCTTTTCAGCTTAAAAAATTAGCTCAAAACTATATAAGATAAGGTGTATTCTCAACACGGAGACCTTGTTTCATGATTTTTGAACTTCTAGGTCCTGGGTACCTAACACATAGTAGGCATGATAAATACTTTTTTTGATTAGTACAATAGGGAAACATTAGGTCTAAAAATAAAAATTCTAAATTTGTTAGGATAAGCCCCTATGGAAGCTACCCAGAAAGCCTGATCACATAAAGACCTTTATTTTTACAGTTTTATAGAATTGACTTTGATTTCAACAACTTTTCATTTCGGCTGCTGTTTGCTAATGGGTCGAAATTAAGTCTTTAAATGTAATATACATATATGGATGAAATAGTATTCCAAACAAGACAAACCAGATATAGAGCTTTTTAATATGGCAATTATTGCTCTAATTACTCTGTAAATAAAAATTATTTGACAAAACCCCAGAAGGGAAAGCTGTGCTCAAGTTAGATACAACCAATTTTATCATAAAGATATGTTCAGTCTGCTGCACACAGTTAAAAACACTAAGACCTACATTTTTTCAGGAGCTGAGATACTCTCTTTTTTTTTTTGTTGGGGATATAATATTTATTAGTTACAAAAGAAAAAATGGTAGCTTCAGTACAGAAATCTGGAAAATTCCACCTTAAGAGATACTTTTGTTCTCAATACCTTTTCCCATTCATTAAGACTGTGAACTGGGAATTTGCCTACAAGTATATTCAACAGCTTTTTTATTTGTGATTCTTTTAGGAGTCAGTATTTTCATAAAATAAAACCAGTTATATTTACTAGAGTGTCTTCTATTTAGAAAGCTAAAAGACTCAGTGGCTCACCTAAGAGGCAAGTGAAAAGACAAATAAGATTTTCATTAATTAACCTATTTGATGTTGAATATGTTTTGTTCATTTCAAAATGAGGCTGAGCAGCTTTGAAAAAATGAAGTTTTAAAAAAAGAGAAAGCTATATATTTTATAGCTTGACTTCTACTTAATGTATATATATTTATTTTTAAAAAAACTCAGTCTTTAAAATTATTTACCCCCTTTTCAAACTTATAAGAGTACTTTGAAGATATAAAATCACAGCAAGTACAAGAGCAAAAATCCTCATTTTAACGAGGCACAAACAAAGGCTCAGGGAAATTCAATAACAGGCACAGATACTTAGTTTGGTCAAATTCAGAGCCCAGATTAGAACGTGGTCTGTCTTGATATACAAGCTTGCACCTCAAGTTCAAGGTAAAGAAAGGCTTCGCTGTTCTGAACCAAAGTTCCAAATATGCCAAAATTACATGGCCACTAGGGAGCTAATTAAGAAAAACGATGTTTAAATTGTTTCCATGTTTGAGAGTTCCCCACCTCTCTGGACTCAGAAGGCAGTTGAAAGATGTGACCTGAGACATTTTTGTTTTCCCTTGAGAGGAAATGCACAGTCAAAAGAGAAGTTCACACAAACACCTTTTCACACACAAAGCAGCAATACTGTTTTTATTGTTTTAAAAAGCTCTCATCACAACTATTTGGTGGTGCTTCAAGCCCTCAAGTACCCATTTTGGTGACAGTTAACTCCCTTTTAGTCTGTCTCACAGATCATAGTATTAATGACTTGAAATTAGGGGCCCTGGTTTTATTAGGAATCCATCGCAGTGCCTGGCATAGGATGGCAGAGTGTGTGCCCAATAAATACTTGTTGAATGGAATTACATTGAAAAGCAGAATGAAGTAAAGCCATCTTCCATCTGCCAAAGACTTTGGTGCAGCTGTATGGGTAATTTTCGTTCTTAGAAAGCTTTATTGTGAATGAAATTATTTTTTAGTGTACATTTAAAATTCCATCGAAAACAATTTTAAAAAGTAAACATGCCCTCTTAGAGGAAAGAGGCATAGTTCTGGACAGATGAGAAAGAAAAGTGACATTGACATTTTCGCAATGTTCAGAGAAGAAAGGTCAACAAAGAGTAGAAACAGAACCCTCAACCCAACGTGCATTCTTTCCCTAGAATGTTCTCTGTGCGTCTCTTATCATTTAAGTTCTTTAAATGCAGCTTTCTTGAAACTGACCGTATCCCTTTCGGGGCGGTGGGGGTGGGGGGGGTGGAACGCGTGGAGAGGAGCAGAGGGAAGGAGATGGAGGAGGAGACTTTCTGAGCAAAGGATTCTTTCGGCAGCAGCGTCCACTTGGGGCCTTGGGGAGGCCCAGGTCACAGGGCGCTCCCTGCACCAGTGATCTACAACGTCTTGCCTGTGGTTTGTAACCGCTCTTTAAAAATACTTTCCCTTTGGGACGGTCCCCAGCTTCCTCCTGCTCCCCCCTTCCCCCGGCCCCCTCCGCCGGTACCGGGCCCTACCCCGCCAAGCGATCCCCGGCAAAGAAATGCCTCGGCTTCGAGGGCAGGTCTTAGAGTAAACAGCATGCTTGGAGGATTACAATCGACCGGAGGCGAATTCGACCCTTTCCCTTTGCTGCCCTCAAATGACCCTTGACAGAAGCCCCTGATGTCCCTTCAAATGGAAAAAACACGCACACACACACACACACACACACACACGCACACACAAACAAAAAACCTAAGTCTTCCCTTCGGTTGCTACCCGCAATGACGTTTCCCTCTCGGGTCCCGCCCCTCAAGGGGCTTGGAATTTTAGGATTGGCTGAGAGGCTGCGGCGACAAGGCCCCGATTGGGCGACGAGGAACTGACTGACAGTGGGGGCGGCCGCCGCGCCTTCCCTCCTTAGTGTGCGAATGTGTGTGTGCGGTGTTATGCCGGACAAGAGGGAGGCGACCGCGGTAGCGGAGGCTCTGTTTATTGTCCCTCTCGGTGTGTGGATGTGAGGAAGTCGGGGCTGCAGCGCAGCCGAGCAAGGCGGCCTTTGAGGCGGCGGCGGTGTCGGCGGCGGCGGGCGGCGACTCCGGCACCCGGAGCAGCCGGCCTTCGCGGATCGTGAAGAAGGACAAGGCGCCTCTGCGTCCCCGCCACGTCCGGACGCCCGGGGCTCCCCGGCGGCGTTCGTTCTCGCACCCCCGAACCTCGGCCTCTCTTGCTGAGGCTCCGCAGGCGGACGAGGAGGCTCCGCCGCTGGTCTCCTCAGGCTTCCTCTTCACGTCTTCCTGAGCGGCCGCGCTAGGCCCGGGCGACGCGGCCGCCGCGCCTCGAGTTTGAGGGCGGCGGGCGGTGCGGCCTCCTCAGTGGGCTAGACCGGGCGTCCGCCCCGGGTCTCGGCGATGGGGCGCTGGGGGCGGCGCCGCTAGGAGCACGGCGAGCGGAGCGTTCGGTGCGGAGCAGCGGGGCCGGGCGGCCAGCAGGGAGGCAGCAGCGGCGGCCGGGGCCTCGGGGCCTGTGAGCGGAGGCACCCGCCATGGCCAAGGCGGGCAGCGGCGGCGCGGGAGCCGGCGGCAACGGGGCACTGACCTGGGTGGTGAGTGGCGGACGCCTGGTGGGTGGGGGTCCGGCCGCGGCATTGTTCCTGGCCCGCTGCGGGGCAGGAATTCCGCCGGGCCGACTGGGTGTGGGGGTGGGGAGAAGGAGAAAGAGAGGGAAATCCGGTTCTCGGAACGGGCGCCCCGTCGGGGTTTCTTCCAGCAGAACCCCCCCGCTCCCCGCCCCTTTTCTTTCTTCTCGTTACCGCGGTGGAGGCTCCGGCTGCAGGAGCATAATGTACACTTGAAACTTTGGGGGACAAACCATGGACATGACATGGAGCCCCCGCTTGGGCTTTTTTCCTGTTTCCCGGACTCTTACAGGGCAATCGGGAATGAGATGATGGGTATGGCAATAATGCATGGGTGTCTGTGTGGGTTAGCATTTTCTCCAAATATGGTTTAAGAAATTCCCGAGAAAGGTGTGTGTATTGAAAATGTAACCACTTCGGAATCTCTGATCTCTCAAAGACCAACGGATTTGGTGGGCGATAGGTCTACAGCAAATTTAACTTGAGCTCGGAAAGTCTCATTCTATTGAAAGCGCATTCGAATGGCAGTTTCACAGCAGTTAATATACTCTAGATTGTCCATCTGTCAGGACGGAATTGTTAGAAGAAGCGCTCACCTGCGCCAGCATCGCAGATGAAACGGGGTGGGGGCTGAACTGAGAGTGTTGAAGAGGTGACTGAAGTGATTTGTCCTGGAGTTAAAGGATTTCAGCGCCCACTTCCTGCTGAGAAGTAGGAGAGGGAAGACCTCTGTAAGGATCCAATTCCCACGGCAGATCGATAATTCATTGGCGTTTCACTTGCTCAGCATCGAGTTCAGACCAGGGTCATTTCCTACACAAAAAGAGCCCAGCTCAGGCAAGTGACTAGGTATTCAGGAGAAAAAATAAAAAACGTTACATGATATAGGAACTTTTGATAGATCCCTCCCTTTTCTGAAACACCCAAGGGAAACTTTCATATTGACATTTTTTATTAAGTCTTCAATTTCCCTTTGCCTGGGTGAGATTTAGGTGAGTTGAGTCGCCCTTTTGCTGTGTTGATAAGTACTCCCTGTAAAAAGCATGTTGCTGATAGCAGGAAAATATTTTAAACATTTATGTTTTTGTGCCAAGGTGCTTTGCAAAATAACTTGCCTGGCTCTTATTGTTGAATCTCTAGGACATTTGTTAGTGGTCCATGTAGACATTTTGGGGGGCGAGGAGGAGGAAATGTATAACCTCAAAAGGATGATTTTTTAAAATTGATGATCTTTATCCATTACTAAAATCAAACTTCTGACAATGGAATTAGTTTGCCAGATGGTTCTCATTCACTATTTGGAAATGTTGAGGCCTGATCAGTGTTTTCTCTGAAAACTTGTGATTCTATAATGGTAAACATGTGCCAAAATTGAATTGGTTGGCTTTAACATGCAATGGCAATATTTTAACTTACTGTTATTTAACTTTGTAGGTAATTAAATGACCACTTTTTCTTTTATATTCAATAGAAAACTTTCATTTATATAAGAAATTTTGTGAAACTTAGAGGGTCTTATTTAATATCAGGAAAATTCATTTGAAACTAAAATTGAATTATTTATTAAATACTTTCTGTTATAAAACTATATGGGAAATGTAGTAAAATAAGGAGAAAGTCACTTAGTCTTTTATTTATAGATTATATTCTCTTGTCGAATTAGTTTATTAAAAAATTACCCTATAAGTCCACTTTAAGATATGATGCTTGTTTAAATGTTAAGTCAGATTATCTGAACATCTTTATGTCCATAATATACACCATTTATCATAGACTAGCTTAATTTTATGGACGACAATAGAGGTGATTATGAGCATGGACTTTGATGTGAGATTGAGGTAGAGTCATATTCTGTCTCCAGCACATGTAGTCAATGCGACTTTGCACAAGGGACCTAATCTTTCTAAGCCTGTGTTCTTATCTATAAAGTAAGGTCGCATTGAAAATTAAGTGAGACGACATCTGTAGCACAGTGCTGGGCTTACCAAATCTTTGTTTTCATTGGTGAAGTTCAAGAAATGCACACTCAGAATAATCAAATTGCCTCACATAAAATATCTTTAAGCCAGGGTGAAAACAGATCATTTACTTGGAAGGAGTTTGTTGCAGTGGTCATCTATTTCTGAAGATGGGTAACTTTGCTTTATTGAAACTGATGTTATATTGCCACCTGCTTGTGGGCAACAGGAAAAATTAAAAATGTAATTTGTCCCCAATATCATTATTCTTTTGGGGGTGGGTGAGTAATGCTGTTCTGAGTTGCTAGTATCAACTTCTGTTGGGATGCATGCCAGCATGTAGTGTTAACATTGTCACTACATGAAAGTTTACATTACAATACCTGAAATCACAAAGCAAAGTGGTTTAAGATTGACATTAACTTCTCCTTTTAAGTGTATTTGCTTTGTGTTGGATTTGTTGTACTAAAATTTTTTAAAAAGTGAAAAGTATAAATATAGTAAAACTATTTTGAGTTCAAATTGGCAGCAGCTATGAAGGGTTCTTTGAAGGAAGTATAGATTCTTGAATTAACTTTTAGCTTATAAAACTTTGATTCATTTCACTCATCTTTTATTGTCCTCAAGTGGTTGTAAAAAATAAATTTGTGGAAATATTAGAATACAGTTAATCACTATCTGAATATTGATCTTTTCCCCCAATAATACTCTAATTTGGTTGATTTAAAAACTACCATAATAGAAAATATCAATCAGTGTCCAGAAAAGTATAAGTAATCTCCTTCTATCAAGTTTTAACAGTTATCAACTCAAGGTCGCCCACCTTTCCCTTTCTCATCATTATTCTGAAGCAAAGTAAATCCTAGAATTATATTGCTTCGTCTTTAAATATTTCAGTTTTTATTTCTAGAATGTATCTTTTTAATAAATATAAAACTGCAATTAACATTGTAGTATTTTAAAGTAAAACTTAATGAAACAAAACATTTTTTTCAACTGAATATTTTTAACCCAGGAAACATGACTGTATATTTAAATATTGTTTAAAGATTAATATTAGAACCTTGCTTTAGTGGCTCATTATTGTAAGTCTAAACTGCTCAATCAGATTTTCAAGCTAATTATTTCATAAATTATGTGCCCTCCCAATTGCAATATATTTACCGTAATCCTCATAGTTAGATTTCTCTCTTCACAGTCTCCTGCAGGTCATGTTCATTTTTGTCACTTTGCCTTTGTATGCTAACATTCTGTCAGGAATGTCTCTCTTCTCTTTACCAGTCTAAATCTTAATTACTCTTCAAGGTTAGTTCAGAGTTTTACGAACGTTTTATCCTCCAGTTTGTACTCATCTTTTTCTGTTACTCTTATGGATCATAAAACATAAATTTTTTTTTAATGTAACTCATGGCTGATAATTTTGTTTTAACAATTAGATTATAAATTCTTGAAGTCAGAGGCCATGTATTTTACTTGTTTGTATCCTTTATAGTGTTTAGCAAAGAGCTGGATACATTATCCAAACTTAGTTATTGTTAACAATTTGGATAAAGTACTAACTTCCTGACAATTCTTCTGTTATCATATGGTCAGTGGTCAGGTAGCACTGTTCTTTGATACATTCTCAAATAACAAAATATCAGTATTTAGAAAGTTTTTATAAACTGTTAACTTTTATGAATAGAAGCGTGTTTACCTGTATGTTTCAGATCTGTTCAATATCATGGTGATGGCAACAGTTGTATTTTACTAAGTATTTTTTTTAATAGGCCTCTTTTAAAAAAATCAATACAAATAGGACCCATTTTAAAGAAAAGTTGAGGTCAGTATAATTCTTATTTGAAGAGAAGGAAACAGGGACATAGAGATTAGGTAACAAACTGGACATAGCTGAGGCAAAGGTGAGATTTAAACCAGGCTTATGTTCTTAACCATCATTTACACTGCCCCACAACTTGAAAATATTAAAAACCAGAAAAACTCATCTTTTATACCCTGATGTAACAGGATAAATAAAGCCTTCTGGGATATACCTATATCTCTTTCTACTAACCTTTTGTGTTCATGCAAAAAGTTAGGGAGTACATTTCCTTTTCAAGGTATATACATTTAGTGTAAAGCTCTTTAAGGCTATGGGCTATAAAATCAGATCATCTGATTTCATAATTCACCTTCTTCAAGCACTGGCTTTGTTAGCTTTGGGAAAACGCTTAGCCTCTCCAGACCTCAGTTTCCTCATCTGTAAAAAGTGAATTATAATAATGTGTCTTGCTTTATGGAGCTGTTATGAGGATTAATTGAGATTCATATAATCCTCACAATGCTTGACATATAGTAAACTCTCAGATGGGTGTACACACACACACACACACACACACACACACACATTTTCCCTTTTTTTTTAATCCAGTGATATTTTCATTTCTTTTGTCCCAGAAAACGTGTATTTTTTTATATTGAGCAATAATCACCACAATATGTCTAGTATAACATCCATCACCACATAGTTACAATTTTTTTTCTTGTGATGTGAACTTTTAACATCTACTCTCTTAGCAACTTTCAAATATACAATACAGTATTGAATTGTAGTCACTGTGCTATACATTATACCTCCTTATTTATTTCATAACTGGAAGTTTGTACCTTTTGACTACCTTCACCCTTCTTCCCCTCCCCTACCTCTGTTAACTGCCATTCTGTTCTTTGTATCTATAAGGTAGTTAGGTTTTGTTGTTTTGTTTTCAGATTCCTCACATAGTGAGATCACATTGTATCTGCCTTTCTCAGACTTATTTCACTTAGCATAATGACCCCAAGTTTCATCTATATTGTCACAAATGGCAAGATTTTCTTCTTTTTATAGCTGAATAATATTTCTCTATGTGTCTGTTACACAGCTTACAACCTGTGTTTTCTTCTAGCAGTTTTATGGATTCAGGTCTTATATTCATGTCAATCCATTTTGAGTTGATTTTTGTTTGATTTCTGTCAGAAGATGCCACTGAGATTTTGATAGGGATTGTATTGAATCTGTAGATTGCTTTGGATTGTATGGACATTTTAACAATATTAATGCTTCCAATCCATGGGCATGAACTATCTTTCCATTTATTTGTGTCTTTAATTTCTTTCATCATTGTTGTATTTTCAGCATACAGGCCTTCACCTCCTTGGTTAAATTTATTCTTAGGTATTTTATTATTTTTGATGCAGTTGTAACTTGGATTGTTTTCTTAATTTCTTTCTGATTGTTATTGGTGTACAGAAACAACGTTTTTTGTGTATTGAGCTTGTATTCTGCAACTTTGTTGAAACTGTTTATTAGTTCTAATAGCATTTTTGGTGGACTTTTTAGATTTTCCTATATATAATATGTCATCTGCAAATAGTGACAGTTTTACTTCTTCTTTTCAGATTTGGATGCTTTTTGGAGGAAGATTTTTTTCCACAGTGGACATTTTAGCATTTCTTTTGATCTTAAGTATCACTCATTTTTTCCATCTTCCCTTGTTCTCTGTGTTTTGGGGGGGTGAGGGCAGATCTAGGGGAGCAAAAATGGAAGACAAATTGTTGGGTTTTGTTTTTCATTAATGATGGGCAGATAACTTGGCCCTGTATTTTTACGTAGGTGAAATGTGGCTAAAACAAACATCAAGCATGGCAGCCTTGAGGGAAAAAAGAAGGGGAGGAGACCTTACAAAGGGTAATGTGAAGTCTGAGGAGATCTTATAGAAGATAGGAGAAGAGGCTTGTTGCTTTTGCCTGGTGATGGTGAGATTTTTGTGCTGATTATGTGAATGACTGGCTCAGTTCCTTTTTAGCACCAATTGGCAGTCCATCTCTTTTCCCCTCTTTGGCAGCAATTCATTTTCCCACAGAAAAACAGGAACTGTGGGTGATCGCCCCAAATTGCTATACCTTAGGTGACAACTCTGTGTAAGAAGAATCTTTCTTTTTTACAAAATGATCTTGGTACATACCCATTCTAAAATGAATTTGTTTTACTGGAGTGTTTTTCTTTTCTGGTGTTTGAGAAATATTCTTTTCATCTGTTGATTAAGAAATATTCATAAAGGTTGAGTCTTGGTTAAGTATGAAATCTGCATACTTTTACTAGGAGTTAGCAGTATTGCCAAAGTGCTATAAAATAGATTAATATTTTAAAATAGATTTTACATATTATTTTGATGCTTTTATTGTAATTCGAAAATCCCCAGTAATGCATTGGCAGCCAATTTTTGAACTTTAGAAAAAGTCAATTATGGTATCATCATATTCATAAATCACAAAGAATATAATTAAAACAACTTTTTTAGATATGTGAAGGATATATATCTTAATATGAGATTATTCTATATTTCAGTGTTTTTAGTTTTATGCAGGAATGCAAATATTTCCCCAGTTTCTAAGATTCCAGTGTAATTAGGTGCTGGAATTATTTATTACTATAAATAGTTGGGTAATTGGACCACACAATGAATAAAATATATTACAAATAAACTTAAATCACAAGTTTTCAACTTTCATCAAACCTTAAAGTTGATTCAGAATGCTCTTGGTAATTTATTATTTTAAGAGCATATTGTTACTTTTTTAGTCGATATGGAATGCTTAGTGCTATTACTGTAGTATATCATTACTATGAACATATAAGAATAAGAAAAGATTAAATCATTTTGAATCAAAAGACTCCTTTTCAGTGTTTAAAATGAGCATAATTCTCTTAGCCTACAGGTATCAAAACCTTTGTCATCTGTGATATCGAGAGTGCCTTTATAAATGTGAGCATATGAATTTGCTAGCCTGTTTTTCTGTTCAGGCTAATTTTTGACTCTTTTTTTCTGAATGTTATCAGCAATAGTGATAAAACTGAAGGGTTGCTCAGGGTGACCTTTTCTTTTTTCTTTTTTCTTCTTTACTAAAAAATAGAGATAGCAGAAATAACAGCTGGAGGTAAGATGATCAACAGATTTTTCTCATTTAATTTCTGTTCATAGGTGGAGGTTGTTTGAATTCATACCTGTTCTGGGATGGGACTCTCCTATTGAATGGGAAAGGGGAGAGAAGTTGCCCTCTCTTGCCTTACTCCCAGATTTTGATTTTTAGTGGCCTGGCCATTACTTGGAGCCAGATTTGCTAATAAACAGGAGCTGAAAGAAACCATTATTATTTCAGGTTTCTGGCAGAAAAGCTTATAGACCTCTCAGAAGAGAACTTCCTCCTCTGTTTGCTGCTCATGAGTCGTGAACGTTGCAAACTACCATTTGTTGGGAATGGGAAAGTAAGACAGATCTGGTGGCAATGTTAATTTCTGGTTTTACTCTGTTAAGGCTGCCAGTCTTATTTATTTATTTTGCCTAGGTTCTAGTTGGAAAAGTGAGGCAGCTGAAGTAATAATTAGATATATATAATGCCTCTAGAAAAAATAAACTTTTAGCTTTATTCTAGCTTAATTATGTTTTCACATACATAGGTTAATAAGCTTTTAGTATAATTCTTTATGTGTTCATTTTGGAGAATTAGGAAATGCATCAGAAAAGAAAATGAAAATAACCCATATTTCTACTTCTCACAGATACTTTTTATTGATATTTTGTGGGTATATTTTATATTTTTTCCTATACATATGTATATTATAATTTTTTTCTGATGAAAATGGGCTCATACTTTTTATTTACTCTTTTGTAACTTTGTTCACTAAACAGTATAGTTTTTGGAAACTGTAATTTAAAAATACTCGATCACATAATTTTTATATAAAAATTATAGCAATAGAAGTTTATAATGCAAATATTTTTTGGTGTGGGCAACTAAAAATATTTACACAATGAAATATCCAGGGTAAAAGTTTATATAGAGTTTTAGAAATTATTAAATGTTATAATTGAGTTGATTTAATATAGCTACAAGTGACTTCAAAACATCTGTTTGATTATGATATTCTATAAATAATATATATTTCTTAATGGTTTTTATTACTTTAAATAGAATGGTACCTCTTTTTCTTTCCTCAACACCTGTCACATGATTTTTAGGAAACAATATTTTGGCATAAAATGTTTTAAAGATATTGCCACACTTATTTTCTAATTATGTTATTCCTAGAGAAAATTATAAATAATAATCTGACATAGCCAACTACATCTCTGGTTTTTTGACTCATTATCCTAGCAAGAATAATAACTTTTTGAACTTGATAGGAATCTGATAGATGCAAGCCAAACTTTCCTTATTTTTCTATCCATTTGAGAGGAAGAGATGGCAGCTGGTAGTAAGGAGATGTGGAAAAAGTTGTAAATTCTTGAAAAAACAGGAGGTAGTCCTTTACCTCTGTTTTCCATTACCTGTATGCCACTTCAGTTTGGTGTAACGCATCAGGACCAAATGTGGAAGCCCAAATTAGGAAGACATGAGCCTCTGGTTGAGTCTAATATAAAAAATACTGTGTGTGTGTGTGTGTGTGTGTGTGTGTGTGTGTGTGTGAGAGAGAGAGAGAGAGAGAGAGAGAGAGAGAGAGAGAGAGAGATTGAGAGATTGAGAGATTGAGAGATTGAGATTTGTTTTGGAAGGGTAGTCTGGACTAGGAAAGCCTTTACTTGCATAGCAATTATAAGTTTCTGATATCTATGCCAGTAGTTGCAAAGAGTTCTAAGTTAATGGTAAGAAGTTATACACCTTTGATTCCATTGCATTTATCATCTTTAAGCCCTTTCTTAGTGTAATCTTAGTCATTATGATCTTTGCTCTAACTGTTCTGTTTTTATTGTTATATTTGTTTCTATAATCAATTATCTCATCATGAAAAGCAAGGAACATGATCAGAAATATGGAAACTATCTAGCCAGTTGGTTCATCTAATGCTTGACAGAAATATAATATGAAGACTTTATGAAACAATTATTTTCTTTGTCCAAAGCTATTTTTAATTGGCTCTGAGCAGTGTTAATGGGTAACCTTATAAATGAAAGAATGTATAAAAACATAGTTTAAAATCTAGAAAATGAGTTTTTTGTAATACTGTTATTTTGAAATATTATTAAATTTCTTTAATTTTATGTAAAATTAATGGCATTGGCAGATTATAATTAATGTTTAAATTTTCATAGGGTTTGTATGTTACAATACTTGTTTTGGTTTAGACTACTCAGAAGTTATATATATTTTGATTTTTAAACATACATGTAAAGGCTGTGTAATGACACCTTTTTAAAAATTAAAGATGATGGTATGGCTATGTCAAGGACTTGATCGAAGTGGTATATTGCTAGTTCAAATGTACAGAATTTGTCTTCCATTGTTTATCTTCTGAGTGTTTCATTTCTACTAAAGTTCAAAGACTTGTGAAGATATCTTATTTTTTTCATTGTGTCTTATATTTGAGTTGTTTTTTTTTTTTGACTGAAAAAACAGGCCATTAATGCCTTTCTGTTAGTGGGATGTCTTATTTGTGAGCATTAGGGAATTCTAGGAGAGAAGTGTGTTCTCTGCTGCTATTAAGAAGACAAAGAAATCTTCAGACCTTGGGAATTTGAGTTTGAGATTCTTATCTGCTGTAGGAATGTCTAGAATTAGGATGACCAACCTCTGCCTCCTTGTAACTAGTAGAAAAACTGGAATCATGGGATTTCTTAGTAATGGAGCACCTATTGTAGCTTAATGGCAGGGAACTTATATATCTGGAAATATTTGGGACCTCTGCAGCCAGCCAGGTTTAGCTATTATGAACCTGTAACCTGATCACATTCCTTGGGTAGTTTTGTGGACTACAAAAATTAACTTGTTATCTTGCAGAACTGGGAAAAGTTTATATTTCTGGACTGAATAGATGTAGGCTTTCTAGCTATTCTGATGACTATGTATACCTACTTTTTGGGCTCAGCCAAAACAGCGATTTCACACTATAAATAGACTGTTGGTAAATAGAGTGTTCTCTTAGGACTTAAAAATCAGTGAGCATGAAAGATAATTTTGTTGTTTAAAGGAAAACCTATATCATATGTCCATATACATTTTAGCTTACCCCTTGGTAGGTTATTTAAATTTGATTTTTTGGTTAATTTTAGACTCTTTTTGATCAGAACAATGCTGCAAAAAAAGAAGAGTCCGAAACTGCAAATAGAAATGATTCTTCAAAGAAATTGTCTGTTGAGAGAGTATATCAGAAAAAGACACAACTTGAACACATTCTCCTTCGTCCTGATACATACATTGGGTCAGTGGAGCCATTGACACAGGTAATTATTTTTAAATTTTATTGAAATTAGGAGATATGTATTTATATCTTTTTAATAAACTTTTTGTGATTATATGCTTTGTAAGTACATAATTTTATGTTTCTGTAGTCATAAGGAAAAAGGGAGAGGGTTCTAAGAGATAGAAATTTCATTTCTTGCTAGAGATAAAAAAAAAAAGTAGGAGATAAAAATTATCAGAGGTAAGACATATAGAGTAAAATGATACTATATGAACTTTTAAAAAAGTACTTAAGTTAATGCATGCCATGGCTTACTTTAAATTCTAGAATTTATATATACACAGTAATGACTTTTGTTTAATGCTTACTATGGACTTGGCTTACACTGCTTTTTATATGATTCTAAAAATTTGTGGAAGTCGGATGAGGGAACTGAAGTTTAAATAAATTTAAGTAACTCACTCAGATTTCCCAACTAGTAAGAGCATGCTGTGTTTATATTATTTTACACTGTGCTTTTTATGCAATAGAAAAATACATAGCTTGAAGTAAAGGTATAAAGTAAATATAAGATATTTTTGTTTTTTCTCCTATTTTATGTGAATACTGTTTCTAACAATTCTATGTGCTTTATATTAAGCTAACTTTATATATGAAAAAGCACAGATGATACAAAATGAATAATATCTCAATTTTGAGTTTATTTAAATTGAATACGAATACAGTGAGTTTGATTATAACTGAAGGTCTAAATATTTATAGAGTAAGTGACAGATATTAGTTTATTCTATGCAAAATTGATATTAAACACTTTTACCCTATAAGTCCTTTTGAACTTTTCTCTCAATGCAGTTAATGTGGGTGTATGATGAAGATGTGGGAATGAATTGCAGGGATATTACCTTTGTGCCAGGTTTATACAAGATCTTTGATGAAATCTTGGGTGAGTACTTGCTAAAGAGTTAATGCATGTTTCTATTGATATCATTATAATGTCTCTGTCTGTCTGTCTCTATATATAGCACCAGATTTACAGTGTAAATTTTAAAGGCATATCTCTGGCTTTTATAGTGAATATAAATGTTCTTCAGAAAATTTATATAATTTGCTGTTATATTTTCATATCTGTACATATTTTTGTGTTTTAATCGTTTGTTTGTAAAATAATGTGTTGTATATGATTAGTAATCCCAGAGTTGGTTTGTGGTCCTGGATGTGCAGTCAACTGGGAGTTGCTTGCATTGGAGTCTCAGGGTGGGGGTATGGACACCCCCCCCACCCTGTTAAAAATAGAGATTATAGGGCCTAAGCCTTACAGATTCAGTGAGTTTGAGGTGAGACATGTAAAATTGTGTTTTTCACTAACAAATGAGGTATTTTAACAGTCATCGTTCTAAATAATCTCCTTGCTCTCCAAATCACATGATTAGTTAAATCACAGTGAAGTTCAAATGCCTCATTGACTCCTAGGTAATGCTTGCACTTTGGAAATGTTTTTAGCCAAGGACTTTCTAGAGACTATGTACTGCCACCTCATCAGTGCCATTAGAGGTTTCCTAGAAAGCAGAATTGTGTTGGTCTTTGGAAAAGGAGAGTAAAACCACTTACTTACGTTTTGTACCTTTCATCCTTGCCTCTCAACTTTCCATCCAGTTTTACTTTTAGGTTACACAGTGTTTATCATGAACATATTCCTTCTATGACTGAAGTAGAATTTGACAGCTAGCTTGTGTTCAGATTTTACTTAAAACAATTGGTTAATGTATGCAAACATATTATAGTTATAGCACATAGGATTTAGAGATTAGTAAGTATGCTAAAGACTTTGCCTTTGTAATTCAAAAATTACTGATTGATTTCAGCTCAATCTGTCTATACAATCACTAGTTTATTGAAGGAGATTCAAGAGAAAGTAATCCGTTACCAAGGTAAAATATAATGAAATCAGATTTTTACTTCTAGACCTGAAGTAGGGTGTTGTAAACTGCAGATGTTTGCTTATTTAATTTGTTTTTGTACATCACAAAATCATCCGCCCCCTTGTTTTGTGGTAGAAGACAAATAGTAATTTGATATGATATAAAGTTTAAAAACATTGTTTGGAAAATAAGGTTTTGATTAGAAGTTAGCAGTAACTATATTCATCAACTGTTACCACATGTAAATGTTTATATTAAGTAGTGATGTACATGCAGTTGTGTCCATGTATTTATTTATATAACTTAGATATTTGATTACTCATTGATTTTTTCATTTCATAGTTAATGCAGCTGACAATAAACAGAGGGATAAGAACATGACCTGTATTAAAGTTTCTATTGATCCGTAAGTATATTTCAAGTTTAATTCTTTATGCTAAGTTGTTTCATTCAGATAGTCCCCAACTTATGATTACTTTTCAAATGAATAATGTATACAATTAGTACTCCTTAGTTGCCTTGTTGCTTGAGACCTTTTATTTTTGCCTCTTTTAGCCAGAATACTATACTTATAGTTTCCTCTCTCATTCATGGTCTTTTTCCTCAAAATACTCTCTTATGTGAGCACTTGGAGACCATTTTTCTTCCTGTTTGATGTTATGGATGTCATTTCAGCTGCTAGAGTAAATCACTCAGTCTTTTCTTAACTTTGCTTTGGGACTCAAGGCTATGGGCTATTGCCAGAACTATTCCACTTACATTATGGGTTAAATTTATTTTTTATGACCAGCATTTAGACTTCCCATTATTTAAAACATTATTTGTAAATTAGGAACTGCTGCTATAAAATATATACCTGGTGTTTAGCTAATTAGATTTCACTATGGTGATTTTTTTGAAGACGGAGAAGGAATGAAAATAAAGTTGTAAGTTAGAATATAGCTGTTACATTTATCCTGTTTTCATTAGCATGCATTTTGTAAAATATTACATTTATCCTTTATAATTTCATTGGTAATACAGCATGATTTTAAGATTGTTCTTCAACATGAAAATTTCACAATTCAGGGATAGCCTTCCTGTCGATCTTATTTCAGATTGCATGGTTAATATTAATGATATAATAAAAATAATTTATATTTGGTTATACCATGAAGTTAACTGTATCTTATATATGAAAATATTAACACATAACTATGCTGTTAAAGTTATTGATTTTTTTAATTTAGTTTTTAAAATCTGAATTGTTTCTATAACATACATTTTTGAGAATTTATATGGTAAGGTGTGTAGGATACTTGTAAGTTACAACCTTTGCAGACTGTAAGATAGTTTTAAGGAAATTTTAGCTGTCAAGATTCTTTTTCTTCCATTTTTAGGAAATGGTTGGTTAAAAACAATAGCGTTTATTATATTTTACAAGAATTAGTGAGGAGTAATAGATGTTGAATGTTTTGTATCTTTAGGCTTTTTTAAGATCCAGAATTGAAAGATTCTGATTGAAGATTAAAGAGGTAGAGCCATTCCTTAAATACATTCTTCATAAACATGGTTCCGATTATTTGGTTATATTTTATCTTAATTGTTTTGGCCACTTTAATAACATGAACTTAAAAAAGAGCTTACATAGAGTCCCATTATAACAAAGTGATCAAGAAATGAGCTATAAAACAGCTGTGTAGACCCAATAATGGCTCTTGGTGGCATGCTTTACCTTAATTTTATTACAGATTCTGGACAAAGAGTATTCTTTGTAACTAGTGCCTTTATTGCTCTCTTTCTAACTCCCTTTCAGTCAACAGACATTATTGTATGGGCATAAGAGTGACAGAGTTATAACTAAATTTTTTTGATTCTTAATGATAATGAGATCAGTTTCTTTTTCCTTATTTATCTCTATGTCACTTTAACTGTTCCTGCTAGTTCTTTTATTTCAAAATAAAATAAAAACTCATAGTCAACTACTTCCAAGGAAAGAAAGGGTGAAGGTACTTTATTTTTCACCTCTTTCCTATTTTACTTTTTTTTGTTTACAAATCATTGATGAGAAATTATTGACTTTCTTGTTTTTAATTGAAATATACATATATACACATATATTTAAAATTGACAATAGACAATTTTTTCGAAAATAGATAATTTTCGGAACCGCTGCTGATCTTTATATTTTATTATTTATATTTTATTTCTGAATTTCAATCATAACACTTTGTCTTTTGTGAATTTCATCCTATAAAGTCATTCCTTATATTTTCTTCACTACATATATTACAGAATTCATGTTATTTTATTAAAATGAATTTTATTTCAGAGATGTAATTTTTGCTTAAGTTAGAGTTCTAATTTAAGAAGTCATTTTAAAATTTCTCATTTCCCATTTGAAATGGGAAAAAGTGCTGTTATGCTGTTTATTCCATTGACCCAGTGTTTTCTGCTGTCCAGTTTTGATATCTGTTCAGTTACATTCTTTTTAACATTTTTGTATAGAAGATTTTTATTTTTCTTTGTGCATGTTTGTGCATAAACTCTGTGTAGAGGGTAAATTTTGATAGTTAATGGGTTAAGTATAGAGAATATTCACCACACCTTATCTCCTATTTATTTTGTCCACAGTGCTCTGTGGTGTGGGATACAATTTAAATAAACAGCCATGGTTGTAAAAGACATAGGAATAGGTTAACAAGGGATGTCATGCAGAATTTGGCCTGCTCTTTTAGAAAGAAAATTTGAAGCAACTTTTCACAGGGGAACTTAAAACTTATCAAATAATATAACATAATTGTTAGTATTGAAACAACTTATTTGCTAGCATCTATCAGATTTAAAAAATGTGGAAAGCACATTAACTCAAATTCTAACTATTCTTCTAGCTTAAGTATTATTTAGGGTTGAAACTCTTAAAACTATAGCTTTTAAAGAAATACACACTCATACTGAAGTATATATACATATACATTTCTATTTTAAAAATTGGGATTACAATATACTGTTTTATGTTTTTCTATTTTTGTTTGATATATGGATAGCCTTTTTAACTTATATAAATCTATTTAATTCTTTTTAATTATTTCTAAGTATTTATTATATTGATACATTATAATTTATTTGACCTCTTTACAGTTGATGAATGTTGGATATTTAGGATATTGGAATTTTAGATTGTTTTCACGGTTTTTTTTTAAACTTTATATTGAAACTTTATTTGTAGCTTATTCAAACACAGTCTTTTTTCCCTTAATATTTTTGAGAAGATTATTGATGAAGCAAAGACTACAGTTATAGAATTCTGAATCATTGTTTAGAGATTATAGAAATAAATACCAGATGTGGGAAGTGGTATAGATTGAAATTTTGTAATATAGGGGTGACTTTGATAGACAGTTCCAATTTTTTACTCATATGGGCTTACTGAATGTAGGAAATATCAAGCTTTATGTTTTTTGTGAAATCATGATGATTATCTTAATTATAGTACCATATATGCTAATAGGATGAAAAAAATTTTAAAGCTTTTCTCATGAGCATATTAACTTTTGTGTCATTCTAAGATGTTTAAGATCTGTAATTTCCCATTCATTGCCTTTATTTCCTTCAGAATTCTTCTGTTAAGCTCCATGAAGTTTCTTGAAGAAAATAGAATACTTAATAAATTGTAGGTTTTACACCCAACATAGAAACTATTTGGAAGTCTAAAAAAGTAATGCAATATGTGGCCTTGTTTCTAAGGCCCACCATTTTTACCTCTGGAGACAGAACACACAGTGAAAGTACGGTAGGCAATTTGAAACTGTTACATACTTAAATATTTAGCTGTGTATTCTGTAGATAGTGTTTACCTACAGGTGAAGTAACCTAATTATCTCCTGAGGTCTGCAGTAAATAATTTAGATTTTTTAGTGATCTCAGTTTAAGGAGGATTGGGAAACATTGTTATAGGCTGGGTAAAAAGCTTAATGGAGAACTAAAGTCATAAACAGATTTGTAGAGTAAGGGTAAAATTTAGCTAGACAAAGAGACTAAAAGACACTATAGTCGAGGGAAAGACCAATAAACAAAATTGGGAACGAACATGGATAAATAATAAAGCTGATGAGGGAAAAATAGGATGCATGTTGCAGAATACTTATAATTTATGACTGTAAGTGAGGATATAGATAACAAACCTTGAACATATAGTAGAGGACTTTCAAGCTTGAGTCTTATAAAAAAAAGGTAGAAGTTCTAGAGTAAAAATAATGTTACCAAAGGTGTAGTAAGTCATCATTGTTATGCAGAATATATTTAAGGGGAGTGGCTATCAGGAAGACTGTCACAGTAATCAATATTTAAGGTGACATTAGTCTACTTAGACTGATATACTGACGTTTAGAATGAAGACAGAACTGATATAAAATGAATCCAATAGGACAAACTAACAAGTCTTGTTGACTAATGACTCTAGAGAATGATCAGGAGATAGGAATAAAAAATGATTTCGAAATTTGGGCTTAGGAGATTCAGACAGTTGAACTCATATTGGAGAGTGAGGGACAGAAAAGTTGGTGGCTGATTTGGGGAACGAAGATAATATGTCAAAAGTTTTTAGTCTTTTTTTTTTTTTAACTTTTTTGATTTAATTTATTTCCCCTTGGATCTTTGATTTTCATTTTGACTTTTATAATAATATTTTTAAATTGTAATAACTAATAACTATTAAGAGATTAAGGTATGTATGTATGAGTAAAACAGAGTGCCTAAGAATGATTGTGAATCATATTGGCAAATGGTAGCATTTTCAGTGTTGGTGATGAAGCCATGTTTCTGTACAAATTTGGCTCTTAACTGGGTAAAGGCATTGTAGTACATGCTACTCAAACAATAAGTAGGCAAAGTTTTCTATCAGGACTACTGTCTATGTCAGTTCCTGTTAGCTATAGGTGCTTCTACTCCATACCATTCAGGGCTAAAATGAATGGTTTTGTGGTAAAACAAAACAAAACAAAACAAAACAAACAAACAAAAACCAATCCAAAAAACCTCCCAAAACTAAAAGACCTAAAATTAGTAATATCTGCATATTTTAAAACCATTAAAATAGTTGATGATAGTGATAGCTATAATACTACCAACTCTCTGATATTTAGACTGAGAATGGAATACAAGTCAGGCTGTCTCTTCTTTTTCCATCTGTAGTGTCTCAGCAGTTAGGTAGGAAATGAAAATGGCAATGGTTACTACCTCAGCAGAGCTTGTGGCTCACAGATGGCATACTGATAGAATGCAGAAGGAAGATCATGGCTAATGGATATGTAAAGAAAACAGATCTCTGGCCAACTTCTTATAAAAGCTTCACTACTTTTACTGTTTTCTGGGATGTTGAGAAGAGTTTCTTTTCCTGAGAAATTTTGCAGTATTACTTGCAGGTTTTAGTGTGATCCTAATTTGAGTTATGACCCAGGGATAGTAATGTGCATCCTCAGCAAGTATTTTCTTGAAAGATGAGTGTCTTTCCAATTGGTAATGATTAGCATTTTGCTTAAAATCATTCAGGTTTATTCTGGATTACTTTACTTTTAATGAAAATTAAAATGTCTTTAAATGATTTAAACTCTAAACTCTGCTTGTTTATTTACAGTGAATCTAACATTATAAGCATTTGGAATAATGGGAAAGGCATTCCAGTGGTAGAACACAAAGTAGAGAAAGTTTATGTTCCTGCGTTAATTTTTGGACAGCTTTTAACATCCAGTAACTATGATGATGATGAGAAAAAAGTAACAGGTAAAGTCTAAATGGCTGATCAGAATTTTAATAGAAATATTGCTTTCAGCATAAAATCTCTTACTATTCCTATATAAAATATGACAAGAGGAAATCTGTATAGTTTTGTTATGAGAAAAATCCTTTTCAAATTAATATTTATAAACTATCATATGTAAATATTGTCTTGATTGTAGTCTGACAATTTAAAAGCTTAACTCTGAGAGTGCACTGATCATGCTGAAACTCTTGGAACTCTAAGCTGGCTGACAGTTTGAGTTTTTAATTACTAATGAAATAATAGGTGTGATTCCTGTATATTTGTTATTTCCTAAACACCATGCCTTTTGGTATCAGATAGATTACTTTTAAATTATTTTCTTTAAAAAAGTCAAGATTGAAAATATAGACTCTGTAAATAGAGTTGAAAATGCTCTGACCAGACCTTATTTTTTCCTACTTAGCTATGTTACTCACGTAGGTTGATAGTTGTTTTTTTTTTTGTTTGTTTTGTTTTATTTTGTTTTTAAAACGAAGGCTGTAGAAAGTGTTTAGATTAAAATTTTGTACTGGAGAAGTGACTTTGATAGAGAGCACAGGTTTCATACTCCCATAGACTTATTGGTGATAAAAGATACCAAGTTCAATTTTTTAAAAAAATGTAATGAAGATAATTTAGAAAGCGCATATTTTAATTATACTACTATATGCATTAAATCTTAATTGTTTTTCTTTAAATGAAAAAAAGTCATACTCTGCAATATTCAATTGATGATTGTTAAGATAATGTAATAAATGAAACTGGTAACAGACTTGCCCTATGCTAGGTAAGTTAACAAAGTTCCTTTAAAATCATTTTCATTAAACCTTCATATTCAATTGTTTTTATAGGTGGTCGCAATGGTTATGGTGCAAAACTTTGTAATATTTTCAGTACAAAGTTTACAGTAGAAACTGCTTGCAAAGAATACAAACATAGTTTTAAGCAGGTATGATATGTCTAATTTCTTTTTTTTTTTTTTTAATCATGTTTTGCTGCTTTGCTACGATAATAGAACCTTAGGGAAATTCCAGTGGTGTGCGTGCAAACGCGTGCGCGCGCGCACACACACACACACACACACACACACACATTTTTAAAGTGTTAAGCAAGTCATCAGAGTATAAAAGACTCTAGAATGCTTGTAAGATTTTACATAAGCCTTTTAAAAAACAAATGCTTTATTTGTCGGACTTTTCTTTTAACCTAGTCAGGCATTAGTGAAAATGACCTGAACCTCAAAGACTAATTGAAATGCATACACTTAGGATGTTTGAAAAATTCCTCATTGATTCATGAAATTCCTATTTCAAAAATTTATTTTACTCTTGTAGGCCTTTGAAAATAGTTTACATTTTTACAATAAGCTACAGTAATTTTCTCAGGAAAGCATCATACCTATTTTTGTAAGGTTTTATATAGTCATGTTAAAGAAATTGAAAGATATTTTACTAACAGTGTATAAAGTTTTGCAGTTTATATGAGGTTCTTACAGAGTAGTATTTAAATTTTTTTCATCTTTAATAGTACCAGTTTCAAGGATTTGTTTCATTTGTTGTAAAACTGAAAAATAGTTATAGTTGTGGTAAGTGTATTTCATAAGCTGAGTCTTTTTTATAAAATATAAAATATAGAAACATTATAGAAATATTTGAATATCTTTTCTTTTAAAGACCTGGATGAATAATATGATGAAGACTTCTGAATCCAAAATTAAACATTTTGATGGTGAAGATTACACATGCATAACATTCCAACCAGATCTGTCCAAATTTAAGATGGAAAAACTTGACAAGGATATTGTGGCTCTCATGACCAGAAGAGTTTATGATCTGGCTGGTTCATGCAAAGGGGTCAAGGTCATATTTAATGGAAAAAAATTGCCTGTAAGTGTCTTCTAAAATAGTTAATGCTTTGTTATTTTGTAAATAGCTTATAGTTGGATCTTTTAAAATCTAATTTGATAATCTATTTTAACCAATATGTGTAGATGATTTGATTTAAAGTGATTATCGATATATTTGGATTAAAATTTACCATCTTTGTAGCTGTTTCCCATTCATTGTATTTGTTCTTTTTTTCTTATTTTGTTCTTCCTTCTTTGGTTTATTTGAACATTTTTAAAAATAATTTTATTTTCTCACCTGTGTTTACTTATACTTTTTAAAATCTTTTTGTGGTTACCCTAGGATTTATTCTTTCTGTAAATAGTTTGAGTCCACCCTCAAATAATTTCATTTCATGTGTAGCAAAAGGACTTTATAACAGTATGTCTCCAGGGTCTTTCTCACATTTCTTGTGTCATTGTCATCATACATTTCACTATACTATAAACACCAGAAGAAGAAAGAGAATGAGGCAGAAGAAACATTTGAAAAATCATGGCAGAAATTTTTCCAGTTAGTGACATTGCTGTTAATGCTTAAGCAGTTATTTGTATTTTAGAGCAATTAAAAACAATAAAGAACTATATTTTACCTTTTCCATTTTTTTTATTAAATTTAAAATGTTTTTATTAATTTCAATTTATTCATTCCATTTTCAGTGCTCTTAATTTCTTGGTGTACATTTAAGTTTCTGATTCTAATCATATTCCTTCTGCCTAGAGATCTTTTTAGGTTAGATCTGCTGGCAGTAAATTTCCTTAGTTTATGTTTGTCTGAGAGAGTCTATTTTCCTTCACTTTCAAAGGCTATAGAATTTCACTGGATACAGAATTATGGGTTGACAGTTATTTTTTCTTTCAATACTTTAAAGATATCACTCTGTTGTCTTCTTGCTTGCATGGTTTCTGATGAGAAGTCTGCTGTAGTTCATATCCTTCTTCCTCTGTTGGTAAGGTGTTTCATTTTCCTCTGGCTGCCTTGAAGATTTTCTCTTTGTCTTTGTTTTTTTTAAGTTATGGTATGCTTAGGTATTTATGTGCATTTTTTTTGTGTTTTTGAATTTATTCTGTTTGGTGTTTTCAGAGGTTCTTAGATCTCTCATTTAGTGTCTGTCACTAATTTTGGAAAATTTTTGGCCATTTCTACAAATATTTTTTTCTGTGCTATTCTTTTTCTTCTGGTATTCCATTTATGCATATATTACATGGTTTGGTATTGTCCCAAGCTCTTGGATGTTTGCCCTGCTTTATTTACTGTTTTCTCCTTGTGTTTCAGTTTATTTAATTTCTATTGCACTATTTTTGATATCACTGATTTTTTTGTTTTATTATGTCAAGTCTACTGATGAGCCTGACAAAAGGCATTCTTCAAACCTTCTGTTTTTGATTCCTAGAGTTTCTATTTGATTCTCTTATTGCATCCATCTCTCTGCTGAAGTTGCATGTTGTCTGCTCTACCTTTTCCACTAGAGCCTTTAATATATGAATCGTAGTTATTTTAAATGCCCTAGCTGATAGTTAAAATACCTGTGACATATCTGAAGTCTGGTTCTGATGATTGCTTTGTCTTTTCAGACTGTTTTTTCTTGCCTTTGGCATGCCTTATAAGTTTTTGTAGAAAATCATCTATGTTGTATAGGGTAGTAGATAGGAGTAAATAGGCTTTAGTATGAAGATTTATTTTAATCTGTATAAGACATGGGCTGTGCTTGCAGTTTGTTGTTGCTATAGTTAACTAGTGTTGAGGTTTGTTGTTGCTTTGGGCACTAGAGACTTCAAATTCTTCCTGTTTTTCTTTCATCTTCACTTTGGGCCTTCTCTTTGAGCTGCTTCTCAGGGAGGGTCTATTTCTTGCAGCTTTCCCAGCTGAAACCCACTGTTACTATTATGGGCCTATTAGTATGGTGGTAGCTTATGGGAAACTCTCATGTCTGATTAAATCTCAGATTTCGGAGTGCACAGTGGGGTCTGTTTGGCCCTTACAAATGTTTCTGTCCCTCCTCTAGAGGTAGAGATTTTTTCCTTTGCCCTCTATTCTCTTCCCCTAGCTGTAGCAGGTATCTACCAGTTCTCATTCAGTATCCTTGAGGCTCTCTGCCCTGCCGAATATCCTTTTTATCTTTTCTTTCTTTCTTTTTTTTTTTTTTTTTAAACTTAAATGATCTAGGGGCAGGATGGGGTTGGGCTGGGCAGAATTAATTTATTTCAGCATCAGCGCTCTTTCACCAGTGCTCTCCAGCAGTGTCCTTTCCTTGGCAAATTAAAGGTTTTATTGGTAAGGAAGATGAACCTGGATGGAATTCTTGTAGCTGCAGTTTTCCTCCCCCAGCTAGCACCATGGTGGTGGTGTGGGAGGTACTTTTTCTAGTTCCATTCTTCCCTGTGCAAACCTGCTGGGGTTTCTGGAGGAAAAGCCTGCAAAAGAGTACAGCCCTTTTATGACTACAGCCTTTAGGTGATTCACATACTCATATTAGTCCACACTTATCCTATAACAATTTGTGAAACTTTCTGGCTTAAAGTTTCTCCTGGCTTAATTGACAGTAGGCAGCTTCTGCCCCAGTTAACCAAATGCTAAGGTTTCGAGTCTCCTATAGACAACTGTCTCTTCAGACTCAAGATAGCTAGATGTCTTGTGATCTGGATTTTTTGAGGGTTTATGAAAAATCAATTTGTAGTCTGACCAGGTCATTTCTTGCAAAGGCAGATGCTTCCTCCTCACGGCCCAGCCATTTTCATGTCTGAACTCAAAATGGAAGTCTACTTTGTCATTTTAAAAACTTAAACTTTTGAAAGATTTTTATTAATTCACCTGTCCAGCTATCCATTCATAACCTTTCTATATCAAGTATGTATGAAATAGATTGCTTTTTAAAGGGTAGGCATCAAGGAGTAGAATGGAGGAGAGTCATAAGGGTTTGGATCTGCAGAATAAGAGCTGTTGTCAATGAGGGGAAATCTAAGTATGAGAGTACCTAATGGCATTCACCTAGTTAAACTGCCAGTATAACATTATTGTTTTTCAAATCAATAGGTAAATGGATTTCGCAGTTATGTAGATCTTTATGTGAAAGACAAATTGGATGAAACTGGAGTGGCTCTGAAAGTTATTCATGAACTTGCAAATGAAAGATGGGATGTTTGTCTCACATTGAGTGAAAAAGGATTCCAGCAAATCAGCTTTGTAAATAGTATCGCAACGACAAAAGTAAGTTTACTAATTTTTTTTTTGTTTCTATATCACTGTTAGAACAATGCTTCATTAAAAGCAACAAAAGAAATAAGAATAACAACAAAAAACTCCTCAAATCTGCTTTTGTGAATCAAAATTGACTGATGAAAATGAAAGCTTATTTTCTGTGAAATAGCTGTTATAATTTAACATCTATTGAGTGATAAGTTTATGTAATTAATGTCAAATACATTTGTATTTTATGAAATTTAGAATGATAAATTTCTTCTGCATTCTGAGTTTAGAATTTAGAAGAAAGACTAATAGGAGATGAGTCTCTTTGGGGGTCAAATTGCGAACGTATTATTATTAGGATAGAGAAGGGGTCCATCTGCCTGCATTCACCTAAGCGAAAGAAGAGCTACATGTAGGTTTTGCAGCAAAGAAAGTAAGGTTTATTATAGAGTTGCAGGTCCCGGAGACACAGGCAAGTTATTGCTCAAAGGCCTGGCTCCCTGGGTGTCTCGGGAGTACAGATTATATAGAGAAAAATCAGTAGTTGTATTAACTAAGGGAGTTGGGGTCATGGGTGCTACCGATTGGAGGGGCATGATGTAATTGTTCATTGTGTTGGGTTCTGCAATCAGCCATGGTGCCATCCCATCTGGTCCCATGGCTGGTATGGGGCTGTTGTTTTGCCTCAGTGGGCCAGGGGCTGAAAAATGCATCTAAAGCCAAGATGTTATCCTTAGTCTAAAGTCCAGTCTAAACCCATTGTCTTCATGATTATAGACCTGAGGCTCTAAAATCTTCTGTCCTAAAGCTTAAGGATTAAAGGAGTAGGCATATAGAGGATAAGGGAGGAGGTGGGGGAAAGCAAGTGAGTCACAATGCCATTATCTGGGCAAAACCAGCTGGAATCAAAGGGAAAAAAATTATAATAAAGAAATGAAGTTTGTATGCTGTTATGTTATCTGCCATTCTAAGGAGTTCGGAGCTTCTGAATAGGCTTTGGATTTTAGAATCAAAAGCTTTCATTGATCATAATAAAGTATTAGGCAATACAAGGATGTATCTCTAGAATAATCTAAAGCGGTGATTTACCACTTTGTCACTCTTGTTTTTTAATTTACTTTTTTAATGTTCATTTTTAATAACCTATCATCACTTTCTAGTCAATAGAAATCTTACGTCTATTATGATTGCATTTTATTATATGTAATAGAAACCTAACGTATAGTGGCATAAATATGTAAAGGTTTTATTTTTCCTCTTAGAACTAGGGACTGGGGTAGGCAGTCTTAGTTGAGTACTGGGACTCCACAGTGTCATCAGAGTCCTGTGCTCTTCCTGCCTTTCTTTTCTTCTACCTTTAGCATGTGGCTTTCATTATCATGTCTTTTGGGGTGCTTGCTGCACCCTACACCCCTGTGTCTCATTTCTAAATTCTAGGGAGAGAGAATGGGGTTGGGCAAATGCCAGCTAAATCTCCCCCTTTTTATCAGGGGTACAATTAGTTTTCCTGGAAGCCCCATCCAGTAGACCTCTGCTAACACCTCTTGAGTAGGACTGGGTCAAAGGGCTACCTCTAGTTGCAAGGGAGTCCTGATTGGTGGATTTTTTAATTAGGCATGTTACCAGTTAGAAACAAACTAATTTGGGTTTGTCAATAAAGGGGAGAATGGATATCATATGAATGACTGGCAGTGGCTGCCACAGCTCCTAAATTTACATCTCGTGAGTGTTACTACCGCTCCATGGCAGTGTTTATTTTCACTTCCAGGTCTTTTTTTATTCAATTGTTTTTACCTGGTATGAAGTTAGCTAATTGGCTCTATGGCCAAAGAGACCTTACTTTTTTAAATCCCAGCTTTGTTATTCTGAGATTCATGTTACTGTTCTGAAAAATGGGGTTAGTAGTACTGACTTCACATAGTTGTAAAAATTAAACACTCATTCTAGGAAAAAAATATGTAAATATTTTTGCTGCCCTAACTATATAGATTTTGTATTCTTTGTTTTTTTTTTGCTCTTTAGGGTGGACGGCACGTGGATTATGTAGTAGATCAAGTTGTTGGTAAACTGATTGAAGTAGTGAAGAAAAAGAACAAAGCTGGTGTATCAGTGAAACCATTTCAAGTGAGTGAGGCTTTATATTTTCTGTTGAATTATTAAATGATATCAGTTCTGATTTTGACTCTCTTTCATCTGTTCTCAACAGGTAAAAAACCATATATGGGTTTTTATAAATTGCCTTATCGAAAATCCAACTTTTGATTCTCAGACTAAAGAAAACATGACTTTGCAGCCCAAAAATTTTGGGTCCAAATGTCAACTGTCAGAAAAATTTTTCAAAGCAGTGAGTAAAATTTGTATTATTTTTTACTGTGTTGTTATTGAGAGTTGTTTAAGTAGTTTTCTTTATTTGTGATTAGTTTTTATCTTATGTTAACTGTGGGTATAGGCATACTTGTACTACAAACTAATCAAAATTCTGCAAACTTCAAAGGGTAGACTTTATTTCATAAAACAATCGATTATTTTGCCAAGAGTTAAAGTAGGGGATCCTGTCACTAATTGTGTTTTTAGCTTTGCATTGGCCATTAAAAAGCCAAATATCCCTCTACTAATTGGTCCTTATAGGATTACTGATTTCATCTTTTCTACTCATTTCAATGTGTTCTACTGATTTTTACTTTTATGTAGTTTTTTAAAATTGTAACATATATAACAAAATTTACTATATTCTACATATTTTTAAATTTCATTTTACTTTACACATATTAGGCCGCTTTAACCTTTCTGAAACATAATGAAAGTACATATAAATGAGCAATCTTATATTTGTAACTGAGCCTTGCTACTGCTAATAGCGACTTATAATCTGTTGTGTACAAGCAAGGTTTGCCTTAGTTCCCTTGTTCGGCAGTACCATCAATAAACATATATTAAATAAGCATATATAAAGTGCCTTTAAATATGTTTGCACTGAGAATGTGAAGCTGAATAAATTGTAGCCCCCTCCACTTTGGAAGTTTATAGTTTTGTGGAGGAGTATCATATAATTGTGATAGTGATAACATATTTATTAAATTCTACTATTGGGATTTCAGAGATAGGTTCTCACAAACAAAAACAAGTGTTTTTTAGGTTCTAGCTTAAAGCCTATAGAAGTAGTACTTTTGGGATCTGATCATAATGAATTCTAAATATAAATGACCCTATGTTAATGCTTTCCAAAATTTCTGCCCTCATAAAAGTTGTTCTCATGAAGTGATTTGATTTTAGATTTTATACTTTTTCATTTTTGGAAGATTAAGTTTAGATTTGGCAACTTCATCTCTTTTTATATCTCAAGTATCCAGAAAACTATTTCGTACACCTGAAATCAAACTATCCAGGATGATGAAAAATAAATAATTCCTAGTTGGAAGTGCTTCACTTTTCTTTCTTTTCGGGTTAACATCTTGTCACATGTCGATTAACTGCAGAGTGACAAACAATACATAATGTTGAAATTCTTATTACCAAACTTTTTAAAGAATAAACACTATTCATAAGTTCTAGAGTTCATCTTCATGTTCCCTTCATGTTAATGTTATTTGTCAAAGCAAATTTAAGATTCATATTTTTGTATTGAGAGATATCAGAAATGACAGTGCCTAGCATTTACTAGCTAGTAAATTCCTGTGTGGATCAGCTTTTTACTGTGTTAAATTTATCAAAATTAACTTGTAGCAAAAGCTACGTATATTTCTCTAGAGTTTATTATAATATTTTTTATATGTAGTAAAGTCCTTTTTTCATGTGCTTGTATTTCAATACAATAGCTGCCTGAGTTAGTTTTACTGTTAAAATTTACTAGCATGTGCCATTATTCTCATCTTTATTGTTTTGCTTTATAACTACATAGATTCCGAGTAATTTTAGCTAATAAGTGTATGAATTTCTGGATTATTTGTATATCTTTATTCTTTGATTTTTAGGCCTCTAACTGTGGCATTGTAGAAAGTATCCTGAACTGGGTGAAATTTAAGGCTCAGACTCAGCTGAACAAGAAGTGTTCATCAGTAAAGTACAGTAAAATCAAAGGTATTCCCAAACTGGATGATGCTAATGATGCTGGTAAGATTCATTTTTTTTTTAAGATTTTTTTTAAGATTTCATTTAAGTTTTTATCCAGTTACATAAATTTTTTATTTTCCATATGTAGTTAGACTATAGGATTTTATGTTCAGAGTATAATTTTACTTTATAAAATTGCCATATGCACAACATATTGCTAATTCTCAGGGCATAGGAATTAAATAAAACATATTTGAACTATACTGAGCATATTTAAGATGACTCTTATAGTCTTTCACTATCATCATTGTGATTATTAATTTTTTTGGCTTTTTTTTCTCATTAGTAAAATTGAGAAATGTGGAATTTATGTCTTTTTAAATTTCTCTTAGGTGGGAAACATTCTCTAGAGTGTACACTGATACTAACAGAGGGAGACTCAGCCAAATCACTGGCTGTGTCTGGATTAGGTGTGATTGGGCGAGACAGATATGGAGTCTTTCCACTCAGGGGAAAAATTCTTAATGTACGAGAAGCTTCTCATAAACAGGTATGCATTTATATATATATCTGTACATATATTTAACGTTTTTATAATTTACTAAAATGGTTGAATTTTTAAATGCAAATTGTGACTCACTTTTTATATATTTCAATATTTGAAAATTCTTTTAATTCTTTCCTTTGTAGATCATGGAAAATGCAGAAATAAACAATATTATTAAAATAGTTGGTCTACAATACAAAAAAAGCTATGATGATGCAGAATCTCTGAAAACTTTACGCTATGGAAAGATTATGATTATGACTGATCAGGTTGGTTTCAAAGTTGCCACATACTTTAAACTCACGTCTTTCTTAGATTGTCCTTTTGTTATTTGTTTCACGAGACTTTTGTTCTAAGATAGTACAAGTGAAAGTGATTGTTCATCAACAGGAAAGAAAACATTGTTTAATGACACTGTTTGTGTGAAGCACATTTTATATTTTCTAATTTATTGGGTAACCATCTTTTTGGTTAGTTATTTAAAAAATGTTTTCAAATGTAATAGATAAGAGGAGAGTAGAACACACTGTAGTAGGGTTGAAGCCTACCTATAAGTAGGAAGAAAATGATGAAATTTACAAGTGAGAACGATTAATCAATAGGTTAATGGTTAATATTTGTATATGATGGCATAATTTGGGATGCACGAAAACTAAGAGGACTTGAATAGTAAAATGGCAATAATTAGAAAAGAACTAGAAAATTGAAAAGGAAGAATTTCATATCCATCCAACTGTTTTTCTCTTAAGAGAAAATTTTCAATTGAAAAAGCTACTATAAAGTTTTAAGCAGTTTTATGTCAAGAGAAAACTTGTGAATACCTGTTGTTCATGAATTTCACCTTCCATTGCCCAGTGAAGTGGCATTATAATTATGTTTGATGTATTTCTATCCTTCAGTCATTGTTTTAGTGAAGTCTGGGTAAACTATAAAACAGATATGATGACAATATATTTTGTAATGATAGGAAGATTAAATCTATCATTAGCTATATTCTTTATTTGAATTTTAAGAAAAAGTTCCTTACTGTGATTTTCCAAAGAACAGTATCTACTGTTTTTAAAAATCCAGTTTTAAAATTTGAATGGAATTTTTTGCCTCTTTGCTGCATTCATACATTTAAAAATTTGGTTATATAAGTAATTGTATTTCATAAAATTATTATAGCACTCTTTACTAACATTTAGGATCAAGATGGTTCTCATATAAAAGGGCTTCTTATTAATTTCATCCATCACAATTGGCCATCACTTTTGAAGCACGGTTTTCTTGAAGAGTTCATTACTCCAATTGTAAAGGTACTATTTACATTAATATACTTTTATATTGTTGTCTTAAGGGTAGCAGAAAAACTAATTTTTTTTTTGTTATTAATTTAAGGCAAGCAAAAATAAGCAGGAACTTTCCTTCTACAGTATTCCCGAATTTGATGAGTGGAAAAAACATATAGAAAACCAGAAAGCCTGGAAAATAAAATACTACAAAGGTTTGTTTTAAAATATTTAAATTTCGTGACATTACTATTGACATAAATATATTTTTATGAGAAGGTTATAAAATATTTCAAAAATTTGTGTCAATAGCTACTTTTAGACTCCAAAAATAGCTATTGTTAATTTTTAAAGAATTGTTATGGAAAATTTTAGAAACATATACAGTAGTATAGTGGGCTTCCCATGTACTTCAGCAGTCAGCATTTCATCGCCAATCTTGTTTTATCTAAACTCTTTTCATTGCCACCCCATTAGTTTGAAGTAACTTCTAGACATCATATTTTCACAATACTTTAATATGTATTTCTAAAAAATTTTTAAAAATATCCACATATCATTATCAGATCTGTCTTTAATAACCTAGAATAGTGTTAAAATTTTTCTGATTGTATTAAAAATGTTCCTAGTGTTTTTTTTTTTTAAGTCAGGATCCAAACAAGGTCCACACATTGCATTTGTGTAAGTCTCTTAAATCTTAATATATTGTTTCTCCTTTCACATTTTTTCCTCATAATTTATTCAAAAAGTTGGATTGTTTGTCCTGTATAATTTCTCATATTCTGGATTTAGGTGATTATCCCTGTAATGTCATTAAATATGTAGCATCTTCCTCTGCCCCTTATTTTCTTTTAACTGGTAGTTAAAACGGAGGCTTAATCAGATTTGGATTAGATTTATTTATGTGGCAAAAACATTTAATAGGTGGTATTACATACTTAGGAGACGTGTAATATATGGCTTGTCTACTAAATGTGATCAGTTGGTACAGGTTTTGCCATCTTGATCCATCAGCTTTTCACCTAATGTTTATGATTCATTTAAAATTTCCTTCATCTTTATTAATGTATAATTGACCAATAAAATTGTATGTATTTAAAATGTACGATATGATGCGTTGATATACATTGTAAAATGATTATCACGATCAAGTTAATTAACACATCCATCACTTCACATGGTTACCCTTTTTTTTATGTAGGGAGAACATTTAACATCTGCTCTCTTAGCAATTTTCAAGTATACAATGCAGTACTATTAACAGTAGGCACCATTCTTTCATTAGATCCCCAGAACCTAATTACCTCATAACTGAAAGTTTGTACTCTGACAGACATCTCTCCGTTTTTCCCTTCCCCCAGCCCCTGGCAACCACTCTCTGATTTCAACTTTTTGAGATTCCACATATAAGTAAGATTATACAGTATTTGTCTTTCTCTGGCTTATTTTTTATTTTCACTTTTATTTTTTAAACCATGCAGGGTTGGGTACCAGTACAGCTAAAGAAGCAAAGGAATATTTTGCCGATATGGAAAGGCACCGTATCTTGTTTAGATATGCTGGTCCTGAAGATGATGCTGCCATTACTTTGGTAAAAAAGTTAATTTAAAGAAATATGTCCTAATATCTTTTCCCCTACCTGCTGTATATCTTTCTTACCAGTCTTAGTTTTCTACGATAAGTTTCTTTTGAATTCTGATGCCCAAACTAGTTAATTTTAGTGTTTCTGCCCCATCCCCAAGCCCCAATTATGTCTTGCTTTCATAGTCTTTTAATTGAAAGTCCTCTGTTCAAGAGTATTTTTGATAAAAGCATATTGAAAAAAACCCTTAATTTTCCAGAAATTAATAACTAGTTATTTGCCTTTATAAATTTTCATTTTATAATGAAATTTGTTTTTAATATATAAAATTATTACCTGAAATCTTTCAGGCATTCAGTAAAAAGAAGATCGATGACAGAAAAGAATGGTTAACAAATTTTATGGAAGACCGGAGACAGCGTAGGTTACATGGCTTACCAGAGGTTAGTCATACAGAGTGATGATCTGGGGGAAGAAAGAAAGAGACTACAATTGATGTATTAATAATGACAACAATGCTATATATAATTTTTCTCTTAGCAATTTTTATATGGTACAGCGACAAAGCATTTGACGTACAATGATTTCATCAACAAGGAATTGATTCTTTTCTCAAATTCAGACAATGAAAGATCTATACCATCTCTTGTTGACGGTAAGTATCTTTCACTTAAAAATCTTTCTCATTTTTGCATAATATTGAGTATATTTTAATTTCATGTACTTTATGCCATCTTTATAATAAATTTTAAGATCCTGAAATTGCTTTAGAGATATTTTGGTAGAACTGGAATCTTTTAAAACGTTTTTCAGAAAAATTAACTTTCAGGCAAATTTTAAAAGCTTTTACCCCAAGTTAATTGGAGACTTCCTAAAATGAAAAGTAAAATGGGATTTTGATAATTTCTAAAATATTTATCAGTCAGTTTTAAAACACTTTTATATCTCCATACTTTTAACTTATTTAACTTGACAAGAAATTTAGGAACTATTACCTTGTAGTTAGAGCAGATTTTGGTCTTCTATCTAGAACTTTAAAATTTTCATTTTATAACTTTTAGCCAGTTGGTTGATCTTTCTGTTCTTTGTTTTTTTTTTTTTTTTTCAGCTAATAGCAGATGGTTCTATGTATTCATCAAGTTTTAGATTTAAGTTACACCCTTTCTATGACGTTTTCTCTAACAGTTTCAGTCTAAATTAGTCTCAGATGCCTAAATTTTTATGCCAATGATTCTGTGCCTATTATTTTACTTGTATTAATTTTGCCTTCTCAATTAGATTATAAAATTCTAAGGAAAAGTTTTCTTTTTATCATCTTGTTTCTACAGTGCTCTGGGCCCACACTGTTGATGACAATAGGTAGCATATACAAAAGTTTGTTACTATGCTCAATGGCCTAGAGCAAGAAGAATGATAAGAAAGCAAAGCACTTTGCTTGCATTATTTCATGTAATCCTTGTGATCACCCTGTTATTTTTGTTACACTGATAAAGACATAGACTTTTTGGTTTAGTAATTTGTGCAAAGTCACATGTTAAATGGCCAAGTTGAGATGAGTATCCAGATTAATGAGATTGTAAAGCCTGCATTCATAACTACCACAATATATCTTTTATTTATAAGTGTTATCTGTTTTGGGATACTGTAATAGTTTCAGACTCATTGATAGTTTGCTGCTACTTTAGTTACAACTGACATTTTGAACATATGAGTATTTAGAATCTCTTGTGAAAGAAGTTTGGTACCACTGAGCAGTTTTTTAAGATCAGAAGGTGGTTTTTCAATTGATACTTTACTTATGGAATATACTTGAGATGCTATAAAAATGTGTAAGTATATGCTCACTTTGTTATAGAATCGCAAGTATTTTAGTCAGTTATTTTTCAAAAGCAAACTATATCTTTTTTTTTTCTTGCATATATGGAACGTTTTTGTCACTAAATGAAACATTACAACTGTATTTTGAGTAATATTTTAAAAGTATTGTTCTTTTTAAAAACAGGCTTTAAACCAGGCCAACGAAAAGTTTTATTTACCTGTTTCAAGAGAAATGATAAACGTGAAGTAAAAGTTGCCCAGTTGGCTGGATCTGTTGCTGAGATGTCTGCTTATCATCATGGAGAAGTAAGCATTAAGTTTGGTATCAATTGAGAGCTAAGCTTATTGGCATGAGAATGATAATTAAGTATAATCAAGTATTTTTTTATTTTATAAGGACTTTGAAAATATAGAAGAATTGAGTTTGGATTTTAATAAAAATTAGGAAACATATAAAAAATTTAGAATAATAATGTTATGTTCTGTCTGTTTCTATTCTGTAGCAAGCATTGATGATGACTATTGTGAATTTGGCTCAGAACTTTGTGGGAAGTAACAACATTAACTTGCTTCAGCCTATTGGTCAGTTTGGAACTCGGCTTCATGGTGGCAAAGATGCTGCAAGCCCTCGTTATATTTTCACAATGTTAAGGTAACAATTTGCTGTTATAATAATATAAAGTTCTATTTGAAGTTTATTGGAACTAAATGTTTAGTTTTAACAATGGAGAGAGAAGATTGGGGATTCTATTGAGGATGAAAGTTTCAAATTATTTGATAGTAAATAGAATGAAATTTGTTGATCTCAATTTTTGTGAATTATCGATGGAATTAGTTCTAATGAATGTAAAGATTTTTTCTGACCCAACTTTATTTTTAGGCTGAAAATGGGTTTTGTGATTTAGTAAGAGTAAGAGAAAATTCTTAAAAATTATTTATCAATACTAAGAATTTAAGTAGGTAAGTACAGAAGTAAAATAGGGTTTTTTTCTAGCTTTGTCCCTGAAAGGAATATATTTGGTTATAAGGCTGGGTAAAATGTCCTGTGAAGCACATGTAATCAAACTTTGAAAAATGCATTTTTTAAAAAGATTTTTTGAAATATAAAGTCTTTAATAATATATATAATATTATTTCATAAAACTATGACATTTTTCCATATTTTTTGTTTTCCTTTCATTAGCTCTTTAGCAAGACGGCTTTTTCCTCCTGTGGATGATAACCTGCTTAAATTCCTGTATGATGATAATCAACGTGTAGAGCCTGAGTGGTATATTCCCATAATCCCCATGGTTTTAATAAATGGTGCTGAGGGCATTGGTACTGGATGGGCTTGTAAACTACCCAACTATGATGCTAGGGAAATTGTGAACAATGTCAGACGAATGCTAGATGGCTTGGATCCTCATCCCATGGTAATTATTTAGAACTTATTGTTTATATTGTTTGTTTAACCAATGGTAACATGTAAACTACAAAGTTCAGTCATTTTAGAAAAGTAATGGAACCATTTTCATTTTAGACTTTATTATAGATGATAAACACTATATTAGTTTGTAACTTATATGTACTTATAGTAAAAGATAAACTTTGGAAAAAGCTTGGAGATAAGGTTTATAGAGAGACACTATTTCAGGCTTTTAAATATCTAAATTGTTTACAGACTAATGCTTTTATGTAATTTTATGTTTTTGTTCTCAAACTACTAAGTCATATTAGAGTTGTGAGGATGCTTAAAAACACAATATATGTGTTTTAATATATTCTCATATTTTCTTTTCTTGCCTTTTTCTTACATCATTCGCTGTGTTTGCTTCTTCATCCAAACATCCTCTAAAAAAAACCTCTCAAAAAAGTGTTTGTCCCTCTTCTACATGATTTAAAATCATCTGGAAATGGCCCTTTATCATGATATACTTAAAGTACATTTTTATTACAAAATTGATAGTGATCATTGTAGAAGATATAAAAAAATCATAGAGGAGAATATACTTCATACACCTACCATATAGAAACAAACTTAAATTTTAATGTATTTCTCTCCAGGTTTTATAGTTTAAAATAAAACAAAAACTTAGAGTATGAATATGATTTAAAGTCTGTTTTTTTACCTTAAATACTTTAAATATTTCTAACAGAAGCATCAAACTACTTTTATGATCATAGCATTTTATTTTAATTCTTTCAGATGCATGTTAGAGTATTAAGTTGATCTATTTGATCAATACATGGTTCTTGTGTGCCTGGTATATGTATATGTGTGTGTGTGTTTATCTATTTGATCAATACATGGTTCTTGTGTGCCTGATATATGTATATGTATGTGTGTGTGTGTGTGTGTGTGTCTATTGATATATATTGTTGAGACATTGTGCTAAGTGGTGAGTTAAAAAAATCTCTGGTCCCTGTCTTCAAAAAGTTAATCTGTTGTCAGGACATCAGGGTATGCAATTTACAGAGACAAAAGATAGTAATAGTTGGTCAGTGTGCCAGTAGAAATGTCCTATGCTGTGTGCCTAACTTAGTGATATAACAAATATGAAGTTTAGAAGAGGGAAAGATCATTTGCAATTAGGCTGAGAAGGATGAGTAAGATTTATATAGATGAATGGGGTATAGAGAGCTGAATATATATTAGGGCTGGTGGATAAAGTGAGCAAAAGTGGGAATATTGAAAATATTCAAGGAAAATGTGGAAGAAGATAGTGGTTTGGAAGGCAAATCATCAGAGAAAAGGTAGAAAGTTAGTTTTGATAAAGACTTGAAAAGTAACGTCCAAGGAGTTTGAATTGAAAGGATTATTAATCTAGGGGAGAAGGAGGTATAGAGGCAATATGCTAGAAATAAAAAGTAATATTTTAGAGAGACTAGGTTTTGAGCTTGGGAGGTGTTCCAATTATATTAACAGAAACCAAAAAAATTTTGGTGAATTCAAGATTAAGTAATTATTTGGAGAGGGACTATTGAGGATGAAGAATTCAACTTCAGTCATGTTAATCTATCAGTAGCAGTAGACCATGGACTAAGGGGCATTCAAATGTGGTGTTGGCACTCAAGAGAGAAGTCAGGGCCTTAAGTTATTTTTATTTTTATCTGCAGCTTCCAAACTACAAAAACTTTAAAGGAACGATCCAAGAACTTGGTCAAAACCAATATGCAGTCAGTGGTGAAATATTTGTGGTGGATAGAAACACAGTAGAGATTACAGAGCTTCCAGTTAGAACTTGGACACAGGTTAGTATGTGGGCTACCTGTGAGGAGAGATTGCATTAAACAGTTCTTTGTGGTAAGAATATGATGCCATCATTGTTTACTCTAAGTCTGTATAGTATTTAAAAATTCCTATGTACATTTTTGACTCATTCAATTGAATTCATGCTTTGAATATTCAAATAGTAATTTAAAAGTTTTTTTAAGTTATCTAAATGTAGCATAACTTAAACTAGCTTTACAAGAGTCTATTTGCTTATCTTAAAATGAGTAGAGTAGTATGTAAGAAATAGTGTTTTGAACCCTTATAAATATGGTCAATAAATTCATGTCAGTTAATATCAGCTGTTGCAAGTCTATGGGTATGTATGTCATCTCTTGTCAGTTTTAGTCGATGTTATCCTCTTTATACTCTCAGCCTTCCCCTTGCCCTTTGTAGTATGAGCGGATCAAAACCATTACCTTGTATATCTTCTTTTACCATTGAGACCCCCATATATTGTCTTCTATAGTGACTGAGCAGGAGAATCAAGGACTTTCAAAAAATGATATGAAAACATGAGTGTGTGTTGTGAAAAGAATTACTTATTTTTAAATCTTTTATAGGTATACAAAGAACAGGTTTTAGAACCTATGCTAAATGGAACAGATAAAACACCAGCATTAATTTCTGATTATAAAGAATATCATACTGATACAACTGTGAAATTTGTGGTGAAAATGACTGAAGAGAAACTAGCACAAGCAGAAGCTGCTGGATTGCACAAAGTTTTTAAGCTTCAAACTACTCTTACTTGTAATTCCATGGTAATTGTTTAGATTTACTATTAATTTACCCTTTTTTGCATGCCATAACTTGGATTTTTGTAATAGCTTTCATGATGGAATTGGTTATAATAAATTGAATCTGGAGGTACATTCCTTTTTCTCTACTATTATCTTCTACTTTTAATCCTGTGTATTTGTGCATCTAAGATTTGTATACACAGAATTATACACACCCTCACAGACTAACAGTTGTGAGAGTGATTGTTAATAGGCTTTTTATGTATCTTATTCCTGTCTCTGTTAGTATTTTAATTGTGGATTATGTATTGCTTCATAATTTGCTGTGTTAAACTTTTATATTTGTGTTTACATATAATTGGGGAGGAAGGTAGAAAGTGAATATTATTACCCTTGTCCCATTCCAATTTTTTGGATTTAGAGTAAAAGAAAAATTATAGTACAGTGTCTGAGAAAAATTACCATAATATGCCAAAAAAAACTGATGGAAAAAGTAGAAAAAGGATAGAAAAGAAGTTAAAAAAAAAACTGAGGAAATTTGAATTCTAGCACAATTATAAAAACAAAAAGGAGGCAAATTCACATCCATTGAGTATATGGAAGAGGACTTTAAATTTAACATTTTTAAATTTAGCAATAGAATATGTATTTTTAGTTTGAAAAATTTTTTCAGGTGCTTTTATAGCTACTTTAAATACCTTCTTAAAGCACCTATTTTTATCCTTTAGAATTATTCCTATTTTAAATATTTTCAGTTTTGAGAATTAAATTTATCAGTTTCTTAGAGTCATCAAAGGGAAATTTGCAGAAATGTGCTTAATAATTTTGGGTCTATTTAAAAGCTTTTAGGGGTGGTGTGTGCTTGTATAAGTGTATCATACTTTTAAATACTGTACATGTCATGCAAATTGAAAATACCAATACAGATTCATGTGATCTTCAAACTTTGTGTTTTGCTTAGGTACTCTTTGATCATATGGGCTGTCTGAAGAAGTATGAAACTGTACAGGACATTTTGAAAGAATTCTTTGATTTACGACTAAGTTATTATGGTTTACGTAGGGAGTGGCTTGTAGGGATGTTGGGAGCAGAATCTGCAAAGCTTAACAATCAAGCTCGTTTCATTTTAGAGAAGATACAAGGAAAAATTACTATAGGTAAGATGCAACTTTTAAAAATTTGAACATTAGTTAATATGGAAAAAACTTTATTAATAGAAGACATTTTTTATCAGTAGAATATAAACAAATACAAATTGAATCTCTTTTCTTGATCCTAACTTTATTTTTCCCTCACATAGAGAATAGGTCAAAGAAAGATTTGATTCAAATGTTAGTCCAGAGAGGTTATGAATCTGACCCAGTGAAAGCCTGGAAAGAAGCACAAGAAAAGGTAATCATTTGCAGAACAAGACATTCAGAGAAGCGTTTAAAAGCAACTTCCAAAACAACAAACCCAAACCCTAAAATTTAAATTTAGTACAACTAAAGGTGCGAGTTGTCTGTTTGGAGACTGAAGTCTTCTATTTATCTACAGAACAGATAAAGTACAAGAATTTGCAGTGCACACCCACCACAAGCACTTTGCCAGTGTGACTCATCCAGGGCCTGGAGAAATGACTCCAGGTGTGAGAAGGTAGCTCAGTCTCCTTGGCCTTTTTTCTGAGCCTGCCATTTAAGGGTGTCAGTTGTGGTGGTGGTTTTTGTGAGGTGCATGTATACTATCTGGGAACTACACAGGTAGCACATAAATTGTTTTGCACTGATCAGTCTGTGGTCACAATAGGGTATACAGTTACCATTCAGTTGATCTGGTTTCAGTTTATGCTGGGAAGACTAGAGACAAAACATTCAATATTACAATATTTATGGGGCATCACATATGTGCTCTGTCCTGTGCTTAGATCTTTGGCCAGAGATTTATTTAAGCCCTGGAACTTCAGATTAAGAGTCTGATGTTTTATTAATCAAATTGCCCATTTCAGATTGTAAAGTACTAATATTAATCCAGTGAATGGAATATTGAAACTTTGAGATTCCTCTCAAGAATTAATTTCTTGCTTTCATGTATAATTAAAAGATTTTAAAAAGACAGTGCAACATTGTGATTGAGAACACATGTGTACCAAAGAAAGAAAATTGGAAATGATTTTTTTTTGAAAATTGCGATATTGTGTATATATGATACTGATAACGTTAGCGTCTCTGAAATACAGTTAGGATATATGATATAACTTGAATTGAAGCTTAGAACTTCTCTAATTTATGAGTTCTCAACCATAATGTTATTCATATTTTTCATTAAACTGCATTGAAATGCTATATTCGTTCACACTATTAAAGTTTTTTTCCCCCCAATTTTGGACAGTTACTATAATAGAATGTTATATAACAGAGTGAATAAACTTAGGGTAGATTATATATTTTGCGATTACATATTACATTATAGGCTTATTCATCATTTGAGGAAAATGGGTTAGAACAAGATGGGGAACATTCAGAACTAAGATGATCCAAGCACATTGTTTCCTGTCAGTGTGTTATATTGTACTCTTAAACCCAAAATTATAGTTTATACACTAGTTGCCCTCCTGTATCACTGTTGGTTTTAACTATATCTTTAAAAAACATTAGTGAGCTAATGAATTTAATGCTTAGTTTTAGAAGATATGTGTTTAGAGTTTGAGAGAATGCCCTTCTGGTGAAAAGAGACTTCATGGGTAAAACCTAGTGCTTAGTTTCAATAATTTCATTGTCACCATAAAAATTTTCTTAGTTTCTTAGCCATGGGTTTATTTTAGGGGTTCAAGTACCAAAACAAACAAATAAAAAACCTGCCTTTATAAAAGTGTCCTATTTCATAGAGTTGGAAGAGAGAATTATAAAGCAGATAACTAGATTAAAGTTTTTTCAAAAACAATAGAATTTGGTCATTGGAACTTGAAGTTTTTTTTTTTTTATTTCTGAAAGTATCTTTAGCCATTTTTATGTTAACAGTGATAGATACACATATTCTTAGAGTGCTTGTTAACAATACTTTGGGTGTCATCAAAACCTAGAGCAAATAGATTTCTAAAGTGTGGGTCTAAACAGGAATTTATGACACCGTGATAATAATAGAAGTGTAACAACCTAAATATTCCACAGCAACACTGTTTCATGAAGAATACTTTACACTGTAGAATTTATTAATTTATCATGAGTTAGCTAGATAGTTATTAATTATCTATCAGCTCAACAACAGCATTCCTTATTTGGCAAATGTTGCTTAATTGAATTTCTAGTTTTGTAACGTGATGAGGCACTGTCTTTGCAATTTTTATTTTTATGCCTTTGCTTTTAAAGTACACTTACTTAAACTTGACTTTGTATATGTACATTATTTTACTGAGAACTTTAAATTGTAAAACTTTATTTATTTATTTTTTTTGATTACCAAAAGTGGACTAACTTTTTGTTGTGGAGTGTCATGGTTAACTCAGTAATTTTCAACAATCTGAGTGCCTTAGACAATTTAGGTGCAATTTTATGTAATGGCTGTTGTTATTTTAAAAAATTTAAAGGTAATTTCACCTACAATAACTTCTTTTACATTCATAGAAGTTTGAAATTTAATATTAGCACAAGATTTTTTATTGTAATCCTTTCTATGAAAAAAGACCTGATATATATAATTGTAGAATAGCTCTCATATTCATATTCTAACTCACAAGAATATTGTAGCTTTAGAGAATTTTTATTAAGAATTTATCCTAGAGAGTGACTCATATTTGTTATAACTGTAAAACATTTTTTATAAGTGATACTTATTTTGGGTTTCAAATTATTCATTCACTCAACTAATATAAAAATCTGACACGATGCAGTGGTTAAACATTAGTTCCACTCTATTAATTTTAAGATGTGATGTCTTCTCATGACTTATAGTGCCTAGGCAAGCAGTCAATTTTTCATCATATTCTGGGATAGGGACTGAATATACCATTCCTTTTGAAGATTTTATTGTGCATTTTCAGAAAATTTAAACTTTATAGGAGCTATATTTTTATAGGTAATTTTGTAGTTAATCTAAAATAACCCCACCAACAGAAGATGCAGCATTAAGAGTATAGCATTAGTGATATTTTTTTAAACTCAGTATTCAATAAAATTCAACATTGGTTTGATGCTATACAGGACTTTAATATAAAATTTATTATTTTTTACAGGCAACAGAAGAGGAAGAAACACAAAACCAGCATGATGATAGTTCCTCTGATTCAGGAACTCCTTCAGGCCCTGATTTTAATTATATTTTAAATATGTCTCTGTGGTCTCTTACTAAAGAAAAAGTTGAAGAATTGATTAAACAGAGAGATGCAAAAGTATGAACTTTTGTGGGTTAAATAATTTGAAACTATTTCAGTGTCATATGTACCTTTGTTTTTCTTTTTTCAAAAATAAGTATTTTGATTTTACCATTTAAACATTTTTAAATTATTGGATGTTTAAATCACTGCTTTTTTATCATAGGGACGAGAGGTCAATGATCTTAAAAGAAAATCTCCTTCAGATCTTTGGAAAGAAGATTTAGCAGCATTTGCTGAAGAACTGGATGTAGGTTAAGTCTCCATTAAGACATGGTTAGAAAAAAATTGTTCATGAAACAAGAATGAAAATTCTTTTTAACTAAATTATCTCAGTTTTCTTAACCTCTGTGAAAGTTATTATGTGTATAAGCTGCAATAAGATTAAGCTTCTTTGAAGGAAAAGTTATGTCTGGTATAGATGAATATACAAAGCTGGGGAGCTAAAACTTAGAATAAATTAAATATTAGTACTTTCTATTAGTTAAAATTACTGCTTCAAATTAGCTAATGATAATTCAGTCCAATATTTTCCTGCAAAGGAGTAAGAGCATATATATAAGTCACTTATATGTATATATATGATTGAATATAGGTATTTTGATTTTCAAAAGTAGAATGATAGTCTTTTTAGGCTTATAACAGAAAAATTTTAATGTTTTTTGTTATAACTTAGTTTTCTCAGGTATATTTTAATTTAAAAAATAAAAGAAGAAATATAGAAAGATATAAAATGTAAACATTTTCTAAAATCGGCCAATTTGTTTTTAAGCAATTAACTCACTTAAAATCTTAGAATTAAATTAATGGTAGTATGATCATCTGATTTAGAGTAGTACAAGGTAAATTACTATTTATTATTACTCGTATGATATTACTTTTGTTTTTTACTTTTTAGTTTCATTGATTTATTGTTAACATGCTCTAGTTTTATTTTTGTGGCCTAAGTCACAATTAGAACTCTTAAGAATGGGTGTGGTATATTAGTTGCCTACTAAATTTCTGGAATTTTTTAGTGCTATTGTTCTGGCTTCCCTTAATGATCTTTCAAGTACCACAAATATAAGTATGCCTTGATTTATGCTTCTCTTATATTGTTAATGGATTAGGTTTTTAAAAATTTGACACCCTTTTTTTTCTGCTGATTTATGCATTTAAAAATTAATATCAAAAATGAAACTAGCATATATTAAAAGGGAAGTTGTTGTTCCTGATTAATATAATGATATTCTAATATTGCTTTAAATTTGATCATTGACTTTTAACATAGTGAGACATAGAAAACTTGTAGTTATACCTCTAAATTTTCTTATTATTGAAAAGGCACCAGACAATTCCACTGAATAATAGTACTCTTTTACTTTGAATTCTTTGCCTTATTTTATTATTTGATAATTAGCAAAGTAGTTCCAAACAACTTATTTCATATATATATGTACATTTTATATCTAAAAAGATTTAGACTTAAATTTCAGGTCTATCTGTGTCTTTTAAAGTCTAATTATATAATTAATTAAATCTCTGTTGTATGGTACTGCATTCTTTGTAATTCTCAGAGTGACCACACGGCCACCCCAAAAGAGAGAGGTTATTTTTAAGCTGTTATACAGCTGAAGATACTGAAGCATAAAGAGAGTAAAGTAACTTGCTTAGAGAGGAATTGTATCATTATGGTTAAGAGCAATTATTTATCCTCTCAGAGTCTGAGTTTGCTCATCCATAAAATTGGTATCACATAATTTTTAATACTTAGCACATAGTAGGTGCTTTATAAATAATAACTGTTATTTACCTAGGATTTATAACTAATAAGTGAAAGTGCTAAGATTGAAATCCGTATCTGTCTTATTTCAAAGTTTACGTTATTTCTATTAAGCTATCATGCTACCAGGATTTCTTAAATAACTTTCAGAGATTAAGATGACATTTTTCCCTTCTACCTTTCAAAGCTTGCTTATTATTTGAAGGAATAATTTTGTAAAATGAAGAATTTTTAACAATCATGATTATATTCTCATTTATTATTATAGAACCTCCTAAGTTCAATCTAAATATATTAGCAAACCTTTTAATTTTCAAACGCTTGACTAAGTTTATGAACAATTTTTTTCATATTTTCTATTGCTAAAACATACTCATTAACAGAACTGTCTTTTTGTATGATTTGCTAGGATTTCAAAGCTACCATGTCATCAGAGGTCTTGATTCCATATTCAACATGGGATCCTCGAATTGGAAGGGACCCTATAGGTCATTTAGTTACTATCCCCTTGTATTACAAATGAGAAGCTAGTTATAATTGGGACTACAACCCAGATCTTCTACTTAGAATTATTATTATTTTTTCCATTACTTTATCTTCAATTACTTGAAAGGAAAGCTTTATTCCTGAATGAATAAAATTAGTTTTAATTTCTTATGCATTAGTGATTGTCTTTTCTAATGAGTTGTTTATGCATCCGCCTTTGCCCCCACTTTCTTTATAATTTTATTTCAGAAAGTGGAAGCTCAAGAACGAGAAGATATTCTGGCTGGAATGGCTGGAAGAACAATAAAAGGTAAAGTTGGCAAACCTAAGGTGAAGAAACTTCAGTTGGATGAGACTATGCCCTCACCATATGGGAGGAGAATCGTTCCCGAAATCACTGCTATGAAGGCAGATGCTAGCAAAAAGTTGTTGAAGAAGAAAAAGGTATGACATAGCTCTTGTTTTAGATCATTGGTAGATTCTACTTCCATAATGATGTATATGTGTATTTTAATTTTACTGTGTGTTTAAATAATGCTTTATTTTGTTTCTAATATGCTCACTTTTGATAGGAAGTCATTTGTTCTATGAAAGCATTTGATCCATAGAAGGAAAACATTAGTCAAGGACCCACATATATAAAGAGCTACTTAAGTCCTTCTCAGTGTCTGTCTTAGTTTCTCTCAGTGTCATTACTCTGTCTCTCTCACTGTCACTGTTCCTCTCTGTCTGTCCCTAGGAGTCTCTCCCAGGCTCTCTCTCTGTCTCTGAGAGGAGACCCCACTCTGTCTCTGGAGTGTCACCCGTTCTCTAATAAACTTTCCCTTTGACTCAAAAAGTAAATAAACCCAACTACCTTGATTCCATTTTTAAAATGAGAGATAAAAATACTCCTTTTGGCAGCATTCTAAATTAAAATTATGGAACAATAAAAAATGTGTATTAACTTTAAAATATAAATTTTAGTACTATATCTTGACCAATAAGGAAGTCTTACAAAGAAAAGTGTCTGGCTTTCAAAGTAAGCTGTTATCTTTTACTATTTATTTGTTTTTACCATTTGTTAAAAAATCATCACTCATATCCTGTGTCATTGGCATTAATTGGTGCTATTGAGGATTTAAAAGTATGAGACTCACTTACCCTTCAGCATATGGGCAAGAGTTAGCCAGAAGAGGGAAGCATTGAGAAGACTTTTCAGAGGAAAAGACTTCTGAGGAAACAGGAGGCATAATGTTCTGAAAGCAAGAGGCTTGTTTTTCTGGGCAGGTTGATTTTAGAACCCAGGAGTTATATAGATGAATGTGTTTAGCAGAGATTGGGGAATGAGCCTACGCGGTGGGGTATGAGATTGGAGAGTTCTCTGTACAGAGCTAATATTTGAAGCATGGGAGCATTGTGATATCAGAAAGATCAGTCTCTTCTAATGTTCTAATGAATTGAGGCCTATAATGCTTCCCTCTTTCCTTGCTCCCCACCACACTGAGCTTCACTTGCACATATGCACTTGCTTTTCTCCTTAGAAAAATGGCCTCTCTCCTTTTCAGTTGGTGTTTGTCAGATTTAGTGTTCATCACTCTTTCTTCACCTTTCTTAGTCCCCTTGGGTAACATCATCTATGCTCAGAGCTTTTTCCACTCACACAATGACTCTCAAATTTATGTTCATAAGCTTTTCAGGAGCGATAGGCTTATATAACCATATGAATGCCCAAAGCCCTTGAAAATTCAACATTTATGAAACTGGACCTATTATCCTAATTTCAAAACTTCTTTTTCTCCTCTACACCTTATCTGTTACTGACTTTATCAGCCATCGCTAACATAAGCCCAAAATTTGGGCATTTCCTCATTTAATCATAACTAAATTCTTATTGGCTACCTATGAAGCAATTCCAAAATCCACCTCTTTATCTTGGTTCCCATTGACACTATCTTAGAATTCTATGTTTTCTCTGAGATAATTTAAAGTGGTCCTCTTAATTAGTCTTCCTGTCTTTAGTCATCTAATCGTGATCTTCTACTTTTCTCTACTTCATTCGTTAGTCTTGCCTCTTACTACCAAAGTGATATTTCCAAAAAGTAAGTCCAATTATTATACAAACATTTAAAAACTTTCAGTGACTCCCCACAGACTACACAGACTCCTATAGACTGTACTTTAGCATCTACATGTCTCCCTGTGTGTCTATGTAACTGTTCTTTCCTCTCACCTTGCCTTGAATCCTAGCAGACTATTTGCAGTTCTCTAAACATAGTATGGTGGTTCATGCTTCTGTATCTTTTGCCTAGGATGTTCTTTCCTCCTTCCTTCTTCAAAATCTAATCAGAAAGGCTCCTTTCTAGAGTCTTCCCTGACTCTACTCACTTCTCCCCATGGGTAACTGTTATATTTTCCTCTGTATTTATTATTTGTATTGTAATAACTTGTCCTCCTCTCTCTCCCATCCCACAATAATCTTAGCCACAGGGCTTTGTCTTATAATGCCTAACAGTGCATGACATGCATTGCTTATTTTCCCTCAATAATCTGAAGATTTTTTTCTAGTATATAGAGACCTCGGTTATAGTAGCTTATTTGCAGGTACCTTTTGGTGTGCACAGTTTTTGGTCTGAAAGTTCCTTTGATAATCAAAAGCTGCCTTCTTATTTTTTATGGTTGCTTTTAAGTAGCTATCATCTCATGTCGTGTACCACAAGATTAGAGTGGTAAGCAATATCATTTGCTGCAGCTAAATAAAGTAAAACATGGTCTGATCAAAGTCGTCTATTAAGACCTCATAGAATTACATTTGTTATTTTTTACTCATCTGATATGAAGAAGCAATCTGTTGGCTGGAAATGTATCTCTAAAATATATGGTGTTAAATTAACTTTAATTTTTACTCATGGTTTGGTTTTCTTTTTAATTTGTAGGGTGATCTTGATACCACAACAGTAAAAGTGGAATTTGATGAAGAATTCAGTGGAACACCAATAGAAGGTGCAGGCGAAGAGGCATTGATGCAGTCAGTGCCTGTAAATAAAGGTCCCAAACCCAAAAGGGAGAAAAAGGAGCCTGGTGAGGATTTGTTACAAAGTTTGAGTGTGTGTGAAAATATATATACAGGGTATTACTAGCTTCTTTTGATTGTGCTGTTTTCCTAATAGTTTAAGCAATGTCTCCAGTGTTTATGAACATTTTTTATTTTATAATGAACTTTTCATTATAACAGTTTTATTTTTACTAATGACATTTGTATAAGTATTAATGTATATTGTTCTTTTGTTTTAGGTACCAGGGTGAGAAAAGCACCTACATCATCTGGTAAATCTAGTGCAAAGAAAGTGAAGAAACGGAATCCTTGGTCAGATGATGAATCCAAGTCAGAAAGTGACTTGGAAGAAACAGAACCTGTGGTTATTCCAAGAGATTCTTTGCTTAGGAGAGCGGCTGGTATTGTGATACATTTTATATTTAGTTTATTGTATATTATAATTTTACCAAGTTAGTATTACTCATGTACGTTGGTATTATTAGTATTACCAATGTTAACTAAACCATTAGTATTTCAGAAGTTATAGTTCATAAACACAAAAAAATTGCATTACAGAATGATCTTTTCTAACAAAGTTGGATATAAATTTTTCTGAAGCGAATCATATTTTCCTATTGATGTTTATTATAAAGCTTGGGTTATATTCCCTGCATAGTTTAAAGATTTTTGGTAAAAAATGTACATTGATAGTATACAAAGAGTGATGGATCAATAGAAGAACTTCATAGTTTTATTTTTGTTTATTTTCTACCTCTCATATCATGTAAAATTTCCCTTTATTTTAGGAGTCTGATTTCATGCACATAGCATAATTTAGATAATTGCAGTGATAGAATTAGGTTGCTGAATCCCACTTTGTTATTATATATATTGCTGTTAAGCATGTGATTTGATCCTTTCCGAATATTCATTAACTTGAAGTCTTCAAATAATTAAAAACTGAGTGTCCTATTTTATAGATTCCTCTCAAGTTTTAAGTCCTAATTTACTTAAAATGAATGATATAGAATTATGGTTGTTTTGTCTCTGGAAGATACTTTTTAAATTCTTTGGTTCTCTAATCACAAAATGATTGAATTTCTTTTTTTAATGCCATAGGTAGTATAATACATGTGAATTTTTAACATGTGTAACACATGAAAATTAATTTATTAAATTAAATGCTTCAAAAATATCAAACTGTCTTTCCCCAGCTGGTACCTTTTTATAAATTATATTAAATTATCTTTTGCTAATATGTTGAGGTCTTATCTTTATTTTTCCTCATTCATCTAAAAAGTTACTACCTGTTATTTTATAGTAAAACTACCATGAATAGAAGATAGAAGTTTTTATGCAAAAGGTTAAGAGAAAGATTAGCACTTTCTAAAAGCCTGTAAAATTTGTCTTTTGTAATTGCAGAAATTATATTACTAGTTACTTTTACGGTGTCCATAATGACTACTACTGTTTTTGATAATATTAAGTATGACAAGCAGTATGCTAGTAATTAATCCCATCAGTATATGCTCACTTAACATGCAGCATTATTACTCCATAGCCTCCTGGGAAGTACAAGTGGATGGATGTTAATACTATCCAAATAACTCAGGCCAAAGTTGTTGGCTTTTATTCTCTAAATGCTTGTCTCTGTCCTCACCCCTGCCCCGCCCCATGTATTTTTAGTAATAGCTGGAATATTTTTCAAATACATTATTATTCATCATCATATTTCATGTGGATAAAGCTGGATTTGATTTTAACATTCACTTTCATTTTTCTCCTAGCCGAAAGGCCTAAGTACACGTTTGATTTCTCAGAAGAAGAGGATGATGATGCTGATGATGATGATGACAATAATGATTTAGAGGAATTAAAAGTTAAAGCATCTCCCATAACAAATGATGGGGAAGATGAGTTTGTTCCTTCAGATGGCCTAGATAAAGATGAATATACATTTTCACCAGGCAAATCAAAAACTACTCCAGAGTAAGTAATGGAAACTACTGCTATTCAGTTATATAGTGCTGTTAGCTTATTAGGCATCTGTTAAAGATCTTATAGTAAGCTCTAAGAAATTGTTATTGTTTTAGGTAAGGTTCTACTCTCGAATCAGTAAATTTGGTTAATATTTGCATTCGTTTACATAACTGTTGCTATAGTTTAAGGCATGGGTTGGCAAAATTTTTTCCATAAAGGGATCAATAATAAATATTTTAGGCTTTGCAGGCCATATGGTCTCTGCCACAACTACTCAGTGCTGCCATTGCAGAATAAAACAGCCATAAACTAGATGTAAAAGAACTGATAGCTGTTTTTCATTAAAACTTCATCTGCAAAAATAGGCAATAGGGACATAGTTTGACAAACCCCTGGTCCAAAGAAAAGTTACTAAATCTTTAGAACTGAGAAGTTTAGTTTTTCTCCTAGCTTTGGCCTTGGTTGATTTTTCTTGCCTCTGATGAATGTGAACACTTACATGTAGGATGTGAAGTATGTGAACTATTTCAGATTTTTTGTATCCTATTTAGTATAGATACTAAAATAAAGAAGTATTTTACTGCATGCAGTCTAGGATCAGAAGTAGGATTAATGCCTATTGAGATGGAGATTCTGACTTTCTCCTTGGATTTCTGTCAATAATTTAGTGATATTAAATTCTGGAATGGTTTTATCAACCATAAAATTTAATTTAGGGATATTTTGAATAACTAAATTTTCACTCAGTTTCCATTCTCTTATAGTAAATCATTGGTTTGTCTGGTGTCTCTGTGTGTGTATGCACACTTGTGCATATGAGAGAGAAAAAAAGAGTTTGGTTTCACAGTCTTCAACAGAGAGAAACAAATCAGAAAACAAAATTGTGTTCTGTGATTATAATTTTGCAGTACATATTACATATAATTTATCAATGTTGAAATCAGATATTTAAATTATATTGTGTTTAATTTTTATTTCTAATAGAAAATCTTCGCATGATAAAAAAAGTCAGGATTTTGGGAATCTTTTCTCATTTCCTTCATACTCTCAGAAGTCAGAAGATGGTATGTTCATTTAATGTTTTCATTGATTACTTATTGTATTATGCTATATTTTAGTGAAGAAGAAAAAACTGTAGACAAATCATTAGGTAATGATTTAATTTCAGGATTTTTTTTATGAGTAGATAATTTACCTTGTTTTTATACTTTCCTCAATGTAATAAGGTTTGTTTACTTTTCCAGAAGTGATTCTCAACTGCTTTGTCAAAATAGACATTATGGAAGCACTGAGGTGGATAGGCAGATGCTAACTTGTATGTGTCTAGGGAGTGTTGTGTTAATGTAGTGTTTTAATGAGAGAAAAATACAGAAATTTTGGAAGATTGAAGTTTGAGTTTCATGGCAATGTGAATGTATATATATATTTTTTGAGCTGTAACGGTAGCAATATGCAAATTTGTTTTACTAAACCCTGGTAGCTATAAAACTAAAACTTTCATAGAAGGAAATTTAATCAGGGTATATATTTTTTATCTTCTATATTTTTGTGTGTGGAATTTTTAAAGTCAAAACAATCTAGACTGAATTTATTTACTGTCTTGTATTTTTTAATACACATACATATAGACAGACATACATAGATCTGATATATATTTTTTATGTATAGACAGATATGCATTTTGACAGCATGTCAAAACAGTTATATAAAACTATTGCTTACATCCAAGTAGCCATTTTAAGTCTTGTTTTGGTTTCAGGCAGGGAGGGAATTGATTAATTAATTAGAGTGTGAAAGTAAACTAGATAAGCCTACATACTTTTAAAACTAATCTTCAATGATTTAAAATTGGTTTAAAAGGATGAATACTTACCACTTTTTTAGATTTGACCATTATTTGTTATATTCATGTAATAGTTAATAGCACTAGATGTATAGATACTAAAATAATCACAGTGAGAGCTTTTTCATAACTCATTTTAAAATAAATCATCAGTATTTGTTTTTGAATTTGTCAGTTAAGTTTTAAAGGATTAGCATTTGGGACTATTAAGAAATTTCATTGCTTTATGCATTTCTTTATTGTTTTACAACAGAGTTAACATTTTTGAAATATAACATTATATTTATTTATATTTTTTTATTTTCAGCCATTTGTATATTGTGGATTATATGATCACAAAATAGAAACTTATAAGATCAATTATCTAGCTAAAGAGAAGTCATCAGTAAAAAGAATCAAAGTTTAACTATTAAATGGTCCTTACAGAATCTCTTTACTGAAAAAAAGCTTTGTAATTTTAGATTCAGCTAAATTTGACAGTAATGAAGAAGATTCTGCTTCTGTTTTTTCACCATCATTTGGTCTGAAACAAACAGATAAAGTACCAAGTAAAACAGCAGCTGCTAAAAAAGGTATGTACTTATATTTGATTTTGTTAAGTATTGCATAAACCATGTAGAGATAGTTGATGTTAAAAGAAATTTAATATAATTTTAAACTATTGGCACTGGGACTTCGCTAGAAAATAGTTATAAATGTGTATAAGGAGAATCCCTCTTGTTTTCTAACCACATAATTTTAAAAATTATTTTAAGGCCTCATTTTAAAGATATTGTAATTAAAAAATAATAGCATGTGTTGATACTAAAGATAGCTTTCTAGAAAAGCTCTCCTATCATTGGTTGTAAAATAGATTTAAATTTTGTCTTACTAGTAGCCTGATTGTGTTATCTATGTAGGTCATGCCTTAACTCTTCATGTGGAATGATTAGTCTGTTCATTTGGGGTCATGTAGCTTCTTTCCTTTCCATAGCCTTAGACTGTAAATGAAACACGAATTCATGAATCTGTTACTAGTACCACGGTACATACCTTGGTGTTTTTGAAGGAGGTGTCAGTATCAGTTTAAAAGATAATTGCTACTTCCCCAGCAAGTGAACAAAAAGAGTATGAACTGTCCCTTCAGGATCTCAAAAATGCACAACAGACAATACCATTGTAGAAACATGTGTTAGATGCAGCAGAACAACAATCAAAGGCCCCACTTATTCTGAATGCACTAGGACTATGATGAGAAATTGGTTGGCTGCAGGAACCTCTCTAGTTAACATATTGAGTGCCTCCCCCACTGTATCTCTTCACCCTTACCTCTTCAGTGCACATGGACCAATGTCTGTATTCCTTTGCTTTAGAACTTTCTCTTTGTTGCTGTGCTGGAATGTTAACATTTCCCCAACGCAGCCACCTTCTGCCAGTGACTGAGGATAGCTGGTCTGCAAATATCCTAGTGCTCTTGTTTCTCTGGGATGTGTTTTACACTGGCTCATGGGATTCCTCATGGTATTAAGCTTCCACAGTGAAGACAGGCTTGATATAACTTACCCTTTACTGACTGCCTTCTCTTCATTGTCCCATTTTTATATTACCTTTCCTTTATCTCTCAAATAAATACTTGTATTTGAGTCTTTGTCTAATGATCAGGTAGGGTCTGCTTCTGGGGAACTCAAACCAAGGCAGGCCGTATAATTTCCCTTAAAGCATCTTTTATCATCTTCATATCAGCATCTTATAACCACCCTGATAACTTGGGAGCCATATCAATTCTTTCAACATATCAACCCATTTGTTTCATCAAGTTCACTCCTATTCAGCCTATGAGTTAGAGGTTAACATTAACTAAAAGGATAGCATATCATAACACCTGTTCTGTTTGGTTGTTTCGCAGTAGCTGAACTAGCCTTGTGTCAGTTGACTGGGTGACATCTGTGTGGCGTGATTTCAGGGACCCCAGCAAGCCCTCAGCCTTTTTCTAAAAACATAATTATCACAAAATATCGTTTCAAGGAGAGGATGCATCATGTCCCTCTGAGAGATCATATGTGTTAACTCCAAATTACATAAGTATTATACAAGCTAAATTCTGTAGCTCTAGTAAATTTATAGCAAAAAGGCCACCCAGAGTACTCAGATATTTGACCTACATTTACTCTGTAGGGTTGAAAGTGCCACCTAACACTGTAAGCCTGGAAACTCTTCCGAAGAAAAAAGGTGGTCCCTGGACCACCCCGCTATGTCAATTCCATTTAAAACAAAATTCATTAAAATGAAGGCCTTTGAGTCTATTTCCTACATTTCTGGAATTTTCATATTTCTTTCCACATAAAAGTGCCAAGTCTGAATTTTCACTTTTGAGTGAAGCAAATTGGTTTCCATTCATGGTATCCAAAGGTCCCTTAAAAATGTTTTTTTTTTTCCTTCTAAAATATTTTAAAAGTTAGAACCTAATATGTGGTTGTACTTGGGTTATAATTACTGTCATTTTTTTTTGTCTTGACTATATTTTTAGTACTGCTTTTTAAAAGTGACTGCCTAATTCATTTGAAAGGTCCTCATTTAAAATATCTCACTTGAATTATCAAAAGGCAAATTATGCATAATTAAATAAAAAGCATTTTATCATCTATGAGACATCATTTGTTTTTACATTGGTACCAAGTGGAGAGAAACTATTATTTAAGGATATTCAATTTCATAGCAGCTTAAGAAATACCATTGTTATAGGATTTACTTCAGCTTGGTTTGTTGGTAAGTATATTACACTGATTTAAGAAATGGAAATTTGATTAATAGGAAAACCATCTTCAGATACAACCCCTAAGCCGAAGAGAACTCCCAAACAGAAGAAAGTAGAGACTATAAACTCTGACTCGGATTCAGAATTTGGCATTCCAAAGAAGACTACAACACCAAAAGGTGAGAATATCTTTGTATAACCCTTTAACATATGCCCTGTGGAAAATAGTCTCTTCTTACTCACTGAATTTAGAGAGATTGAGTGCACATTTTAAATTGCTTTACTCAATAAGCAGTGTTTCTAAGAATCAGTGCTAAATTAGAGTCCAAAGGAAGCAATTCAGTCTAGTCACTTTGTTTTACAATTAAGAAGTTGAGATTCAGAAGAGGTTAAGTAAGCAATTTGCATACCTAGGAATGGTTCAAAGACCCTCATGCAAGCAGCTCACTAGAAGGAGTTATTAAAAAGGTGGATGAAGGCTCTTCACTAGCTAAAGTGAGAATTGTTGGAGTAGGCTGGCGCTAGGACTCTTAGAACTTTTTGTTTATCTAGGTAATGAAATAGCTATGCTCAGGGTCCCACGAGGCACCAGTACCCAATCTCTCTGGTACCCTCTCTTTGTCTTCAGGACCTAGAAGTCCTGACAGATGCTTTAAGAAACAAAGTAAGACATGATTTTCTCTAAGGGTAGCTGTTTAGCCTTTGATCCAACTGACAGATATTATCAACATGTTTATTTTATTTTTTAAAGTTGTGGTTAGGATAAGGAGATAAAGACCTCACAGAGAAACAAGGGAGAATGGGGCAGGAGAAAAGAAACATGATTGGGGACATCAGTACTTACAGTGCACACAGTTTGAAACCTTTATAAATATAAAAGTGCCATTTTGTTGCTTCATTTGCTCAAATATGACAGTCCAAGATCATTTAGGCTGTCTTTTACTAGTACAATCTGGTTGGTCATAGCTTTTAAGGAATTTAAAAAATTTTTGAATTGCAGTTGAGTTCCATTTTTTTTCTTTCATTCACTGCCATCACTGTAGGATGGAGAACATTTAAATATTATCTTTTTCTCTTCCTCCTCCAATGAGGAGAATAAGAAGTTAGGTAGATGAAAAAAAAATAGGCTGCATGTACTCATTCTAGGTCTGAGAAGGAATATGGATTTGACAGATTATTTCCTGATTAATAATACTGGGGGGTTTATTCTAAGATTGTGCTACTTAAAATGGGATCTGCAATTAGTTGTTACTAGTGTGTGATAAATAAAATTTAGAGTAAGGATTTAGACCTTTCTAATTTGTGTTAATAAGAAAGTATATTTTCTAGTAATTCATATTTGAACATATTTTTAAAAGAATTGATCCATGAAATATTAGAAACTAAATTTTTTAAATCACATATAATATAAAGAGCACTCTTCCGAGGGATTTTTCCTTTCAGGCCCAAGGACAACATGTGTACAATGTAAATGTTTTCTATTATGTATCAGGGGCTTGGTAATTAAAATTTGTCATGAGGACCTTCCAACTAGTTTAAATGTATTTGTGAAATACTCTTTAGTCATGTCAACTCCAGAACTGAAATGATGCTGCAAATTGCTTCTACATCATTCATATTGACAGATCAGGATTGTAGTAAATGATTGGGGATGCCACAGAAATAAAATACAGTATTTTTACCTTAACCTTGCACTTAACCTTGGGAGAAAAAAAAACGTTTGTATCATTTTAAGGTAAAGGCCGAGGGGCAAAGAAAAGGAAAGCATCTGGCTCTGAAAATGAAGGTGATTATAACCCTGGCAGGAAAACATCCAAAACACCAAGCAAGGTAATCAGGAGCATCTTTTTAATGTACAGTTTTGTTTAAGATGATTTATAAATGGCTTAGTTCACTTACTATATAAAATGTAACAGCATTAAACCTAGCATCTTTTAGCTTTAGAGGGTTGTATATGGTTGAAGAATTATTCAAGTCTGAATCTATATAATCAGGACTCTTTCTTGGGTAAAAGTGTGGTATAAATTAGCCTACTTAATTAAGACTGTTTTATCCAGTGAGCAGTAGAAATTACATGCTACCTGTCTGAAATATTTTTGTCAGACCAAATATTCATTTATTTGACCAGGGCTAATTTTATTTTTTAAACTTGAATTCATTTGACTGCAGCTCATTTTCCCAATTAGTCTGGACCTTCTCCAGAAGTATACTCTCTTTTAGGTACACGAATAACATCAGATATCTCCCTTTTTTCTCTCTTCCATTTAAACTTAAAAATACAAATGTAGATGATTTTAGTTTTATGCTGTTTTTCACACTTACCTTCTCCGTCCAGTCTTATATACCTCTGGTCCATTTTGGTGACTCTTCTATGAATTTTTATGAACACAGTGTATACTATGTACTGTGCACAAGTCATGTTTTCTTCTCATGAATTGATAGGTAGTTACAAATTAGACAATTTGAATTTTTACTAATCTGACCATTGTGCATATTTGCTGGGTAATATATAAATTCTAAAAAAAAAAAGTAATGGTGATAAGTAATATAAGATCACTGAGGTGACTAATTATTACACTTAATTCTTTTTTCCTTCATAAAAATTATTAGGTAACTGGTTTTACACTTAAGTTAGCATTACAATTATGATTTTAAAAGCACCATTATTTATAATTCTCAATGCAAGTGAAGTGAAAGGAATGAGAATTCTTTTTAACATGAGTCCTTTTTTCCCCTTAACTTTGAAGTTTTAAATCTATTTTTTTGTTGTTTTGTTTTTAAATGTCCAGAAACCGAAGAAAACATCTTTTGATCAGGATTCGGATGTGGACATCTTCCCATCAGACTTCACTTCTGAACCACCTTCTCTGCCACGGACGGGTCGGGCTAGGAAAGAAGTAAAATATTTTGCAGAGTCTGATGAAGAAGAAGATGTTGATTTTGCAATGTTTAATTAAGTGCCCAAAGAGCACAGAAACATTTTTCAACAGATAACTTGTGTTGTCCTTTTGTCTTTTCTGTCTCAGACTTTTGTACATCTGGCTTATTTTAATGTGATGATGTAATTGATGGTTTTTTATTATTGTGGTAGGCCTTTTAACATTTTGTTCTTACACATACAGTTTTATGCTCTTTTTTACTCATTGAAATGTCATGTACTGTCTGAATTGGCTTGTAGCATTGCTATAGACTGCCGTGCATTAGCACAGATTTTAATTGTCATGATTGCAGACTACAGACCTGCTTTTTGAAATGAAATTTAAACATTAAAAATGGAACTGTTTTCTCTGTCTCTTTACTGAAAATGAAAGTGTAGTGAAAGCTTCCACACATCTTTAAAATAAATATATTTTATTCTTTGCCAGGAGACTCCATGGAAAAAGGTAAACAGTATATGAACATAGAAAGCGTTGTTAAACAATCTCAATGTACAAAGAGAGCCAGTGAAAGTACATCACAGACTTGCTAATATATCAAAAAAAAAAAATCCACTAGTGCTTAAATGAGAACTAAGAAACTGACACTTGTATCTGTTAATCACTCTACCACAGCTTTCACTCTGCTTCATAGTGATTGAACAAGGTCAAAGGATGCAGATTTTCTGCCCATGCCTTTGGGAGTTAATGTTCTCTCCTGGGCATCAAGAAGGCTGGGGGGAAAAGCCCAATATCGAGCATAAGTCAGGAAGGACACGAGAGTTACATGGTACAGGTGGTAGACCAGCCTGCTACTTATCCCAAGAAATATCCCTAATGGCCCGTGAATAGGTAAACAAAAACTTACTAACACTGAAAAGTGTTTTTGCCTTGGAGGCTATCGTTACTGTAAAAATGTATCTTTAAAAAAATTATGTAGTATGTCATTAAACAAGTAATAAACCACTTTTAATTTAAAGTGACATTAACAATTGAACAATGACATTTGATTAACTGAACTGGCAGTTACACTGATACAGAATTCTCTTCTGCTAGTACAGTGAATTTGTATACTTTTACTGGGCAACATGAAATAAAAGATGCAGTTTGAAAGCATCAAAAGAGCAAGGACAAGCTTCCATACTAACTAAATTAGAATATCTTTAGCCTTATCTTGTCATACTGTACAGTAGTCCCATTTCCTTACCTTGATGTCTTGATTATTTTGTGAAAGCAAGACAATTATCTTTTTGAATCTTTCTTAGCTGGACACGTACAGTAGTCTGTTTCATAACCTTGGTGTCTTGGCTGTTTTGAGAATGCAAGACAAAAGGAAAGCACCAAACATACAGTATAGAAAGAACAGAGCCATATTTCTGTATGTACAAAGTCTTTAGAAACTTAACTAGGAGTAAGTAAATCATTTTGACTGGGTCTTTGCCATGCAATCTTGAGTGTTCAAAGAGGAAAATAGAAGCTTTTAACTAGTTTCTGGTTGCATGAAATGGCTGATTTTTAGAATTTAAAAAGTTTGTATTTCTAGGTAAGTTAGACAATGGGGAGTATATATTGATACATACGAAAACTTCTTGGTCCTTCTTGAGTTTTAATATATTTTCAGTCCAAAACTAAGCAGCAGTAAAAATGTTTTTTTTTCCTTGCATTTTAAATCCCGGAACTGAAGGTACTGGGGAATGTTTGAAGTAGCTGAAAAGTGTCTTATTGCACCAATGGTGACTGACTGACCCCGCTGTTTTCCACTGAGCTGGGTGAGATGCTGGGACTGTGCTCTGCTGTATTCCCACTTGAACTTGGGGTTAAGGGTTCATGTCCTTCAGAATTCTCCAGCATTTCCTGAATGAGAGGTGGCATCGATCCAGGAATTTCCATTTTCAAGGTAATTACACGTTCTGCACCTTTTAAAAAGAGAGCATAGAGATCTGGTAGAGATACAGGGGTAAGCTGAATGAGGGTCCACTTTCATCTACTTTAACAAGGATGAAAACTGCTACCAGTGCCTCCCAGAGCCCCTCCTGATTTTACAGCATTAAAATATTTTTACTTTATAGAAAAGCAGCAGCCATGTGGTGACATGTTTTAATTTGATATTTCCATGCCTCAGTCAGTTTCAGGAAACAATATCGGTCTATATTTACTTAACATAATTTACAAACAGAAGTTCCTGATAAAAGACCAGAAAGAGTGTATCTTGAAAATGAGATAGTTGAAAGGAAACCAGTAACCAACAAACAGGAAGTGATTTGAGTAATAAATTGGGGTGATTATCAACTGCACTGTCCAATACAGTAGCCACTAGCCACATGTGGCTGTTTAAATTCTTTTAAATACAATTAAGAGAACAGTGCCTCAATTGCATTAGCCACATTTCAAGCGCTCCAGAGCTCCATATGGCTAGTGGCTACTGTATTGGACAATACAGATAATGGAATATTTCCCTAATCACAGTAAATATTAGTATTGGTCTAGCTAGAGATAAGGAATGACACAAGTTAAACAGCTTCATTGCTTTGAAATCAAAGGACATGATAATTATAATGGTCAAGCACCAGTATCTTCTGTTTGCCTCTACTCTTAATCCCATGCTCCACTTGAACTTGTCTCATCGAAGAAACCTCTTAGAAGGAAATCAAGGATTGAGACTCTTTGTCAAGCAAGTTCACTGCTTTTAAGCCCTTTCTGAAATAGGCTCACTGAGGTCTTAAGGGATGGACAGAGTAGGCGAATGGGGAAAACAATAACAACTAACATCTGGTACCAGTGATGGCTGCTGAGTTTTCTCTCTAGATGGGAAAACCCTTCTCGAACACTCAACTGTGACACATCTCTAGGTCCTCCTGTAATTGTCAAATTGCCACACAAACTGAAAATCAGGCAAACAATATACTTCTCAGGAAGGCAGGAATCCTTTTGCTTAGAAGTGTAGGGAAGTAAATCTGCCCATATGAGAGCAATGGCTATATTGATTGAGAGAGAAACTTAACCAGTAGCAATTACCCTAAGTAAGTACTATATGCATTTTTCTCCAGGTTTGGATGTTCAGGAAAAACTGAAGTCAAGTTTACATAAACCAGAGCATGTGTGGAAAGCTGGAATGAAATGTATAAAAGTAGAAAACAGTACATTCTCTTGAAAAGTTTTTCTGATCCTTAGTCATCGGAATTTTAAAGCTCTCATAATCTAAGATCATTGAATAGGGTAAAATTTGAGGGTTTTTTTTTTAACGGCGAATACTATTCCTTTTGATCTCAATACGAAATGAATTCTAAAACAAAAACAACAAAAAGGTATCTTATCAGATGTCCTAAGTTAATTCATGGGATTTAAACACAGTGAAACTCGGTCAGGAAGCAGGCCCACTTTGGGAACACAGAGCAGACCCTAAAGACACACCTTTAGCGCTGATGCTGCGGAGATCTGTGATTTTCATTAAGATCTTTGGAAACATGTGCGGCTTGCTGGGTCGTCTCTTTCTGATATAAATTTTTAGTGCTTCCAGCAATGGTTCTTGTAGCTTGTCTACTTTTGTTGGTTCCTCAAGGTCCTGGCGGTCTAGATACCAGAAATCAAATAGGAAACAATTAGTATTGGGACAGAAAGAGTCATGCACTTTCAAGGCTAGACAGTTTCTTTCCATTTCCACTCTTCTTTGTTCCTAGTATACTATAACTTTATTGATTTGATGATCCAATCACATATACAAATTTCAAGATATATGCAACTGCTTTAAGCAGTGATACTTGAAAATGATTGTCCCCCTGTTGGTAGAGAGTACATTTTGATGGCTGGCTACTTTTGTCCCAGGGATAAAATTACTTCTCATGACCAGAAGATGTCACTACTGAACTGAATTAAAACAAACCTTGAGCAGGATGTTTATAAAAAACAAGGTAATTTGGTCCCCTAATTAAAGCCATTACTTTCTAACCACTTATGGTTCAGCCTCCTGTGAGCCAGTAGGGGTCACTATGAAGAAAGCTGTATTTTATCCCAGTTCTTCAAGGGTTGGTAGGGGGCCAACCCAAAGACTTGTATTCCCAGCCACTAAATTAGCAAATAGCACATGCAAGTCATCATTAAAATGTCCCTAGGCATTTTATTTTACAATGGTCTGATTCTACCTTTTAAAAAATACCTGTGGCAATTGGAGAAATAGTATTTTGGTATTTCAGAGCAGAAAAATCCCCAATACATTATAATTTATAACAGTGTGGAAAAATGCAACAAACCCCAACCATGCATGCCTGGCTTTATTCCCATGTCTTTTTCCAAGCAAAACAACTCCAAAATGGAGATGAGGAATTTCCTATAAATTACAAGTGTAAGTTGTTCTTCGTGGAATCTCATGAGGGTTTTCTAGGTAGTTGGTACCTCCACAGATTAAGCAGATGGCACTGAGAAGGCCTGTCTCTGTGTCATCCATTTCCAAAGGCAGGAGCTGGTTGGCAAAGGTGAATACAAGGTCAGTCAGAGGACCAAATCCAGCATTGTGCATCTGAGTTCGATTTAGGGTAAGGCCATCTGAAAAAGTCATGGTGTCTTGCTCTGGGGTATATCTGGTGCAAATTCTAAGGATCTGGAAAAAAAAAAAGCAGATTTGATGGGTTGTCAAAGTCGGCCTGTCCCAACAGCATGAATCAAGATCTAGGCAGGCGATAACATGAGGGTTTCCAAGGAGCTCCTGCATCACACGAGGAATTCTACACCCCTCTCGTATGTTGAATGTCTTCAGCTCGTTTATTAACAGAGTATAGAAGTCAAAACGGGTTAAAATTACTTTAGGGAATAATAAATAGGCAGAAGAAATTTTGAGATATCTGTGCTAAAAGTAATTTATTGGAGTCAAACATTTACTGAGTACCTACTTATGTCCCAGGCACTGTGCCAGGTGCTGGGGCTAAAAAAAATAAGATTCTGTTCTTTTCTTTTTTAAAGGGCGTACAGCCTACTCTTTCCAAAAGGATGATATCTATCATTTATTACATGCCTAGTGTATATCAAGTGTTACACATGCCCTACATTCAATCTTTCAAGTGACTCAGTGAAGTGAATTATTTTATAGATTAGGGACGGAAGGCTCAGGAAGGTTAGGGCATGTACACAGTTAACATGTGGCTTAATCTGATTCAAACCCAAGTTAGGCTTCCTCTTCTATGATGTCTATGATCACACAGTTCCAAGACAACTATAATGCAAGGAGCAGGAGTAGAACCAGCAAGGAGCTAGTGAGTTCAGAAGAAGGGAAGCTCAGATCTAGTCAGGAGGAATCAAGAGCAGATTGATGGAGAAGAGGCAGCAGTTCGACTAAGCCCAGATGTACAGGTGGAATTTCTATAGGCAAGAAGCCTGGGTCACGTTGCTACAGTCTCCCAATCCTGCCTGACATGCCCTTGATCTATGGCTCTGCTAGCTACCCTAGGACACTTGCTACCATGCAGTCACCTGCTCAACGCTTGTGCCTCTGAGCCTTGCTCAGAGCATAGCAAACTCCAAAAGGCCTTGTTTCTGTGTATATAAGCAACCCCAGCTGTGTTCCACGGTCCTATCCATCCTAACTGCTGGACGGAGATCCATGTATCCAGCACTTATCCACCCAGAAGCACATTTTTGCATCAACAACCATGAGGGTCCCTCTGCCAATCAGGTTTCCACACTTGACATTTCCCTCTGCAAAAGGCTTGGAGCTGCTTGAAGCACAGAGAAATTAATCCCACCAAGACAAGAGTAAAAAACCCTGTAAGTTTAAGGGAGATCAGAATTTTTCCCAGATGCTCACTTGATAAAAATGTCTTCTTCTCATCAAGAAGACACTGGAGTCAGTCATCTCCTGAGAGGAGAAGGGTAAATGATTAGCACGCTTCACCTCCAACACAGAGTGATAGTTACGGATAGTTACTGTTTACGACTACATGCCAGCTACCATGCTACACGTTTTTATATATTACTTAATTCTCGCATCAGCCCATGAGTTAGGTATTCTTATGTTCCCATTTTACAGATGGGAAAACAAACCCAAATAGCTTATTCTAGGCCACGTAACTACTAGGTGGCATGATTCACTGTCTGTCTCCAGTGACTCTGCTCTTAACTTCTGCTCCACAGCTATCTCATTTCACTTCACCCAAACTCAGAAGCCTCGCTAAGGAGAGATGACCTCTGGCCTAGCACTGATTTGTATATCAGCTTCATTTCTCTGAGCGGGTGCCTTTGTGCAGTGCATGACCTGCATAGCTGTTCACGTGACCTACCTGGTATAAAGGTGCATATGGCCTGTGGCCTGCCTGTATCCTAAAAGCTTTTCATGTGTAAATCAGGACATGTCCTCAAACTCCTTAAATGTTCCTATTGTATGATTAATCAAGTGGCACAATGAACAGGAAAGCACCCCATCATGAATGCAAGTGGTTATCAAACATCATAAAGATTCCTGTTCATTGGCTGGTGGTCATTTTCACCTCTCAGATAAATTTGCCCAGGGATCTGTCTGAACCAGCTGAGCCATTTCCTCTGAGTCCCTGAATGGCCGACCTGCTGTACTCATCTTAGTAGCTGCTGGGGTAGGAAGTCATTCCCAACATCAGGGCAGCACAGGCAGAAGCTTTACATCTTCCTGAAAGCCCTGGAGTATGAAGTGCAATGCTCTAATGGAGCTAATGGTGCCAAAGCAGGACCAGGACTCTTAATGCCCAGCCCAGTGTTCCGTGGACCACCTGTAGAAACACAGGAAGCACTGCCTACACAGGGAGCTCTCATGTGATGGACAAAGTCAGTATGCTTAGTATTTATGGGCTCAAAATCTCCAGACGCATTTCTAGTTTGGAATCAAATAGGTACTAAATAAGTCTTTACAGCTTTAGTGCACTGCCAAAATGGGAATGCATGAGATCTGTCCCTGTAGGAATGAGACAAACCGGATATTTGTTGGAAAGGACTAGGCCAGGATTTAAGACAGTTGCAAGCTGTCAACGGCTCACTTAGAGATCCAAGTCCAAACTACAGGGCACAAATGTCTCCTTCGTACTATTCCCTTTGGAACGGTTTTCCTCCTCCAATGCTGGGAAATATTTGAATTCTGATGAAGCATTGAAACTATGTACCGTTGCTTCTCTTCTAGAAAGTCCAAAACCAAAACTAAGTATAAATGGGCCATCCTGAGAGGAAGGCACATGGCCTGAGATGGAAGAATACTCAATGTCTTCTTTTATCAGGGAGCTTCCGCCCCACCCTGCCCCCGCTGGGCCCGGTGGGCAGACAGCTTCCACACAGCTCTGGCCAGGCCTGCCGTGTGGGAAACCAAGGAGTTCCATTTTGTCACACTAAAGTCAAATGTCATTGGCAACCACCAAGTGCTTCTCCAGGATTAAAACGCCCTTTGTTTGAAAGGAGGGTATTTCATCTGGAAAGAGGAACACGCAAGTCCCATGAGATGGGTGAAAAATAGCCCAGGCAAGGCTGACTCACCAAAGAAGGGCCCTATCAGATGATACAGAACTCTGTTAATGGGCAAAGCTGGTCCATCTCAGGGTGAGAGGGGCCCTCTCTTCCTGCTTTCAGCAAAGACAACGGATATCTTTCCACTACTTTCTGGGTACTTCTTGAGAGCAGACTGCCTGAGGTGTGAGCCCTGGGAGGACCTGAGCACCTGACATCCCAGAGGCAGAGCAAGGGACTTGTCCATTTCTCTCCTTGTCCATATGACCACCCTAATCCAAGCCACTGTTGCTTCTCTTCCAGTGAGGGCCTCTTAACTGTTCCATTATTTCCACTTTTGCTCTTGGAGCCAGAGCATACTGTTCAAAACGTTCATCAGAAAAGACCTCTCCTCCCCTGCTAAAACTCCTCTGATGGCCTCTAGTCATCTTTAGATCCAGACTTCTTCCTGTGGCCTCCATGGCCTCAACTACCTCACCACTGTCTGTCCCTCCTTTTCCCTTGCTCATTAACTTTGGGTCATATCGGTCCTCTTTCTGAATCTCCAACTCACTGTTGCTTTAAAGCATTTGCATTTGCTGTTCTGCCTTTGATGCCTTCTCCTTGATTTTCATGTAGCTGACTCTTCGACTCAGAGCTCAGCTCAAATGTAACCTCCTCAGAAAGCACAGTGAACACACTTTCCTGAACCCATTACCTCCTATCATATCACCTTATTTTGGAGTGGAAATGGGACATAAAATTGTTTTAAATTTGAGGTATAGCATGTGTGGTGGTTTTCAAATATGCTCACAAATTTGCTGCTACTGGTCCTTTAAGGAAGTGAAGCTTCATTCTTCTCTTCTTGAATGTGGCCTGGAATCTGATTTGATTCTAATGAAAGAATACAGTGGAAGTGATGGTATAACTTTGGAGTTGAGGTCATAAAAGGCATCATGGCCTCTTCCTTGCTTGGTCTCTTAAATCTCTAGTTTTGGGGGAAGCCAGTTGATGTCTCATGAGGACACTTAAGCAACCCCCTCAGAGATGTCTACATGGCAAGGAACCGAGCCCTCCCATCACTAACCAATACTAACCAGGCACATGTAATAAGCCACCTTGGAAGCAGCCCCCCCAACCCCTGTCAAACCTTCAGCTTATGCAGCCTCAAGCCAGTGTCTGGACTGCAGCCTTATGACAGACACTGAGCCAGAACCACCCAGCTAAAGTCAGGTCCTCATCAGCAGAGACTGTGGGAGATAATAACAATTATTGTTTTAAGCTGCTAAGTTTTGTGGTAACCTGTTACACTGTAATAGATAACTACTACGACATATTTGCTTTGAGCTATGCACACACTTGAGTGTAGCTGAATGCATTTCCCTGAAGTATACACCTGTGTAATCACCGCCCAGAGCAAGATACAAATGGCTCTACCACCTATAGGCTCCCTTGGCCCTCCAATCAAACCTCCTCCCCCAAAGTAACCATTACTTTGACCTTTATTCCTGTAGATTAGTTTTGCCTGTTCTGAAACTTTAGATAAATGGAACCTCACAATATAGTCTCTCTTGTGTCTGGCTTTTACTCATTCCATACCAAATCCATGAGATTTTCCAGATTAGCGCAGGTAGCAGTAGTTCTTTTTCATTGCTGTGTAGTATTCCATAGCATAAGCCATCACCCTGCTTTATCTTCTCCACAGCACTGTCTCTTTCTGAGCTTACTGACCTACCACCTTCTAGAAGATGAGCTCCTAGAAGGAGCCTGATCTCTATTTGTCTTATTCGCTGCCGTTTCTTTAGCACCTAGGGCAATGTCATCCACACAGCGGGTGGCCAATGAATATCTGTTGAATAAATGAACTGGATCCCCTCTTCAGAACCTCTCCCACTTCATAAACCCCTGAGGGGGGCATCTATGGATTTCTAAGTTTTTAGGCAAAGGAGAAAGCTCAAATTGCTCACCCATCTCAGCCTCTGCACTAATTGTGTTTGGCAACTGTGGGCAGATCCTGATCTGATTTGACTATTTGTCCTCCAGTGCTTGTGGGAATGTAGAAGTAGTGATAATAATAACAATAGCACATACAGAGCTGTGCACGGCCGTCTTCCCTGGCAACACACAGTACCTATTGTATGAGCTCATGGGAACAAACTGTTTTCCCCAGTGGGACCTGCCACCAGCCTGCCGTTCTTTCCTGGGAAGGAAATGCACATGCTCGGGGCACAAGACTCGTCTCACTGTGGCTGCTTCCTAGACCAGCACTCTAGGAGCCATTATTTTTAAAATGTTCAGAGAAACATGTGGAATTAAATTTAATAGCATATTTAATTTAACCTAATAGATCCAAAATATTTTTGTTTCAATATGTAATCAATATAAAAAATTCATTGAGGAGATATTTTCCATATTAAGTCTTTGAAATCCTATGTGTATTTTACGATTACAGCACTTTAGACCACAGCCACACTTCAGGTGCTCAACAGCTACAGGTGGCGTGTGGCTACCCTATTGGGCAGCACAACTTCAAATTGTGTGTGTGTGACAATCTGGGCTTACTCAATATTGATACTCATGATAGCTAATTTAAAGGAGCACTTACTACGTGCCAGGTACTATGCTAAGTGTCCCACAGGCATTAACCCAATTATGGGTCCCAACAGCCTTATTAGAAAGGAGCTACTATTATACCCATTTTACTAGAAACGTAATTGAGACTTACAGAGGTCACATAGCTTCTTTAAATTCATACCGCCTCTGGGTAGCAGAGCTGGTATTTGAACCTGGGGAGTCTGATTCTAGAGCACACCCTCTCGGCCGCTAAACTGCCTGCGTCATACTGGCTTCCAGGGACTGCCGGGGTAACTGCTCCACACCCATAGGTGAGGAAGCCCAGACTTAGAGAGACACAAGACCTCCTTATGGTGGCACAGGTGGCCAGAGGCAATGCTGTAGCCTGAACTCGGGCTGTGGGGCTCCAAGGCCAGACCTCGCTCCTTTCCAGGCTGGGGTCTTGACTCTGTTGAGTCCCTGGGAGGGCTCAGTGGGACAGGTTCATATGGGAATGGCCCTCCATGGCTGTACAGCAACAAGGTCCCCAGGACCTCAGGAGCTACAAGTCATGTTTTGAAGTCATGCAGGGCAGTCACTTTGGCGTCACCAGAAGCTAGGTGCTGCTGTGAGTGCCATGGGAATATTTTCCTTGGGGAGGTGAGAGTAGTGGGTGGCAGGACCCAGGGAGGCCCTGTGTGTCCCACAGGGAAAGACCTCACACTTGCAGCTTGCATAGACGCAATACCCAGAAGGCAGCCGGTATCCTGGAATTCCAATTTTGATCTTAAATTCATTTGCCCATCCATCCTTCCATTCATTCACAAACATCCACAGGATGCCTCTTTCGTGCCTGGAACTCTGCCACAGTGACCAACCCCAACATGGTTCCTGCCCTCACTGAGCCAACAGTTCAGTGTAGAAGACACTAGTAAACACATTTCTAATTATAGTACAAGATGTTTTAAGTGCAACAAGAGAGACCAATGGGGAGGGAGGAAGAATCGAGGGGCTGGTCAGGAAAAATGTTTCTGAGGAGGTGGCATTTAAGCTGAGATGATAAGTTGGCCAGGAAGGAAGAGGTTGGCGGGGAGTGGGAGTTGAACATAGGATTGTCTAGATAAAGGGACCTCTGGGGAATCCCTATTGGCCTCTGGCTTCCAGTTGTGCCTTGGCTGCCCCATCTGCAAATGGGGATGATAACAGAATCCCCCGGAGGGTACAGCGAGGCTTACGAACAATAATATGTAAGGAAATCGAGGCCTATGATGTTCCAAACACTGTCATGCCCTCTATGCACACTCGTTTCATTCTTTTCAGACCCTGAAAAGAAGCTTCTGTCATAACCTTCATTTTTAGTACGAGGGAACTGAAGCTCAGAGAGAGGAAGTAGTTTTCCCAAGGTCACGTAGCTAGTAAGAAGTGGAGCCAGATTTTGAACCGAGGCAAGCTGGCTTCTGAGCCCACAATGGTAACTACTACCAACACCTAGGGTGAGCCAAAGGGAAGCTGGATCGATGTGGAGCCATGCGGAGCAGGAAGGGGTTGGGGAGACGAGTGAGGTAAAGGCGGGAGCAGGCCTTGGGCTGGTCGAAGGGCTGGACTGCAAATTCCAGGAGGACAAAGCCTCATCTTTACTCTCTGCCATCACATCACCAAGCGTCTGGCACATAGTAAGTGCTCATTAAATATGCATGGGATTTCTTCCTTCAACCTATAATTATTCATTCTGTATGACAAGATAGAATGAGCATTTGAAACAAAAGTCAGACCATGGCTCACCCCTGGTCAAAACTCAGTGACTCCTTACGACACAGAGAATGAAAATCCATGTGCACATTCAGGACCCGTTTCCTCTCGGATCCAGGTCCTCGCTCCAGTCACGCATTCCCCTCCAGGCACACTCACTTCCTCACTGCTCGTCTCACCCTCCCCTCCCCGCCCTCCCCTGCCCCAGAGCCTTTGAGCTCCACACTCTCCAGGTCCCCCTCCTACTAGTACACCTCTCAGACCTGTGTCTTTTACTGGTTCTGGCTCTTTCTGTCCCTTCATTCAGGTCCCTTCAAAGGTCACCTGCTTACCTAACCACACTACGGAAACCAGCTCCTGCCCTCCTCAGTCACGCTCCATCTGTTGATCTTGCTTCTATTTTCCTTTGTAGGATTTAAGACATCGCCTATTTATTTGCTTGCTTATTATCCATCTCCCCCAGGAGAAGGTCAGCTCCACGAAGGCTGGGATTTTTGTCTCTTTTGTTCACTGCTCTGTCATCAGAGCCTAGAATGGTGCCTGGCACACAGTAGGTCCTCAGAATTTGTGGAAGGAAGAGAAGGAAGGAAAATGGAAGGGAGAGGAGAGAAACCAGAGGGTCAGACAGCCTTAAGCATTATTTTCACTGATTTTTAAGTTGAGAGAGACTTGATCCTAACTACCTGCAGAGAAGAGGCAGTTGAGAGGAAGATGTAGAAGAAACGGGGTAGAGAAAAGGGAAAGGAGAGAAGGCCAGGAGGAAAACATGAGGAAGAACTCAGGTGAAGGAACCACTCTTAGAGGCTTCCTTTCTTGTCCCAAACACAAACCTAGAATGCCTAACTCTTGGGTGAGGAAAGAAATGCAAAAATCTACAAGTAATGGTTTTGAAGAGCTGGCCCATTTTACCAGCGCCTTTTGGCTTCTTGGCCCCTGTGGGAAATCATGAAACTCACCGCTGGGCCTCAGCACCCCCTTTCCTCAGCCTCGAGAGGGAAGCCTGGCTACGGGCTCCACACCAGCAGGGTGTGGGACGGAAACCGTTCCGGAGGGTGGTGTGGCCGGGAGTGAGGGCAGAACCGGCTCAAGGCTATTCCATCCCTTAGACCTGTTTTCTGAGGCGCTCCCATCTCTTCATGATAAATCAACTACCCCCCTCCCCACGCCCCTCCACCCGGGACCTCAGCAGCCCAACGCAGTGCCAGCCCCGAAGGCAGGCGGGCATCAGGGACAAACCCCACATACACAATGCACTGGAGGCCATGCATGGTGGCGCCAGGTCAAGGCTGGTGACCCTTGGCACAGTCTCGACTTTCCCTTCTAGGGGCTGAGAGTAACCTCAGTCCATGTCTGTCTGTTGTCCTGGTCTCTCTGTCTCACCCTATCCATACATCAACAGCTTAGATGAGAAGATTCTTCCAAACAGCTCAGCCAGTTGATATTCTTGTCTAAGAGACGCTCTTTGAAGTTGTGCATTTTCAGGATCTTGTGATTCACAGCCTTCTCTAAAAATTCTTGTAAATGAGCTCTTGTCTGGGGCCAAATATGTATTCCTCTGCTTCATCTCATATGACTGAAGGCTTTTGCCCTTCCCCTGCAATGGCTTTTTCCTCCTCTGTCTATTGTACCCCAATCCCAACCCCAACCCCAACCCCTCACCGTCATGAGGTGGCAAGGAGTAGTTGAAAGTTTCCTGACTCCTGCCACAGAGGCTGAAATTGCCGCCCTGGGCTCACGCCAGCTCTGTCCCTGCTTTCCATGTCACCGACTGCGCACCTCCTGCATGCCCCCCGCTTATATCCACGATTGTATTTAAGCCCATTTAAGGAATTATCTTAGTTGATGCCTTTTTGATTTGTATTCCTATTTTACAGACCAGTAAACTGGGGCTTGGAGGGGTTAAAGAACTTGACCAAGGTCATGGAAATGAGTCCTTGTCCTCCCTGTCTCCACCGAGGGGCTAAGGGCCAACTCTTAGATCCACACACAAACCCAGGAGCGCTGTGCAGTACGGTGTAAATGTGAGACGTGGGAAGATGGCTGTTGGAGGTTGGAGGGGGGTTTAAGGGGGGTGGTATAAGCATGCTAATGGTTAGCAGGTGGTGTTGTGCAAATCAGAAGCTTCCCTGGGGGATCTCAAAGCATCCCTCTCATTCCAACTTTTCCAAAGCACTGGAGTTGAGGGAAACAGAAATGGGCAGCTAGACAAAAGGAGAGCTAAGAAGCAAGCAGAGGGCCAGAGCTGGAGCTTGAGCTTTGGGAAGGCTCCAGTACCTGCTGGATGGCCATGCACCAGCAAGGGAGTCAGAATTCACAGCTTGTCCTGGTGCAGACACTGGCTTGCTGTGTGTCACCTCACAGATCACTTAGCTACTCTGGGCCTCTGGGGGGGTCCCTCTAATCATCTGGCAATAACTCCAGTCTCCACTAATGTCTTGGGGGTGTTCTGAGGCTTGGGGGGAATTCTCCTGAGTGCTACACTTGAAACACTAGTGAGCAAAGCATTAAAAAAAGTTCCTTATTCTACTACCTCATTATCAACGTCATTATTGATTTGCTCCAGATGCCTTATTAATCCCTTGTGGTCTGGCTGGTTCTCTCCCTGTGGCCCATGCCTCTCACACCATAAACCTCCCACCTTGTTTATGCTTCCAATCCTTTTATGTCTGAACCTCCTCACATGGCTTTGGAGTCTAAGGATTTGGGCCTTGCGTTTGGCTCTAGCACTCCCCTGACTTGGATGACTGGCCTAACCTCCAGCTTCTTATCTGTAAAATCGGGAAAATCTCCATCCCCAGCTCACTGATTTGGGTGAGGTACAAATGAGCTGAGGTCTGCAAACTCTACGGGGTGTGGGTACGTGACAGATGAATGCTGCTTTGATGTTTTGCGTTTTTTCTGAATGTTCCTAGGTTTATCCCAGACCATCTGATTTTATAAGAAAAAAAATATCATATATAGTCTCAAGATCCCTGGCACCTGTGGGTTACTGAGGAACCATTACCACTCCTTCTAAGATCCAACTCCCAAGTGGAAAGACACATTTAAGCTTCCTGCATAATTGCCTCATCCAGGGTCCTCTCTCCTGAGCAGGATTGTGTGTGTATGTGTGTGTGTATATATGTTTAATTATAGTGTGTATTTTGCTTTGCAGAACTGTTTATACTCAAAGCTATGAAAGATGAATTTTAAAAATCTATGCTTTTAAATCATCTCAAAAACTGAAGCTCCCACCAGGGAAAGAGAGGGCGGGCATCTAGCCAGCAGAGACCTGCAAAGGACAAGGTGTGACAGCATCCTTACCCATTCTAGGACCCTAGAAGCAACAGTGTGAGAATAGCAGGCAGTGGAGGGGCAACATCAATCCCCTTTGCACAGATGGGGAAACAGAGGCCCACAGAAGAAAAGGGTTTTCCCAAGGCCACCGATGGGAGGTGGTGTGAGATCAGAGGGTAGTAGAAGACTGCTATGTGCCACCTCCAGGAGGTTTAGCTGGGAGACCTTTCAAAGAACTACAGGACTATCCCACGGTCAGGGCTACAAGTGAGCAAGCTGTCACTGAAGGCCTGTGACCAAGACTGGCTGAGCCCTTTCCCAAGCTCATGTAGAGGGGGTTCCCACACCAGGTAGAGAGGGTAGGAAGGTTTTGTCCAATCCAAGGGGTCTCTGAGCCTTTGGCAATTGAACTGAGATATAGGCAGCAAAGAGGGTACTTGGTGTGCAAAGGAGGCGGCAGGAAGAGAGGCTGGGCAAATCGAAGCCTCTGGAGGTCTTCAAAGCATCTCAGTCCCATCTTCCCCCTGCCCCAACCCCCGATTGGCAGTTCAGAAGGGCACATACCAGGATGTCCAGGCAGGCGGCCTTCAGCAGGGTGATTTGGTCTGCGATGGTCAAGCTGGTGAAGCCTGGCAGACGCTTAGCAAACTCCACAATCTTAATAATGCACTTGGTGGCCAGTTCACTGAATTTGTCCCAGAGGCCCAGGTCCAGTCGGACTCGATGGTCAGCACTGGAATTCTAAGAAGGAGAAAAAACACCATCAGGGTTAATTTCTGGGAAGCCCAACAGAAGGCAGAGAACTCAGCATGTTTCCGATTCATGTGCTGGCTCTTCAGTCTTAATCAGGGAGGTTCCTGGTGGCACGGCTGAGTTTTCAGCTCGCGTTTATCTTTTAAAAAATGCTCAAAATCTTATCCCTGTACCACTGGATAATCAAGTAACAGATGAAGGGAATTTGGGTAATTATTCCAGCTAATAAATGAAGAAGGAATAATGGGATAAGGAGTCACATGTTATAACCTTGATGAATTGATGGCTCTAGGCATTGACCATCAGCAGTTGCTAATATCTTAAAAAGAGGCAGCCTGTCATTCGGTGTCCTGATGGAAACACATACTACCACCTATGAAACTGCCAAATCTGAATCAGAACGAGCCTCTAGTTCTAACTACACGAAAACGGAGAAAACAGAGGAACGTGCTGAACCATACCGTGGGGGATGTGACAGTCAACATCCAGGATGTGAGAGACCCCATAAAACCAACAAATTGGTTTCTTCAACAAATACATTGTAAAGGGAATAAAGAGAAATGGGAAGAGAAACTTATAGATTAAAAGCAACTCTACCCACGTGCTCATTAACTAACAAGTGACGCCATTGTGACAAGACTAGGCAATGGCGGGCATATCAGCGGTGACAACAAAGGAAGCACTGACACACGCTGCAACACGGACGAACTGCAGAAGCATCAAGCCAGGTGAGAGAAGACAGGCACAAAAGCCTACACACAGAATGAGCCCATTCATATGATACTCTGGAAATGGCCAAGCTGCAGTGACAGAGAACAGATTAGTGTTCCCAGGGCTTGGGGTGGGGGATGGTTTAGCACAAAGGTGCAAAGGGGACTTTGTGGAGTGATAGAAATATCCTATGTCTAGACTTGGATGGTGGTTACAGGACTGCACACTTTTGTCAAACTCATAAAACTATACCGTTAAATAAATAAATGTTACATCATGTAAATCATACCCAATAGACTTGACTTAGGAAAAAATAGTTTTAAGAGACTTACGAACCAGTTACAAGCTGCAGACCATCTGAATTCTAACTCAAATAAAAAAAGAAATTGAGACCTTTATGATTAAATTGGAGATCTGAGATATTAAAGTGTTTGAGATGTTTATTTTTGGATGAGTAATGACAGCATTGCTGTTATGCTTCTGTTTGCAGAAATGTCTACATTAAAGCTACAGAAAAAATAAGCTCTTTGTAATTTACTTCTAAATAATAAATAATGGGCAGCGTGTGTATGAGAATGGATAGATGAGGAAACAAGGTTGGCTGTGGAGTGATCATGGGTGTTCATTATTCTCTTTCATACTATGTCTGCAATTTTTCATAACAGAAATAAAAGATAAGTCTCAACTGATCTTTCCTCATTTAATCAGTAAAAAAGATGTTCACAGCACAGACAGGAAATAGAACACTACGATGAACTTGCCAGAAATTACTGAAGGTCTCAGCTTTTGGCTAGAACCTCACTTCGACATACCCAGGAAAGTGTTTTTGTTTTTCTTTGCTTTTCTTTCCATAATCTCCAGCACAGGATCACCGATATGAATGACACTGAATGGCCATCTTGTATCTCTGCCTTCCTGCCATCTCTCTTCTGTTTCTAGAGTCATTTGGGGGACTCCTCCTCCCTCCTTCTCAGCCCTTGGGGTTTGTGTGGGGCTGCTGAACTCCCTCAAATGTAGGGAGGGTGTTTGACTCTGGTTTGGCTAATCAGAGCCTTTGCTTTTCCTGGCCACAGTGACTGGTTCAGAAAAGAACAGGTGATCCAGAACTGGCCAATGAGGCTTAATTCTGATACTCTGGTTGGAACAATTAGGGAAGTGAAGCTCTCTGCCAGTGAGGGGCCACTAGGTGAAGAAGGCCTTCCTAACAATGAAGCCAGTTTAGAGGACAGCCGAGATGAACGATGGAAAGAAAGAAGGCTGGCCCTGTCCTTAAGATATTGAGCTGCTGGATTCAGCCATGACTGATTCACACAAGAATTTTTTTTTTTTAATCTAAGTTGATTTAACTTTGGTTTCTATTGCTTGCTACAGGATGAATTCTGACTAATGTGCAGTTATAGCTTAAGACAGTTTAGGTCTGAAAGTTTCACATTCTCTGCACCACCCCCAGCCCCAAAACTGTCAAGACAGAGAAGTTCCCACTGTTACCATCCTAGTCTGAACCACCATCACCTCCTGCCTGGATTATTGCAACAGACTCCTCACTGGTCTTCTGCATTCCACCCTGGCCTCCTTACAGTCTGTTCTTACCAAAGGACTAAAGGAACCCTTTTAAAATACAAGCCGGACCAACTTACTCTGCTGCTCAAAATCTCCAATGATTTTTCATCTCAGACTAAAAGTCAAAGTTCTTTCAATGGCCAGCACGGCCCTCCCAGATCCGATCCCTGCTCTGTGACCTTGTCTCCTCCCACCTTCCCCCAGCTCACCCACGCCAGTGACAAAGGTCTCTTAACTCTCTCTGAACAAGTGGGGCACGCTCCTGCCTCTGGGTCTTTGCACTGGCTGTTTCCTCCACCTGGATTGCCCTGCCCCACATATCTGTATGATGCATTTTCTCATTCCTTCTTGTCTTTCTTTGATCAATATCACTTTCCTTTGAGGCCTTCTAGACTATTCTACTGAAAATTACTGAGCCCTCCACATCCAGACTCCGCATCTCATTCTCCTAACCACTCTAATGCTTACTCATTATACAGGGGCTTCTTGTCTCATTTTTCATTGTTGTATTGTCAGTGTCTGGAATAGTACCTGGTACATAGTAGGTGCTCAATAAATATTGATGAATAAAGCAATGCATGAATGAAGTTCCCACAAATCCTTGCTTGTTTAGAATGTCTCAGGACAACTAACATTTTGAGGATGAGACTCTCCTGGGCCTACTCATGAGGCCTCTGCTGCCTCCAGAGGCAGAACCGAACCATCCAACAAAAGTCAAGCCCACCCTCTTGCCGGACCTGGCGTTTGGACCTCTGACAAAAAACATAAGTAGTTCACTAAAGGGTACCACACATCCCAAACCAAGGTCTTTGGTTCCTCTCCAGTGGAAATCAGTCTACAGAGTCAATAAAACTAGCTTCAATTCTAACGCTAGTGAGGAAAAACAAGAAGAAACATCTGCATAAGGGATGCCATAGATGCTCTACATGGATGCCCTAGAAAAGGTGGTGGTTCACATCGCCTCCCGCAACATGCTTTGCAAAAAGTAGGCATGCATCCTCAAGATTTATTGTATTCTTTTCTCAAGGACCTTGGTGGAATACAGTACACTCGGGGGAACATAAGATCAAGATGTGTGCCATTCGGGCTGTAATTAAATTTAATAGGCAGTTTATCTGGTTTGGAGGAAGACACGATAGAGAGGGACAGAGAGGCGAGCTTACAGCAGGAAATCATTTAACAATAGAGTATCCATCTGGAAAAAAAGACATTGCCCCGACCCAGCAAGTGTGAACGAAATCTTCATCAGCATCATATGAGGTTACTTTATCACACACCGGGCTGAGAGAGAGAGAAGCCTGTCGTACCTTCCATTAAAAATAATGCACAGCCATCTTAACGGCATGTAAATCTCACTCACTATTATGCAAACTGAAGGGAAGAGGCAGTTAATAAAACACAAAATAACCTGGTGTTTTATTATACTGGTTGCTGGATTCACAGGCATGAGGTTTAAAATGGCTTATATATTATCTTCCAGCTGTGGCAAACGGAGAGCATGGCCTGGTTTGGTTCATAATGGAGGCGGTTAGAGGGAGAACTGAGGATGTGGTTTTTCCGCAGCCTTTCTCAAACCAGGGGAGAGGGAGGGAGAGAAGGAGAGTGAGAAAACGGGGCGATGAGGAGAGGCCCTTGCTGGCAGCTGAGAAACAGAGGCAGGGCAGAAGGGTGAGAGGCAGGCCTTGCCCAAATTTGCACTCTTTCCTTCTCCCTGGGGGAGAAGCCCCTCTCCAGGCCGCAGCCCTGGCCTGCCCTCCCAGAATGCTGTGCGGCAGGGGCCCAGATGGAGGGCCTGCCCTAACGTCCCCGAGGGCCATCTTTAGCCACAGACAGGCCCAACCCCACAATGAAATCCTATTAAATGGCCATTTTGCCATGAAAATGGGTCCCTTTCTTCTGCAGGCTTGGTTCTTTGCTGCCACTTGCTGCTTTTCTGATTGGACTTACTTTCAAAATAAGACCCATAATTAGAGATGGAGCCATGAGTGTTTTCAAAATCCCATTTGGCAGTTCCTGGGCACTATAGTGGTTTAATCGGGGCTGTTTCTTGTTCTTTTTTAGCTAAAGAGGAACTCAAATTTCTTAGACAAAAGGAACAGTTAAGGGTCCCTGAGAATGCTGGGTGCACTGCTGAGTTGGCCCTCTTCTTCCCTAGGCCTGAAGTCTTTGCCCTTCCACCATCCCGAGGCTGACATCCTTTCATGTTCTGTTTGCAGAATGCTTCTGTCACCTACATTCCATTTCTCCACTTGGTATGTTTCTCATGGAATGACCCCCTTCCTCAGGCTTACCTGAAGTCAGGTACTGTTTAAAGTGCTTCACTCTGAACAATAAACTCCTTTTAATTCTCACGACACCTTGCGAGGTAGCTACTATCATAGTCCCGTTTGGCTGATGTGGAAGCTGAGGCCCAAGAAGTTAAGTAACTGGTGTGAGATGCCCCAGCAGTTAGGTGGAGGGTACAGAATTCACACCAGGTGGTCGGGGTCGGGCTGCAGCACCTGGGCTCCCCACAGCTACACCACATCACCCCTCTTACACTTGGGTCATCACATACTCTACTTTCTGGCCTAAACTTCTGTCTCCTAAAGCCTGTTGTTTCACTTGTGATCTCCATCCTGGCTGGAAACTCCGGATGCTCCCAGGAGGTGACGAAAAGATCCTGAGCATTATCATGAAAAGAATGTTATGTTGCAGGCAGTTTCTCTTTGTGGTCCACAAACACATATCTAGGCACTATGACAACACAGACTCTGGAATGTTCCAGCTGGGGCATGTCCATCAGTGGTCATATGTAGCATTCTCCTCAGAACCGGATGTTTCCAGCAGGTGGGGAGAAAGGCAGCTTGGCAGCCACCCTGCAGCTTGAAAGACAGGCATTGACTTAAGGGCATGGTGCAGCCCATGGGTGGAGAGGGCTCTAAGCAACGGGCAATGGGACGGGAAGGTAGCGAGGGTCTCGAAGGACCTCCAAATGTTTCCTGGAAGTCTGGCTGAATGTGAGGGTGATGCTGCAGGACTCCCCTGAAGATAATGTTTTAGGGGTGCCCCTGGACCCCCACTGCCCAAGATTCTAGGGCCAGGACATGAACTTGGAGGCGTCCCTCTGGACAGCTGCTGCCCCTTCATTCCCGCTATCTCAGAGATTCAGGGACCGTGGTGGAGTGAGGGGTATGGCTTTCAGAATGGGACAGCTGTAGGATGGAGGGCATAGATCAGCATTGGATGGTCAAGAGATGCTACATTGTGGGGTGGTCTCAGTTACTGTGAGGAGCCATTGATGGCTTCTTGAACTCCAGGGGCACATCTAAAAGAGACCAACAGCTCTGCCATGCCTACCTGCCAAAGCCTTCTAGCCAGACACAAAGCAGCCAGGGCCCACTCGGCACTGCTTCTCCTGACCAGGAGCCTCCCTTGGCTCTCTGTGGCTACCGTTCACATGCCTCATCCCAGCGCACCAAGGCCCCGCCAGGTAGCCCTAACCTATCACCTCAGACTTTGCACCTGCCTCCCACCCAGTCCACTCATGAACTCCCGCCCATGCTCATGCTATTGCCTTGGCTGGGAATGTCTTTTCCTTTTTCTATCACCCAGGAAGATCCTGGGTGCTGAGTCCAGTCCCCAGAGAATGTTTTTCTTTAGGAGATGAGGACTTATAATATGTGCAGTCAGAGGTTTCTAAAAATTCACAAAACAGGTGACAAAATTTGGTTTTCAGTCAGATGGTTTTGCTTTTCACAAAAGAGCTGCAAGCATGGAAGGGTAAACGTTCATGTACCCAAAAACTGCACTCAGCAGGTGCGATGAGTTGAACTGTGTCCCCCGAGAGGATATGTTGAAGTTCTAACTCCCAATACTTCAGAACGTGACCTTATTTGGAAACACTGTTTTTTACCGAGGTAACCAACTTAAAAAAATGAGACCATTAGGGTGGGCCTTAACCCCAAATGATAAGAAGGGAAAATGTGGACAGAGACAGACATGCACAGAGGGAAGACCATATGATGATGCGCAGGGCGAGGACGGCTGTGTGAAGACAGAGGATTGAACTAATGCATCTACAAGCCACGGGGAGCCAAAAGTTGCCTTCAGCATCAGAAGCTATGAGGCAAGGGAGGATTATCCCCTAGAACCATCAAAGAAAGCATGGCTCCGCTCACACCTTGATTTTGGATGTCTGGCTTCCAGAACTGTGACACATTTCTGTTATCTTTAGCCACCCCGTTGTTATGGCACCCAGAGGAAACTGATCCAGTAGGTGATAGTAAATGTGTGCTGAGAAATGAAAGAATGGTCTAGGTGATATAGACAGAGTAGGTGTGTTTAATGGCAAAAAACAGGCTCCCAGAAGTTAAGGGCTGGTTCAAGGTCAGAAAACTATAAGGTGGGGGAGTAGGGATCAGAACTCAGAGGTTCTGGCTGATTACAGTGTTAGTTTCTAAAATAAAAGCCAAGTCCACATTTGGCTGGAACTGCTCACAATATCCTTCCTTTTCTAAAGCACTCGTCTCCTGGAATGTCTTTTGGTGGTTTAATGATTCTGTTGGTGGTCATTTTTCTGAGTAGATTAAGGGCTCCTTAAATCTCCATAGCTCAACTTCACGAGCCCCTCGGAGGACAGCTTATGTCCCATCAAGCTCTGCGAGGTGATGAACAGCCCGCACCCGGCAGAGGAGCGGGATGCGGCAGCAGACGCAGCCCCGAGCAGATGGCCCAGGGCCGGGGCCCTGCCGCCGGGAACTGCCTCGCTCTCCCACCCACCACGTTACTGCTCCAGAACCTGGGCAAGCGGCTCTAAAAAATGACAAGGCATTCGTAGCGCGATCACGAGGAGGAGCCCTGCCCATTTTGTACATCTCTCTGCGCCTGAAACCGTACGAGGCACTCTAATATATTGTTCTCATTTAACTGTCCCAGTGACCCCGTGACTATTTTAAACCCCGTTATACAGCTGAGGGAGCTGAGGCTCAAGTGATGATTCCAAGGTCACGCAACTCCTAAGAAGTGCAGACAAGATTTAAACTTGGGTCTATGAGGCCCCGAAGCCCAAATGACATAAACGCTAGGGTTTGTCCTCAGGAAGCAGAGTAAATACCCTCTGAGCCAGGATGTTTCCTCTGGTTCACACCCTCATTCTATTTTGGAGAGCTCATCTATAAATAGGCATTTCCTTGCTTCCCACCTTCCCACGTGGAATCCCCCTACTCTCCCCGCCCCTTGTTTTTGGAAGGGTCACTGGTTAGAAACCTTCCTGAGGAGACTCGCTCTGAAGCTCAGGGATGAGCGAGCGCCCTGCCCAGGCCTGGGTGAGGAGGGTGGTGGGGCATATGCCTCTGCCTCCCCCTCCCATCTTGCCACCTCCTGGGGCCTGACCATTTGTCCCAAATCTACCCTGATTAGGGAAGAATAAGGAACAACCCTTTCAAAGATCTGTAGGTGGGTGGCTAGCTGCCTTTTAAATTCCTCTCTGCCCACTTATTCCCAAGGCATCTGACAAGGATGCCAGGCTGATGAAGATGGCAGGAAGTTTCCTGGCAGTGGAAGCAAGGGCCTATCTAAAAAAAGCTCTCTATATTAAAAAAAATGCTTGACTCGGAACTAAGAGCTTACAGAGAATGTTATGGCTGCTCTTATTTATTTATACCCCCACCTACTTCCAGAAAGGATCTGAAGCTGCCTACAATAAAAACAGAGCTAGGTCTGTGTACGGAGAGTAGAAATAAAGAGAAATCTGGGTGAGAGATTGGATCTGAGCAGCCTTGTTCCCCAAAACGGGCCACGTGCACCTGGAGGTGGTCGGGCTTCCCAGTGGTGAGGGATCAGCCTCTAGAGATGGAACTTGTATTTCCATTTTCCCTGCTGGATCCAAAGAGGCGCAGAAAGTCCCTGCAAAGTGCTTGGGACAATGGGCGCCAGTTCGGGATTGATGGTGTCACATCCCCAGAGAGGGGTGAAAGGGAAGGGACCCTGGAGGCCCTCAGGGTAGCTGCCCGCCTTAGTCAGAAGCTGACTCTGAGACTAGGATTTGAACGCAGGCAGCTTATTTGAGAAGAGACCCCAGGAAGCATGGAAGAGGAGTGCGAAGGGGGCTGGGAAGGAGAGGCGACCGGTGGAGAATATCCCTGTGGGCACCTGGGAGCCACCTCGTGGGAGAACTCTGGGAAATGGTTTACAGAAATCCTGAGAGGCGCTCTGCTCCCAGGGGCAAGGAGCCTGGGCATTTACCCACCAGCTTCTCTGGGTGATTGGGTGGGGGCTCTCCCAGGAGTCAGGAGTGTCAGTGCCTGTGGGCCAAGCAACTCTGGCAGCCAGAGGAAGCCTTTGGGCAAAGTCACTGGGATGACACTGTGATCCCAGGGTCATGGACAGGGCCCTGACAGCCCCTGCTGCATCCTTCGAGAAGGCTGGACAGGCAGCCTCACTGGCCTGGAGGCAGGTGGAATTAGACCTATGTCATAATGAGGATCCGATAGGAGAGGCTACTGATTTCAGAGGGAGGCTGAGGGGAGGAAAGACGGTAGAGGCCCCAGTGAGGCTGGCCAGAAGCCCTGGCTGGATTCCGGGGTGGGCAGGAGCTGTGCTGACCAACAGAGGGAGGACTGTCCTGAAGAAGCACTTTGGTCCCAGGCCCCGGGTGAAGCCAGGCCACACCAGGGCATGTGTTCTAGGAAGGGGACATGCTGTACTTTGCGTTTGCCCTGCCCTCCTCCAAAGTCCAGTGGGCACCATTTCACCCGGTTACCAGGTGAGTCAGGGCCTGGGGGACTGACTAAGCTACACTAAGATACCTCTACCTGGGGTTGAGGGGAGGGGACCCTGATACGGGAGCAAATGGTCCCAGGGATTGTCATATAATGTCTCTCACCTCGTGACTGGGCTCAAAAGTTTCCATTTCCAGGAAGCCCTTCCTACTCCGATTGCTCTCTTTCATTCCATGTTTTCTGGAGCTAGTAGTAGGATTTATTCCTGGGTGACACAGCTACCTCCTCCTAACTAGATGCCCAAAGGCTCCTGCTCACATTCGACATTGTCGACCACCCTCTTGACGTATTCTGTGAATGGTGTCACGGTTACAAGGGCTGCCCCTGGTGTCAGACTATTCACATATGTTGGCTGTGAGACACAGGGAGAGTTATTTAGCCCTTCCATACTTCCGTTAACTCAGCTATAATCTGTGAACAATAATATCCAGCCGCAGTTTACTCATCTGTTACACGGAGGCACCAGAACACACCTCATAGAGTCCTCGTAAGGAGTAAGAAAATCAATATATTTAGACTGCTTAGCGCGGTCCCTGGCACATAGTAAATGCTCAATAAATATTAGCTGTAATAAAAATGATGATGATAATAATAAAGACTCCTGATCACAAACTGTTGATTTCTCTCCATTATTTACAGATTAAAATACAAATCCCTCAGGCGGCCTTCCAAACTCAAAGTCTTTTTCATTCTCACTTTCCACTTGCTCTCAACACAATTCCATCATTTTGGAGAACCCGTTCTCTCTCGTCTTCTCCTTCTGTCCTTCCCCATGACCATCCCTGGTCAGTTTCCTTGGCTCCTAGGTCAGGACGCACTCACCTTGATACTTAGCCCAATACAGTCCTGGGGATACAGTTGGAAACCAGTAAATATTTCTAAAAGAAATAAAGGATAGACTCCTTGGCACTGGTTATTAATCATTTTACTTCTCTGTGGTGATCAGCTGCCCGGAGGATCAGCTCATACCCAGTGAATGAATATGTGGCAGATGCTGCCTCTGTCACCCCACTGCTGTGGAGATAATTCCAAGTCCCATCATGGAGGCTTCGCATGGATTGTTTTGTTTCATCTTCCTAACCATTTTCTATCATCCCCATTTCACAGATGGGAAAAATAAAGCTGAGGGATGTTAAATAACTTGCACTCTGTCACATGGCTGATCGGTAACCAAGCAGGTTTAAATTACATTGACCGGGTTCCAGTGCCCTTGCTCTTCATATGTGGCATCATGCTCCACCGTCTCTTGGCTCATGGGCCTACCTTACTTCTTCATTTAAAATAAAAGCTCCCTTGTGGTGTCCTACCTCGTCCTGCTCTGAGCCTGCTCTGGGTTAGGGCGGTGCTCCCCAAGCCCAGTGGGGGCTCGTCTCAAAGTCCAGCACCTCCATCGGCCTGGCAGGTCGGTCAGCAGCTTCACAGATTAGAGCTGGGCACTCCGGTGTCTCTCCTTCCCCCTGACACCAAGGATCTGGGTGGGCCCCAGAAGGCTGTCCTGGGTCCTGCTACTCAAAGTAGGTTCATGGCTTTTGCCATTCAGAGTGTGGTCACTGTACACGACAAGCACATCGGCATCCCCTGGGAGCTTGTTAGAAATGCCCCAGCCCAGATCTGCCGAATCAGTGCCTGCATTTTAATGAGATTCCAGATGCTTTGTAAGTTCATTGAAGTTGGGGAAGAACTCCTGCTCTAGGTTCTTCCTCTGCTTCCTGAGCCAAAGTCTTTAACTCGGTCAAAAGACCTGCTTGTCTAACTGTAGGGCCAGCCCTTCAGAAGCTGACGCCACCTAACTGTGTAGCCTCATGCTCAACCTCCACAGCAAACCCTCTGGGCCTGCTCCTGGTCGCCACTCCCGTTTTACAGATAAAACTGAGACACTAACATCCAAATGCATGACTACATGTGCCTCAAGAGTTGCTTCGCTCACTGTTCTTTTTTCTATTTGGCATTACCATTTCATACTTGTGTCTTTATGACTTTTCATACTATTCTTTCTCTAGAACACCAGTCACCAAACCAGCAAATGCTAGATTTACATTTTTTTTAAAGTAAGTTTTCTACCATATTAGGGAAGCAGCGTAAGCCACTTAAAGAGGCCAGAACATATTCTAGTTATACCTATGCATTCATTCATTCACTTAACAAATATTTATTGAGCGTTTATTATGTGCCACACACTGGGAATATACACTAAGGAACATAATACACACAAAAACCACCTAAAAATATTAAAGTACCTCATGATGTGTCTACCGGCTCATCCCAGACCAGCTAATGTATGTTTCCCACCTTCGATCCCACTTTTCCCTCCTCCCCTTTCTTTACTTCTAACCTCTGTGAAAACCAATCCCAGCAGAACAATGCGGGGAGAGAGGCAACACTCACCTGCCTCGGAAAAGGTCACGTCTACCCTGTGCTTTTCCTGACGCTGGCTTTGGGGTTACACACCCTCTCCAAAGCCAGACCTTGTCCCAGGGGAGGGCTCCAATAATCTTGGTTGGATCTTACAGTTGAATAGGTGTTTTTTAAAAGATTGACTCCTTGTCCCTACTGGGCTCTGTTACAGGTGTCTGTCATGACCTGTGCAACACCTCACTAGTTTTACTTGTCTCCTTCACCAGACCCTAAGATCCTGTGAGCAGCAACCTAATCTTCATCGTTCATGTCACCAGTGCCTCGCACATGGCCTGGCATATAATAAGCGCCCAATCCTTGTCTCTCAAGTGAATGCATGCATGCATGACTGAGTCAAAGGACACACCATCCTACTCAGAGTGTCCAAAGGCTGCCACACAGAGGGGAAGAGGTGGCCACTGCGTGGCCCCACTCAACCAACACGCGCGTCCTGGGCTGAGTTTGAGTGGATGTCCCCTCCAGGCCCAGGGCAAAGAGACAGAGAAAGTGCATGCGTGTGTGTGCGCGCGCGCGCATGTGTGTGTGTGTGTATCTGTGCACCAGAGCCTGTGCCCTCCTAGCAGCCTGGCAGTAGAAGCATCTCTTACCGTGGTGTATTTACCCAGCTGGCAGAGCGAGGGGAAGGTTTCCTGGTGAGCCTTTCGGATCTTCTCTGTGAGATCGTCCAGCTCAGCTGTCATTTCATAGCTTTCCGTACATTCCTGTTTTGAAGGCTCCTTCTTTTTCTTGTTCCTGTCATTCCTGACAGCTGGAAATGAGAGAGAAGGCAAAACAGGGGTCACTAATGGCTGTGTCTGCACTGCCTGAGCTGGGAGGTTCCATCTCTTGATGCTGCTTTGGATTCACTTGACACTCTGAACAGGAAAAACAGAAAAATGCACTACAAACCTCTCTCCCAAGAAGAGAGGCTTGGCAGCCAAGAGAGCAGGGCAGAGAGTGAGGTTGGTCTTTCCGTGTGTGTCCGTGCCAACCAATGCTCAAGGAAAGCTTAGGCTCACCCAAGAGGCTGAGCGCCTCAGTTGTTTGGAGAGAACTTTCTATGTAGATTGGTCCTTGAAGAGAGGATTTTCCCAAGCACTTTTCCCTCAATTCTAGAGGGGATGGCCTGAGAGGCATGACCAGGGAACCATTTTGCCTGCGAGACAATCCCTGAACAAGTCCTTGTGGCATCATAATTAGTGATTCCTAGCTAAATAAGCCTTTTAGTTTGATATTTTGCTTTTCGGCTTTCTGAGTTCACTGGCACTTTTGAAGAAATTCATGTGAAAGGTGATGGTATAGTGGGTTTGGTCCTTGCATGTTTTTTGCTTCCTAAACTTTCTGTATTAATCATATGTCTTTTATTATTTATAATGTTAAAAAAATAATAATCTATACATTATGACTCCTTGGCCTAGAAAACCATTCATTCACTCACTCATTCATTCACTTATTCATCCACAGCTGCTCAACTCCACATTTTGTCTGGCCCCCTGGATTCTCAGCAGGTGGGGGTCTTGGCTTCGGCATACCCCACTGAGCTCAGCACTGGGCAAAGCCAAGGCCCAGGACCTGGGCTCTGTGGAGCCTGTGGTTCCTCTCACAGTACAGGCCTCTCAAATGACTTCAAATCCGAGTGTAATTCAAAGCTCTGGCCTCTGGCTAGGATCTCCTGGAAAGGAAATTGAAACCCAGGGACGCCGTCAGGTAAAACTAGCGCATGTGCCCCCCTCTGAGGAGTCCGCATTCCCTGGGGACCCAGGGGTTGCCACGCTGGACAGTGCCTGGCTGTGTATGCCACCACTGTGACCTGAGAATCTGTGCTGCAAAATGACGCAGGGCATAATCTGATCTGTCCTAAGAGGATTTGGCTTGGGTTGCCTCCCCAGCACACCCAGGCGATCTGAGAACTGGCAGTTCCCTTGGGTCCACACTGGGATGACCGAGGCCCTGCGTGGAGCTGCGAGGCAGAGGAAGAGGAAGGTGAAAAGGAAGGGGAAAGGAGAAAAGGGGAAAAGAAAGAGAAAGAATGAGAAAGGAGGCAGAGAGAGTAAAAAAAAAAAAAGAGGAAAGGAATGAAAGCAACTGAAAAATCCCAGGGTCTGTATAAGCCACTCATTCCTGGCCAGGAGGCAGGGCAGTCAGGGAGAAAATTCACATTTCTGGAGTGTCTTGAACAGGGGAAGTGTGTCTGCAGTGTCTCACTTAACTTTCTTATCAGGTATGCAATTTTAAACCCGTTTTACGGATAAAGAAATTGCACCTAACGGAGGATAAGGAATATGCCCAAGTTTACACTGCTGACAATTTCTTTCCTCATGTGGACTCACTTATTTCTAAGGAAGTAGATGTTTAAAAAAAAAAAAAACAACAACACTAAAACTCTCCAGATGACTGTTGTCCCTCGGGAAGAAATGACACTGTTCTTTGGCTCGGGACACTTGCCGATCTAGGCGGAGTGGGTACAGAGCGTCAGGTACCCCAGCCTCAGACACAGTCTTGTCCAGTTAAGACTGGCCCACATGCCCAGATTGTTCTCAGCAGGTATGGAATGCACGGTGAGGGTAGCATGGTCCACAGCAGGAAGAATGCAAAGAATACACCCAGCAGAGGAGAGACAGTGAGGTAGGAAGGGGGTGTGGCGCATGGTGGCAGAGACGCCCCTGTGGCTCTACAAGTCTGAGTTTGTGGGCAGAGGCTGTGACCTGAAGGCCCGGGTGTGAGCACAGGCGCCCTCTGTGCAACGTTTCATAGCCCCTCCCCTCCTGGCCTCTGCCAATGACCATCTTCTTTAGCTAACACAAAAAGTCACGTCCAAGTCACGGGAGTCTTTCCAAAACAGATCCCAAGGAAAACAGTTCAGCAGTCCCTGAAAAAGTTAAACGTGGGGTTACCATGCAACCCAGCAACTCCACTCCTAGGTATGTCCATGCAAAACCTGTATACAAATGTGCATGGTAGCACTATTCACAAAAGCCCCAAAGGGGGAACACCCCAAATATCCATCAACTGATGAATGCATAAACAGAATGTGGTCTCCTCATACAATAGCATATTATCGACCGTGAAAGGAATGAAGTACTGATTCATGCTACTACATGGATGAACCTTGAAAACGTTACGCTCAGCAAAAGGAGCCAGTCACAAAAGGCTACATGCATATCGATTGACTGTTTTTATATGAGATGTTCAGAATAAGCAAATTCCTAGATAAAGCGGATCAGGGGTTGCTGAGCGCTGGGGTGGAAGATGGATAGGAAGTGATGGCTAATGGCTTTGGGGGTCCTTTTTGGGTAAAGGAAAATATTCTGGAATTAGACAGTGCTAATAGTTGTACCACCTTGTGACTATACTACAAACTACTGAAACGAACACTTTAAAATGATGAATGTTATGCTACATGAATTATAGCTTAAAACAAGAAGAATTAACAACAAAACCTGGAGCCCTGAGGGAGGCCACGAGACTCTGAGCACTGGAAGCTGCTCTGACTGGAATCAGAGGACAAGGTGGCACCTATGACCACTTGGCACGGAAGTAACATAATGCCACTTACTGACTGCCTAGCAATGGCCAGCCATTGCCTTCAGCAATTTAAGAATTCGAGCTTGCTAAATTCCACAGTGAACCAGGTAAGGCGGACGTTACAATTCCATTTCTACACTCTAGGAACTTGAGGCCCAAGGTTACCCTGTTTGGAAGTAATAAAGTCAGGATTTCAGTGGAATATACAGAAAAGCAGGGAGAAGCCACACATGCAAAACCACCCATGATCTCCTGCCCAGGCAGCTCTGGGGGCGTGCACCCACACTCCTAAGTGCTCTGCTTCACTGTCCTTCTCTCAGCCATCGCCCCATGGAAAATCACCTGGAAAACTTGGATAAGCAAACACAGCTCTAGAGAGTTACCTGGTAGGGAAGGAGGGAAGGACACACTCTGTGAGCTGTCACCATTGAGCACAGCACAAACACCAAGCCAGAAAGTGAGACGTGAGGTCAGGTGGGAAGCAGGGCTTGGTGAGCTGATGTTAAGGCACCAAGTGAGGTCCTTGGTTGGGTTGTGCAGTGACAGCCCCCACCATTTGCAGAAGAATGGTTGCAAAGCCAGAGCTCAATCTTCTGTGCTTTGGAGCCCAAACTCGGAGCACTGTTAGCAGGTGACCGGTGGACCAGGGACCAGTACGTAACCTCATGCTCCCTTCCAGACTGCTCCTGCTCTCCCAAAGCAAAGTGCCTCCCCCTACCCCCCGACCCCTATCACTGTTTCTGTGAGCAGAGGACCCCTTGGACTATTGGAAACTCCTCTGCAACTGCAAAATGCACTAACACTTCTGGTGATGATGTCCCAATTAAAGGTTCATAGGTTAACAAAAACATTTTTTAAACATGTGGCTTTAGCAGCTGTTTTTCTCAGTGATTTTAAACTGCTGTGGAATGCAGACAAGGTATCTGGGCCAGGTGTGGGGACAGCTGCCAAGAACCACCAGAATCAAGGAGATGATGTAGTGCATAGAACACCACTTGGTCCTGGGGACAGAGGTTCTTTCCAGCTTCCAGTGACTCATGGTTAGCAAATGACAGGGGGGAGCAGGAGGGCGACATGGGTGATGCAGTAGGGCCAGGGGATTTGGTACCAGCACAAAATGCCCCACTTACCATCACAGAGGAGTCAGCTCCTCTCAGAGCCTCTCTTCAGGGGGCAGCAGCACCCTCCAGGAGCAGTGTGGTCGGTGAGCCAGGTGTGAGAGAGTGAGTCTACTGTAAACGCTTAGAAGCTAAGGCCCTTTTGTGTGGAAATGGGTGGACCTGAACACCAAGGGCTTGGCATTATTGTGGGGTCCCATGGTTATGAGTAGCAGTGATGCTTTTAAAGAAGCCATCTGAGAGCAACACCAAATGAGCAGGAGGACTCATTTGTCTCTTCATTGTTTTGTCCATTCCTTCAGTATACACACACACACACACACATACATATATGTATAAATTAATTATATATGTGTGTGTATATATATATATATACACACACATATAAATTAATTTAAATTAGTTTCAAGTATACAGTACATTGGTTAGACATCTATATAGTTCATAAAATGATCCCTCCAATTGCTCCCTCCCTCCCCTGACCCTCCACCTAGCCAATGTATTAATGCTGACTGCATTTCCTCTGCCATGCTCCCCATCCCCATGACCAACTGTCAACTACTAATTTGTATTTCTTTAGCCCTTCACCCCATTCTCCCAGGCTCCAAACCCCCTCAACAAATATTTTTTAAGCATCTACTATGTGCCATATGCTGCGGTAATAAAATGGTGAGCCATACAGATGATTCCTCCTGCCATGGAGCTCACTTACTGTGTGAAACAGACATTGATCATATAATAATAGTGATAGAAATAATAATAATAATACTGGTATTACTATTATATATACTACAAGTTGTACCAGAGTATTATTTATTATAATACTGAAAATGTTAATTACAACAATCATAGTAGCTATGGGGTGCTTGTTGAAGCCCTGAAAGGACCAAATATTAGGTCATTTGATCCTCACAAAACTGACAGGGAAGTATTTTATTATTATGCCCATTCTACAGATGGGAAAATTGAGGCACAGAAAAAGGTAAGTGACCTGCCCAAGGCCATGCATCCTGTGAGGGATACAGCAGGGATCTGAACTCAGAAAACCTGGCTCTAGGACCCTCACTCTTAACCACTGTGCTCTTCCAGGTCTGCCGCACACTTACATGATTCCACCACGTGGCAAGTGCTGTGAAGGATGCTACAGGATCTCAGCATGTGTATTGCAGGTGTGTGTGTGTGTAAGGGCAGAGAGATGGTCCAGATTCAGGAAGCTCATGCTGGGAAAAGGGGAGAGTGAGTTGAGGAGAGTGATGGGACGGTGGGCAGGGAGCCCGTGATGCTCCTCTGTGCAACTAATGCTCAGCCCTAAAGGCTGCCTGTAATGTTGGGCGGTTGGTCTCTTCTTTCACCCCAATTGCAACTGGCTGGCACGTGCGCCAATATCTCTGTGACAGACCGGGGGGTCTGACAAACTGCTTTCAGGTACAGTGAGTCTCTGGGAGGGTATGGGAGGCAGGGGAGGGGGCCCATACTGTCCCCATCACTAGGTAGGGAGCAATCACTGTTCCACGTGGCCTTTCCCTCGTCATCTGTGAATACCTGGAAGGCAATGGCCATATTTTACTTGCCTCTGTGTCCTGAAGGCTTAATGTGCGACCCACAGTTGGGGCTCAAAGAGTTTTGTGAAGGACAAGATGAGCAGGTGACTAAATGTGAAATTCTGTCAGCTGTCAGGGGGCTCTTGTTTGGCCGCACAGAGCTCACCTGAGTCTCTTTCTTCCAAAAATTAAAAGTCTCATAATCACCAGGGCTACAGGGGACTCACTACCTGCTCTCCACTCTACAGTGGGAGCCAGGAGGTTGATAAAGCAGGTGGGGCATCCAAAGGGTCACGAGTGTGATTTACACATCTGGGAGAACCCATCTGATGTCGGCAAAGAGCTTCTTGGACGAAAGGTGCTCCATAAAATATCAAGTATTCTCCTCGTGAAGGCTAAGTGCTACAAATCAGATTTGGTGGCATAAAAGTAACGTATTTATGATCCACTATCATATTGCAAATGAAATGAATGTAATAAAAGTGTCACTTATACAAATACCTCTGATGTACGGATCTCGACCTATGAATATGAAAACAGACACCCCAGCACTTTTATTTGAATGTCTAATCATGGAAATAAATGAAGTCATGTTCATTTTAATGTGTGCACTTGTGCATGTATCTGGAATATTGATTTCCATGCATACAATAAAAATGCAATATAGGAAACATGCAAAAGATGTGGATTTCGCTTGAGATAAGGAAGAGATGAAAACAATGCTTCACTAAAAATTCCTTCATGTCAAAAATAAATAAATAAGTAAAAGGGGAAAAAAAGAAAGGAAAATACAATCGATAGCGTTTTAGTCCATAAAATTCTCTATACTCAGTTTAGCAAAGGAAGCGTAATGGCCTATTTATTTTTGCTTGAATATCAAAGTCTGGAATTTTTTCATCCTGACTCTTCACCTCCTTGCTAACAGCAAGAATCATGGGCCACAGTTGGGGAGTAGGGCTGTCTGTCTGCCATGAGTAGGAGAGGGTGTGTCACTAACGTACGGATACACTTAAAAGAAAAACACAAATATATGTTGGTCTGAGTTTAAAAATCATTTTCTGAACCAATTATGCAAATGAACTACTCATGGATTTGAAGGCAGGTGGATCTGTGATGAATAGAGACATACTTTTCCCATAATTTCAGGGTTGGGGGTTGGTGCTAGAGCATACAAGCAGCAGGTCCTACTGTCAGTTGAGTAGAGTTGGGGTGAGTCAATAATCCCTCAAAATCAGAATTGCCTTGAAGGTAGAGACTGTGCCTTTCTCCCAGTACAGCACTGGCCACATAAGTTTCCCCCAAGACTTGCATATTTAATACACTATTAAAAATTCAGATGTGGTATTCTGAGATTTCAACAAGGATCTGCCAACCTGGCTCGGTTTCTTAAAGTTATTCTAAGCACTTATAGAAAATCCTTGAAATATTGGAATGTACAAATGCCAAATAATTCTTCCTAGTTAAAGTTGCATATCATACTAATACAACTTTCAACACACTTTCCTTTCACTGGCTGCTTTCGGATGTGGAGATTTCACCTCCTCTCGAGTGGACAGGGTTTCTCTTTGTCTTATAATTGAAAGTACTTTTCTTCCTCCCCTGTCTGGGCTGGCGTGAGCAGCCCTGCTGTGGCCGTGCTTGTTTCAGGGTGGGCCTGCTATGGTGGTCATCCTTGCAAAGCAAGAAATTTGGAATTTAGAGGCTCTGTTATAAGTGACAAATCCTTTTGTTTGGACAAGAGTTTTGTACGAGCTATAGGAAATATCTAAAGTTCTACTCCAGACACGAGGAAAAATAAAACATTCCTGCATGACGAATAAAAGTAGGAGCTTGGCAATGAGTGCCTGAGAAACAGCATACGGCCTCTGACATGCCTTCCTTCATAATCGGTGGGTCTTCTTTGCACGTCCCCTCTGGCAGCAATGGGATACTACCGATGAGGGCTTTCTGTAAATCCTGTCACAGGGGTGGATGTGTCCTTGGCTATGTGTTTGTGGAAGGCTATCCAACATGATGAGGGCTGCAATGAAGGTCTTTACAGATGGCATAAAATGAAATGCAAAAAATGGAAATTTAAGACATTGAGGCTGGGGCTCTGCTTTTTAATAAGGAGTCAACTTGTGCACCTATTACGTGATCAACATGCCTTGTTTTTAAAAGCCTCCAATTTAGAAAAGGAGAGGTCAGAATCCACTTCCCATAAGCCATTTTCATGAGCAGGAAATTCTTTGTTATAGTAAGCTGAAGTTCTCTCTGCTGAAGCTCAACCTGCCCTGTGTATCTGAAAGACCGTTTTGTGGGTTGTTTTTTAATGTCTTCATAAAAATACAGGCAGTCTCAGATTCAGAAATGAATCGTCTTAATATTAGGACCCACGTATCTAGGGTAAAATGATTGAGCAGAGGTACAGGCGCATCCCTTATATTTCTTTCATGGAATAGGTATGGGCAGCCTTTCAAAAACATTATCTGATTGGGGGGAGTGACAAAAAATTTTTCCCAGCAGCAGACTCTTCCAGATAAACCTGTATCCTGCTCTGCATAATATATACTCTTAGTAAGTTACGGGCTTTCAAATATTAAACTACAATCTCTATCATGATGGATTTTAATGGCCAAATTTTTCCACGCCTACTTTTCTCTAAACCCAATTAATTTTTAGAAAATGAACTGCATGACATTCTTATGTTTTCCTCTGAAAATGTGTTTTAAAATAGAAATAAGGTACTTTTTTTTTTTTTTAGCTTGGAAAAAGTTCTGAGAAGCAGCCTCAGTGATTCCCCTTGGGGAGTACAACCCCTTGGCAAACCTTGCGAGCTGGAGTAACAGGAGGGGAGTGCCAGGAAATGGGGACTGCGGTGGCTTGACTGCAAAGATGGCCTTAATCTTATCTCTCTTCCTATATGCAGCTCTTCGCATTGTGACTTTGCACTGCTCTCCACCAGAAGGTGGACACTATTCTACACCTCTTGTATCTGGACAGCCTATGACTCAGTTTAACTGATAAAATGCAGCGGTAGTAATGTCTCATCTCCAAATCTAGATCTCTAGAGATCTTGTGCACGTCTGCTCATCCCCCATCCCTGTCCATTGAAACGTACCACTGTGTGTGAATAAGCCTGGGCTAGCCTGCTGGAAAATGAGAGATCATGTGGAGGACAGCCCAGTTAGCCCAGCCAAGACCATCCTAGGTCAATCTAGAGCCATCCTACCCCTGAACTTGGGAGTACATTCGAGCAAGATCAGCCGAGCTGCCTAAAAAAATCTGCAGCTGACCACAGATTCATGAGAGAGCCCAGTAAACCCAGAAGTACCACCAAGCTGATCTACGGTTTTGTGAGCAATAAAAAATGATTATTGTTTCAAGCCACTGAGCTTTCAGGTGTTTGTTATTTAACAATAGCTACTAACACAGTCTGTGTAAAGAGTGGGTTTACACAACAGTAGCATATGTCCATGTGCTCTTTTACCCAACGGTTTATCTGAGTCACTGGTTGCCTTTATTCAGTGGTTAAGGCAAGAAAGAAAACAATTTGTCATTCCTTCAGCTCAAGGTTCAAGATTCAGCCCACATCTGTGTTACAACACATAGAAATTATGGGATTACTCCCCAGAGATCTTAAATAATATGAAATGTACAGTCGACAGTGGGAAGGGCATTGGAGTAAAATTACAAAGGTCTGCATTTTAGTCCATCTTTTACTACTATGAAAACTCAGGATAGGCTTTTAATGTTCCTGAGCCTGTTTCTTCATGTGAAAAATGGGGACATTAATTTTTTTTCCATCACACACAGGATTCTTATATAAATATATATTTGCAACACAGTATATTATGTACTAAAATAGTGGAAGTCCTACACCAATTTGTTTATTCGCCAAACATTTATTGAGTCCCATAGTCACTGAAGATATTGAGTCAAATAAAGCATCATTTCTCCCTCAATAAATGAAACATATGATGTATAATATAGACTATAAGGGTTTAATATAGATGACGTGCTTTGAAATGTGAAATGCTAAGGCCACAGTAGAGAAAGGAAAGTGGAAACAAAGAAGGAAAAAAGGAAACAAAGGAGTGAAGGAGAAAGAGGAAGGAAGAAAATGAAAGAAAGAAGTAAAGAAAGGAAGGAGAAAATAAGAGAATGACTGTTCATCCAAGGAAAGACCAGTGTTCCAGCCTGGCGCCACATAATTAGAGATTAAGATTAAAACTGGACAATTTTTAAACTTCCAATGGGTTCATCTCTTATGGCAGGACTTCCATGTGAACTTGGCTAAGTAAATAGATGTGCCCATGTTCAACTCCTTGGGATCCAACTTTTTCAGTTATTACTTGACATACTTGATGAATCCCTGCCTGAGCCATCCATGTGTCAATGAGGTGCCTGCGAGAGAGAGACAAACCGTCCTTGAGTTTGCCCAGTGTTTGCCAAATATCCTGTTTATGATATTAATGTAGAAAAGCTTGTGTATATTGTCAAATAAATTTTAGAAATCCAAATCATTAGAGAAATGGTCTACATGTGAATATCATATGGATGTTTACAGTACATATTTAGTTAAATGAAAAACTCTCATTTTAAGGCATTTAAATGGCTTATGTCAGCCCGTATGTCCCTCAGTGATTCTCATTAGGGTCCTTGAAACACTGAAGTTTCTAAAGGTTTTCAGAACCACCAAATAAGTTTATTGGTAAGTATAGCTTTTGTTCTAAATGCATTCTATTAAGTCTAATTTTTAAAGAGTTACCAATCCATGTATAAGATGTATACTAGTCTGCTATTGGATGTGGCTAGTCTAACCATAGTCTCCTTTCCTAATAATTATAGATAAATTTAAGCTTACTGTTAGTGTTTTTGAAGGCTGGCTTAACTTTCAAGGTTATTTTAAAAGGAACTCTTACAGTGGGTGAGAGAATAACCAATAAGGTCTCTCTTAACTATTAGTTTTTTTCATCCATCTGTCCATACATTCACTATTCACCCACTTATCCATTCAATTATTTGTTTATTTATCCCATGCATCTGTCCAGATATTCATTCAACCATCCATCTGTCCATCCATTCAGCTTTCTGTTCATCAGTTTGAGTCTGTCCATCTGTCTGTCCATCCATCCATCCATCCATTTATGCATCTCATTTTTTCCTCCATTGCTTGGCACATCTACCTATTTGTCCATTTGTTCATAAGTGTATTTTCTCACCAGTTTATCTGTCCATCCATCCATCCATCCATTCATCCATCCACCTATCTAATTATTTATTTCTCCATCTGTTCAAATAGTTATTGAGTACTTACACTGTACCTGGCACTGTGATAAATGTTAAAGAAACAGAATGATAGGTTCAAAAGACTCACATTCTATTAAAAGACACAATCACCTAAATAAATAACTCTCATGCAGTGAATAAGATGCAAAAAGGGAGATATTCATTCACTGTTTAAGCAATAGGAATACAAAAATCTAAAGAGCAGGTTATGAGAGAGTACTTAGATGAAGGATCTAATAGTTCAATCTGTAGGAGTCATAAAAACCATCACAGAAGAGAGGAATCGTGAGCTGAATTCCCTAGAGAAGTGTGCTAGGTCTTATTCATTCAAATATCCTCAGTACATAGTATCATGTCTTTTCCATAAGGGATGCTCAACAAGTATTTCTTAAATAAATGGGGCTTAGAGGGCTGGAAGATGTCTTGGATAAAGAGAACGATATGTGTAAAGGCCTAAAGGTAGTAAGCTTTGCAATGGCCTTTAAAAGACTTCACATCGGGGAGGCAAAAAGGGGTGAAAAGAACATTCTGGATGTGGGGGATATGAAAAAATGCTTTCAGGAATGACTGCATCATGTTTGTAAGATAGGTAAGGTGGCTGGTGTGACTAGGGAAAAAAGTGGAGGCTAAGGATTAGTGAGGAGAAGAAATTAGATTGATATAATGAGGTGAGGAAGGAGAGATACGTAGGAAGCACTGCAGTGAAGCATGTTGGTAATGAATATGAGGAACGAAAAAGCAGACTTGGAGTTAACAATGAGACTTTAACCCTGGTACGGCGACCGATGGTACCACAACAGAGAAGAAAACTGGAGAAGCTGGGGGCAAACAGGGAATCTGGATTTTGATGGAGAAATGGGTTTGGCTTGAGAAGAGGTGAGTTGGAAATATAGGCAGCAATTTCAGAGGTTGTTAGAGAGATGGCACTGTGGGCTGGTGAGAAAAGAGGTCTGAAGTTAGATTACTGAAGAGTCAGAACCTTAGAGGTGACTACTGAAGTCTTGAGAGGGAATAAATAATCTGTGGTGAGAGAGAGGGAAGAGAAAAAGAGGATCAGGAACTGATCCTTGGAAGTTACCAGTAGCTAGTGGAAAAAGGAAGAGGATACAGAGATGGAAGCAGATGAATAGTAGGAGAAAAGTTGGGATAATAAAAAAATCATAGAATCCAATGAAAAAAGATTCATTTGAAAAAGCAGCAACTGCCTGGCCAAGCATCCAATGTAGCCAACAGTTAGAAAGAATGAAGAAAGAGCAAAGTTCATCAGTTTTGGCAATGGAGAAAGTGGTGGTTTTCAAGAGAACATTTATAGCAGAGCAATGCGGGTGGGGAGGGTTAAGAGGAGGCCAGAGAAAGCCCTTCAAAAATCAACCTAGGAAATAAACTTGAGTCCAGGCACTTGAAAACTTGTTTTTCTACAATCAAACCTGTAAGAGAGGTCAGTGAAACCATGCATGTTTACAAACACAAAAAGGCTGTATGAATTTCTCAGAGAATCTGAAATTCTTCATTTGTTGAGACTCATTGGAAGGTCAACAGGGAGCAGTGAGCTCTTGGAAGATGCACTCACTTAGGAACTGTCTACACAAGAGGAGGCTTTGGCTAACCACAGGCTAGAAGATGGGAGGGCTTTTCGGGTAGAAGACAGAGAAGGAAAAAGGTCTGGATGGAAACAAGGGTAGATTTGAGACCCTGCAAGAAATAGGAACAGGGCTCACAGTTCACGGTTGAGGCCGAACTTTGCCAAGCAGACTTGGGTTTTAGGTTCATTTGGGGAGGCAGTGGGAGTGATATCATTAGAATGGCCTTTTAGAAAAGTCACTCTGTTTGTGGTGAAGAAATGATTGGGGAGTGGCGAGATCACCGAGGTGGTTGCTAGAAGTTCCAAATGAGAAAAGAGGGATGTCTGAACTAGGGAGAGACTGTGAGGAAGAGACAGGGGAAGTGATGTGGTGTGCCAGGCAGTGGAAAAGGTCAAAGGTGACAAGATATTTTCTGGCTTGGACCATGGTGAGGGAACACAGAAGGAGGAGCAGGATGTACAGAATTCCAGGTGCCCACGTGTCATCCTAGTGGAGTTGTCCAGTGTGTGTGGCATGCAGTTGTCTTTCTGGGTCTCAAGAGAAGTGACTGACTGGAGCCAGAGTCTTGGGGAGAAATAAATCTGTTTGTGATGGAAATGGTAGCCATGGAAAGTGATGGCAAACTCCTTAGTCTCCCTGGGTTTTGTTTCTTCCAGCTCTTGACTTCTAGAAATTGACTTAATGTGAAATAAACTCAGCAGTTTGGAACTCAGCATTTATTTGTTCATTCTACTGATTGATAGTTATTGAGCTGTGTGTCAGGCACTCATCTAGGCATGAGGATGCAGCAGGAAGCCAAATCCCTGCTTTCATGGAAACAGCGTGTGGTGTGTGTGTGTGCGCACACATGTGCACATGCGTGTGTGCAATACCACATAGAAGCAAAGCACACAGGAAGGAAACGTCTTTGAAGTGTACTCTAAACACACCCAAAGAGCACACTGCCATTGTAAGAAAATGCCTTGTGCAAATTCATAGGATGGATCCATATCATTATTGGCCTATCTTGGGTACCAGAATTTATTTATGAGAAAATATTGACTTCTTCCTGTCCTTGGCTTTGAAATGCAAAGATGGGAGAAATTTCAACCCATTGTGGAAATTCAAACTTAATATTTCATGCTCGTGGATCAGAAGAAATACTATTGTTAAAATGTCCATATTACCCAAAGCGATTACAGATTCAATGCAACCTCCATCAAAATCCCAATGGAATTTTTTACAGAAATAGAAAAAACAAACCTAAAATTTGAATGGAACCACAAAAGACCCTGAATAGCCCACGCGATATTGAGAAAGAAGAACAAAGCTGGAGGTATCACATTTCCCAATTGCAAACTATATTACAAACTACAGTAATCAAAACAGTATGGTATTGGCATAAAAAACAGACACACAGATCAATAGAACAGAATAGAGAGCCCAAAAATAAACCCACAAATATATGGTCAATTAATTTACAACAAAAGAACCTAGAACATACAAAAGGGAAAGGACAGTCTCTTCAATAAACGGTGTTGGGAAAACTGGACAGATACATGCAAAATAATGAAACTGGGCTCTATCTTATACCTTACATAATAATTAACTCACAATGGATTAAAGACCTGAATGTAAGACCTCAAACCATGAAACTCCCAGAAGAAAACATAGGTAGTAAGTTCAAAATCTCACACTGCCACAGACCGGCTTCTTAAATCAGGGTTCAGTGTGTGACCTGGAACTCTTTTACATTTCCTTCAGCCATAAGTAAAGTTTGGTGCTAACAGGAAATATCACCACTGTGGCCAACCTCACCCCTGCAGGAGAGGGAGGGCTTCATCTCAGTGCTGTGCTAAGTGTTTAACACATATTATCTCATTCAATTTCCACAGCAACCCTTAGTGGGAGGTGGCACTATTCCTCTCCAATTTGAACATGAGGAAACTGAGGATAAGGGACCTTAAATATCACATGGTCAGTCTCCAAGGGGCCAGAATTCAAACCCAGTTCTAACTCCAAATGATATACTGCTCATAACCTAATTTTTACAACAGTTTGCTTTTTTAAAAGATTAGTGTTTATAACAAAAATAAAATGAAGAATATCATTAAGAAATTTTTCTACTTGGCTTTGACTGCCCTGAATGCCATGAAGGGGTCACTCTCAGGTCACATGTGTGACTAAAAGAAAATGTTAAAAATGAAACAGCAGAAATAAGCCACAGCCTCCAAGTCGGTCTCAGTATGTGAAGTGTTGGCCAGAATTGTAGCCAACTTAGCCTTCCCCGGAGTGAGCTTATCAGTTTCTCAATATAAATAGATCATCCCAAATTGCCCTCGTCTATGAAGGATTGCTAAAATCCTATTTAGTTCACAAAAAATACTCTTTCTGGCCTACAGAACTTTAATTCTCAGGTATTTATTTCTCTGGAGAGTCATCTGGGAAAGAAATAAAGCCATCTTCACCATTCTCTGCATAGCTCACAGCCACATAGTTGGATGTTTGACATGAACGGAGAACTGAGTTTCTATTCCTGGGAATGCTTCGGCTAAGGAGTCTCTCCCTCTCCCTCCCTCCCTCTCTCTCTCTCTCTCTCTTTCTCTCTCTCTCTCTCTCTCTCTCTCTCTCTCTCTCTCTCTCTCTCTCTCACACACACACACACACACGCTTCAAGAAATAACACAAAATGTTCCTGCCAGACCTGTACAATTCACTTCCCTCTGCCCTTCCTTTTCCCTTCCTCTAACACCCACACCCACACCCAGAACGTGCTTTTCTCTCCTTTTAATCGAAAAGGCATCTGCTAAAGCTTTCTCAGGGAGAGACGGCCTTCAGGACCCTGGGGAGGGAGGAGAGGCAGTGCCTCGAACAGAAAGCAGCTGAGATTTCCAGCCTCCTTTTGGCCACCCACTCACTAGCAATTTTACCTTGGGGGTTGTAAGAGAGACAGTATTTGAGATCTAGTGGGAAGATGGCTCACATCCAAGAACAAACAAGGAAATCCTGGTCTGCATGTGATCAATTCTAAACGTGATCATTAACTTAAAAATATTTACTGAGTGCCCGTTATGTTCCAGGCACTGTTTTAGGTACTGGGGATGTAAGAGTGAGTAAAGCAATGTTCTTGGCTTCTGCAGGTTGATTTTCTTCTTGAGGAAAGCAGACAATAAACAAAGACATATACAATATAATGTCAGACAATGGTAAGTGTTTTGAAGAAAAAGCACACGGGGAGAGGGGGATGAACAGGGGAGGTTGTGTTATGAAGTGCAGGCAAGAAAGGCCCCTGTGATGAGATGTTTGAGAAGAGATGAGGGAGGTAAATGAGCAAGTACAGTGGCAATCTGGGAACAGAAAGTGTCACACAGACAGGGGCAAAGGAGCATCTCATTAATGACGGATACAAGCTAGAGTAGCTGTTTGTTATTTACTCATTCATTCATTTAGTAATTTTGCTCAGATATTTATAGGGAACGCACTCTATGCCATGCCTGGCCCTGTGACAGCTGCTGGAGATGCTAAGGGTAAAGGAGGCAGGTGGGGCTCCTCACGCACGCCCAGGCTGGACCCAGCCTGGCAAGCTTTTCTGTAAAATGCCAGACAGTAAACATTTCAGGCTTTGCGAGCATTTATAGTCTCTGTCACAGTCACTGTGGGGCAAAAGGTGGCAGGACTAGAAGGGAACAAAGAGCACGGCTGTGCTCCAACAGAACTTTCTTTACTGAAACAAGCTGCAGGCCAGATTTGACCCACGGGCTACAGTTTGCTAACATGTGCCCTAAAATATGTCCTTGACTGTTAAGAAGTTGTTTGTACAATAATCCAAATTAGGGAAGAAAGTGAATTTAACAAAAAAGAAAATGCTTAACATCTACTCTCTTTCATGTTTTCCGTTTTATTTCAGTTGACAGGCAATATAGTAGATGTCAATTGTTTTTTATTTTTCTGCCCAGCAGTCCCCTAGACACTTCTTTTTTTTTTTTCTGAGAAATCCCCCTCCCCTCCCCTAACAATAGCCAGAAGTATTTCTACAACCCTGCTCTAGAGCGAGATGTAGACTCTCTTCATCTAACCACACACAGAATAATGGGTCATTACACCTCAAGAAGTAAGGGGGGCGGGGGGCAGAGAGATGCAACATGAGCCCAATGGATAGAGAACAGGAGGGCAGTCAGAGAAAACCTTCCCAGGGAAGGAATAACTGAGCTGAGTAGCAGTCAACTAGGTAAGGAACATCCTAGGCTGAGGGGAAGCACGAGCAAAGATCTTGGGAACATAAAGAGACTCAGGGACCTGAGGTTGTGGTATTTGAGAGATGTTCTAGAGACTGAGGGATGTTTCAATTCTCACAAGGCCCTATAATAAAGGTGGGCTGTAGTGACATCCAATGATAATACTTAGGAGTGCATTTGACAATTGTGGGCCAGCTGCCTCTTGATGGCAGATGTTGTCTAGGGTGACTGAACGTTGACACATAAGACATAAATGCAGTGTATTCAAAATCTTATGAAACAACACCTCAGATGACTTTTGGGGGTGGGGAGGTAGGGAGTGCTGAGTTCTCCTTCCCAAATTCTTATTATTCTTTAATAAGTATTCAAAGTTTCTCCAAAGTCACTGCATTACCTACTGCCCTTTTGGAAGGTAACTTTTTCAAAAAATGAACCTCACAAATAGCTAAGTCTAACTCACATAGAACAGAAGAAGAAAGATGTGAAGATTCTGGAGATTCTCTGAAGAAAAGTTGTCTGGGATGGGGGACGGGTGAAGGTGGGGAGGGGATTAAGAGGTAGAAATTGGTAGTTACAAAACAGTCATGGGGATGTAGAGTACAGCATAGGAAATATAGTCAATGGTATTGTAATAACTACATATGGTGTCAGATGGGTATTAGATTTATTGAGTGATCACTTTGCAAGTTATATAAATGTGTAATCACCAAGTTGCAAACTGGAAACTAATAAAATATTGTATGTCAACTGAAAAATAAAATAAAATAAAATAAAATAAAATAAAATAAAATAAAATAAAATAAAAGGTTACCCACCACCCTGCTTATGGTTCCTTGAGTGACACTGAAGAGTGTCAGAGGCAAAGGCCACCCTTCTGCAAGGTAGGCTCCCATTCAATAAAAGTTCAACGAGGGTCTGGTTAGCCAAAAGTCTATAGACAGCAACCAATAAAGTTCTGTTTTATTTACACAAGTCTTACCAGAAAAAAAAAATTCAAACAATAGCAGTAAAATATCATCTCTCTAGAACTAAAATTTTAAAATATCTAAGCACTGTTACTTTTTATAGATTTCAGAAAATTCAGCAAGTGAATTATACTTTACACATCTTCCTTTGTAGAATTTCTTTTTCATTTTAAAGCTCAAAACACAAAATTATACCTTAAAGGATATATTAGTAGCTCTTCCTGTCCTGACAGCTGGAATATGTATTTTCATTTACCCAAATCCATTATGAAAAATTTCAAACATACCAAAAGTAGAAAAAAATGGTATAATGAGCCCTCATTCACTTAACACTCAGCTTCAATTATCAAATTATGGCAAATCTTGTTTCCTCTCTACTCCCGCCCCTCCCCCCAGATTATTTTGAAGTAAACCCTAGACAATGAATGCTTTTATCCATATATATTCCAAACTTCTTTCATAACTTTTATCATACCCTTGCTTCATTTTAGAGTGCAGCATTTTCTCCCCTATGTAGATTTTAGTAGGGAGAGAGGTCCAGGGTGAGAACTGATCTTCTAAAAACCTGGGAAGGAAAACTAGATTGAAAGAAATGGTGGAGGTGTCCACTTGACCTTGACGTACTCAAAGCAGAGCCAGCTGTCCTGAGAGCACCCAAACACAAGCAGAAAGGTCAGGTTGCCCTAACCAGCCACTGAGATGAGGATGCTCCCCCTCCTCTTTACCAAGTCCCTTCCACTTAACAACCAAGTCACTCTCCACAGGGCTGGCAGCCCCTCCCCACCCTCAGCCCTAGCCATCACCTACCGCTACCCTAGTCATTTTCAGTATCTGGAGAAACATATGGCATAACTTTACGCACATTTAAGTCTGGCCAGACCTTAAGCTGGAAAGGAATGCAGAACTCTAAAATAATATTTTTCTCATTAATTCTTCCAGATCCCCCGCTTGGCCTGTTTCCCCACTTACCCCATAATCTTTTGACTGAATTCAGGAAATTGCACAATGGTTGGTCAGCTACAGGAACTGCCATTTTCAATTGTGTAGACTATTTTTGTTAAACATGCACCTTAACTGCAGAGGGGCCCATCGTCAACTATGATTATCAGCTTCACCTTCTCATTCCACAGCTCGTGCTGGTATCAACATTTATTCAAACATGAGGAAAGGTTTGTGGGTTAAGGGACTTTCTTATGGTGTACATGGACTTTAAAAAATATCAAAAATTATAAAACATGATTATTAAAAAGTGCGTTGAGATAACTAACTTCAAAAGGAAGAATCCTTGTAGACATGAAGTTGGTTTTCCTTCTCTGAGTACTGCCGATCTCTAGATTTATAAATGGAGGAGTGAGGGTTTGATTGAAAAAGCTGAGAAACATTCAACGTGAGATACTGGCATCCTGGGATCCCCATAAGCCCTATCTGGAGGCCCAATCAAAGGATTCCTTACCTCTGGGAGAATCTCTACCCCTCTTCTCTTCATGTACCATGAGATTCATGTCCAAGTACTCCACTGTCAAGAACATATATCCAGAAGGCTCAAATCCCCAGACCTTTCTCCTCAACATCAGATGTGTGTATCTGCTGCCTACTAGACATCTCTCAGCCCCCTACATAAATCCTCTCCTAAAAGGGACACTACAGCTTCCTTTTAATGACTCCTTCTTCTTTGGTGCTGCCATCCCAGTGACTAGAACCACAACTCGTCCAGGGGCCCATGTCTCAATGAGAGAGGCAGAGCCATTCTTCTCACTTCCTTGTCCTATGCATCTGCCAAGGTCCACCTAATCTACCTACTGTTTCTCATGTCTATTCTCTCTTTGAATGATGCTTTTCAGACATTAGTTCATCTGCAAAAGGTAGAAAAATACAATAGAAAGTGCAACAAAAAGTAAAAGTAGTACTGTTAGAGCTAAAACAGGCTGTCTGGTTTCACAGATGTATCCTTACTCATTCTCTTTAGCTGGGTACCAAAAGAGCATCATGCAAACCACTCAGATAACCTTGAGTCCTCAGCACAAGGACATCATTTGAAGTCCTCTTCTTCCCGTCATAAGTATTACTCTGCTAAGATGTTGTCCATAAAGTTCTCAATGATTAATTTGCTCATTGATATTATAGGCTGCATCTCCTTCTTAAGACACACACACACACACACACACACACATGCACACACACATACACACACATGCACACACACATACACACACACTCTTTGCTTAAGGCTCCAGGAAATTGTGAGATGGTAAGCTAGCCTCAAGAACTGTAGGGAGCTTTTACAGCCAAGTACCTTAACTGCCAAAGGGTCTTCTCTCTCTCAGCCTATATTTATTTAAGTAGCAAGTGTTCCCAGACTACTCTCATCTTACTTGGGTACTATGAGAGAGTAGTCCTTCCTCATGCTTGGAATATTTCCAAATACCAAGAAATGACTTTGAACATGTATCCTGAGTGGAGATCTACTGAGTTTTACATTGGAAGGGACTTTAGTGATCATTTAGAATCAGTCTATGATGAGTCTCAGTTATGGTATTGATCACAAGAGCTAGACAAGAGAGAGCTGGGTTTAAATCTTGATTCAATGGCTTAGTAGTTGAATAAATTTAGGCAGTTCACCTGACCACTCTCGGTACTAGTTGTCATGACCATTAAGGACTGGTAATAATCTAACAGATGTTAAAAAGATCCAACACCCAATAAATAAGTGGTAGCAAACTTTCCTCTTTTGCTCATAGCCCCTCAAACAGCTTACAGCAAACGGATTTTCTCCACCTTATGAATTTCCAATGTGTTCAATTACATCTCACAGAAGGTACCTTGTTGATTTCATGCCATCCTGGTCATCTTGCTTTGGACGTTTGGTTCTAGAAAACTCCTCTTTTAAAATGAAGTGCTCCGAACAAAAAAACAAAACAAAACAAAACAAAACAAAACAATAATGTTCTAAAATGTGCTCTGATCAGCCACAAACACAAGATTATGGTGGTTTTTCATAATCTGGTTAACAAAAGATCTTAAGAGGGAAGACACGGCACTACCCCAACTTGATTCACAGCAAGCGCCTGGCGATCATCCTCAGCTCTGGTCTTCCCCAGTCTGTCCTTCTGCTACTGACTTGGCTGACTCTGAATGAGGATTTAATACTCACCTCTTTTAAATGGTATCTTGTTCGTACTGGCCTGTAATTAGCTTTTGTTGAGACCTTCTGAAGTTCTTGTTTTGCCAGATTCATATCTAGGACCAATTTTAGGGGAGCCCTTTAGTCTCTAAATGTCCAGAGGCCTGACAGCTCTTCAGTCTCCTTTGCTCTGTTTGCTACCCCTAGAAGCCCCCTCCAAGGAGCACAGCATAAAAGGGGGAACTCCTAAAGTGCTATTGCTTGTTGGGTGACCAGGTTTTGCTATTATTTCATATATGCCAGATCATCTAACTGAGCTGCAAGCCATAATTGAGAAATTCATAATTACTAACCCAGCTTTCGACATGACTGGAATTGGTTAGAAGCCACAGATATATAAAAAGCACAACTTCCCAAGGTGAGTCAGGCCTCTTAAAAAAAAAAAAAACCAAAAAACAAAGTAAGCATAATCAGGTAAGTATTAGGCTCTAAATATAGAGTCAATCCTCCTCAAAATTAGATATCCTGTGGCTTATCCTGAAACATCTGTAATGTCAGCTGCTGCTACAATGGATATTGGGAAAGTATTTAGAACTAAAATATGGTATTTCTCCAGGGGATGTATATCAAAAAATGGGGAGAAAGCAGCAATTACTAGAGAAACTCAATAAATAACCTGGCAACCTGTCACTTTTCTCCAGGTGCACCAATAACGTATATTAAAGGATTCAAACTTTGCCGTTTCCTCCCAAGAATTTTCATTTATTTATTTATTTTTTTGGTTAAGTCCAGCAAAGTTCCATTCAGATCACCAGCAGGAAAAAACACACTATATGATGTAGTCGAAGACTTAGAATATACCTCCTATTTAAAAGAATGGGCTTATCTAAGACTTTCCTTTGGCACTGCAATCAAGGGAATCTGAACGCCGGTCCTCCTGTATTATTCATTATATAATTGCTGTGTTTTATTAGAAATATGATCTATTATAACCTTGAATAGAGTACATTAAATGACATTGAAAATTAGATTATTCTGATTATTAGAGAAGTGAGAAATGTGCTAAACATTTATAAGACTGATAATCAATCAGAGTATCCATTTGAGTGTAATAAAAATCAATCTGGAGCCAGTGTGTTTAAATCCAATTTTTTAAGCATGACATTTTCCTCAGAGTTTCTTTCTAAAATGTCACCATCTTCTACAACGGTGATTGATTCTGTCTCTAGGGAGAAGCACTCACTCCAATTACTTCATCCACTGCACACAAACCATAGTCCACTTCAAAAAAAAAGCCAAATGAATCATAGCAATAACAATATATTTTATGGCGGGGTGGGGGGGGGATACAGATTTACTTCACTCAAGCTAGAGAATCACTCATTTCCCTTTACCTAGTCCAAACAGATAAAATATGCTACTTAGATTATAATGTGACTCCTTACTTTATTCCAACAGAAACGAGGGATTTTCATATTGGGTTTTTATTTCAACTGAGAAAAAATGAGAAAAAGACATCAGCTTATGTAAAAACCTTATTCTCCTCACATCTTTTTAGAAAGAGGAAAAAAACAGTACAATGCCTTAATTCACCCTTCCTTCCATCCCTTGACCCTCTAACCTTTATTTCTTTTACTTTCCTCCTTCCTTCCATCTATCCACCTACCTGTCCATCCATCCATCCATCCATCCATCCATCCATCCATCCATCCATCAATAAACAATTATTGAACTCCAACTGAGGTCAAGAGACTGGTCATCTTGGGGCTCCTTTTTCTCTTGAGTATATTCAAATGGGCACAAGGTCAGAAGGAAGGCTAATGAAATTATATACAAAGGAAACTTAGTGAACTGATCCTACATGTAGAGAGCTCACTAAGTTGGCACAAATAGGAATGACTGTCCACTAATTCAGCTTGGCCCCTTAGATTGGCATTTGGGAATGTTTACTCTTATGGAATTTTGGTATTTTCCTGGCAGTGGCAGGGCAAAGAGGAAGATGACATTTATTGAACATTTGCCATGACCAAGAACTCGGTTTTCATTACTCACTAAATCCTCAATAGTAGGAGGGTACCTCTGTGTCTTTGGCCTTGGGGTTTCTATGTGCAGGTGTCTCGGTAGAATGACACTCTTAAACTTTCTCCTCACCTTGCTTTCTCATTTCTCCAGGTTGGAGAAGGGACTTGCCTTGATGAGTCTGAGGCAAGACACTTAGTGTTCCGGGTTCAAGGCCTTCCAGGTCTTCTCTACATCTGCCTGCCTGCAGGACAGAGCACACAGGCCTGCTCTCCAAGATGTGGAAGCTCCCAGGAGCAGGCTCTGCTTAAGAGGAGGTTTTCAGGTATCAACACTGCCCGTGATAGGGCAGGTAAGCTTTATCTGATTCAGGGGCGAAGTTTAGAATTCTCATTGGGGCTGTACCTGTAAGTTGCATCTTCCAATAAGCAAGTGGCTATATAAATTAATTCATATCTATAGGGAGAAACATTACTCTGCCATTAGTAATAACCTTTTAGAACACTATACCATGGCATGGGGAAACATTCACAATGTTAAATTTAATTAATAAAGGAGATCAGAAATAATTGAAGGCACATACATATAGGCATAGAAAAAAGGGCAGAATAAAATAATCAAAATATTACTAGGTCTTATATCTAGGACATGAGATTAATCGTGATTTATATTTTCTTCTTTGTAAATTTCAGTACTTTTCAAATTATCTGCAGTGAGCCTATGTTGCTTCAATTATTTTTAAAAATGTAGTTTTTTTCCCCCCTTTCAAACGAAAGTAGCTTTTCTTTAGCACTTATAAGGTTCTCAGACTACAAGGTGACTTTTGGAAACTAGTTGCTGACATTTTGATCTCTTTGATTTATACAGCTGCTTCTCAACTGAGTCTTGATTCACGAAGGAAAAACTCCACTGCCATCGCTGCTGCCACCGCCACCAATGCTGCCACCGCCACCCCACTACTCCCACCTGATCGATGCAACCATCTCTCACCTGACTAACTTCTGTAGCCTCCCAATGGCTCTCCCTGCTTCTGCCCTTATCTCCCTTATAGTCTAGTCTCAACATAACAGTCAGTTCGATCCTATTAAAACTCAAGTAGGTCACCCTTCTGCCCAAACACCTGATAGCTTCCCATCAAACTTGGGGCAAGAGCTAACGTCTGTACAAAGCCCGTGTGGCCTCTCTGATTCCTCTCCCGTCTTATACCTATGTGTTTATTCCCCTCTTGACATGCTGTCTTCTTTGATGGTCCTCAAACACGCTGGGTAATACACCTGCCTCAGGGCCTTTACACTGGCTGTTTCTTCTGCCTGGAGCACTCTCCTCCCAGACAGCCACATGGCTCTCTCCCTCACCTCCTTCATGCCTTTACTCAGATGTTTTCTTCTCATGAGGACTTCCTTGATTACTTCAACCCCTAACCTCAACAATCCCATGCCCCTTCCCAATTTCATTTTCTTATTTATCTTTTTTTTTTTATTATCTTTCTCCCCACTAGAAGGCAATTTTAAGAATTCTTCACATGCTATCACTAGCACTCAGAACATTGTCCTGTACATTGTGGGCCCTTGACAAATCTTTGCTGTAGATGAAGGCTCTGGAAGGGGAGGCTGAGTGCTGGGCAGGGGTGTGAGGCACAGCTCTGTGACTGTGGCCTTGTAGGAGCTGTGGACGAGGGGCAGGTGGCAGAGAGACATTCTGTCTCATCGTGAAAGCCCTGATCCCAAGGCTGCCCAGCTACCCAGGATAGCGCCAGCTATGTACACAGGGATATGTATGGAGGGAACGAGGATGAAGAGCATGTGAGCATCAGCTTGCTTGCTGGGCTGATGGAGCATGGTCCACTCCAAGTCACACCACATTAATCTGGGTTCTCATGTGGCTTCTGCCTTGGCGAAGAAAGGCACAAAAGCAAACCACAGCAGGCCGAGAGGCCTGACCCAGGAAGATGCCTAACCATTCGGGACGTCTTTACTAGCCAGCGAGTACAAAGCAGACAAAAGAAAGTATCCTCTCAATTTAGGAGAGCCCATCACTGCCATCTTCTTGAGAGGAGAGTGCAAAGGTATGCTGAAACATGTAGAGAGAATAGAACAAAATTCCCAAAGCTGTTATATTCTATTTGTTGAAACCAGCAGCTCAGGTAAACATAATACAACTATGACAACCATTGATCCTGCCATAGGTCAACAAAAATCTAAATATTCCAGGGAGAGGCCAAAAAGGAAGGCAGTTGGCAATGGTCAGGAAAGGTAGCAACCCCCTGAAACGTGTATTTACTGGAGCAGCACTTTGGGGATAATCCTGTCAAACAAGTCAGGCAATTAACACACTTTGTTTTCCAATTAAATATTGATGTGCGTGCCACAAAGGACATAAGGCACGGGATGAACTAACTTCAGTCTTCTAGATAACAACTGGTTTTCGGTGAAGAGAGCTGCTAAATTGTGACCCCAATGGCCAACCTCGGTCGTGCTTTGCAAATAGTAACTGCCCAGAGGGAGTGGATTTGCCAGGCTGCCTCTCCATACAGAGCTACTGAGACAATCATAGAGGGCCCATCCTCAAGTAGAGTGGTTTAATCAGTTTCACTGCCTGGTGAAGAGAGCTGCTAATCTAGCAATTAGTTTCCTAGAGTCTCCATTCAATGTGAGAAACTTACTAGTGCTAGAGAAAAAGCTATTTTCTTTTGAAAAAAGAAAAAAGGTACCTTTTTAAAAATAGCAACATAGGCTTATTGTAGACAATTTGGAAAATAATAAAATTTGCAAAGGTGAGAATATAAATCATAATCATAAATCCATGTCTCAGAAGTAAACTCTATTAATATTTTAATTTATTTTTTGTTCCTTTTTATGCAATTTATATATTTTTCATTATAGATCATAGAACATTGTGGATATTTCTCCATGTCATGAAAAAAATGGCTTTCAGTGGCAGCATAAGTCCTTTCTATGGGTGTGAATTAATTTATATAGTCATTCTTTTCTTGTTAGTCCTTTGTGTTATTACCCATTTTTTTGCTAATATATATAATACTGCAATGAACATCAGTGTATATTATGATTGCACATTTAAGAAAAAAGTAATACATTTTTATTATTTTGTTAAAATAGCTTCAAGAAAGGTGGTTGTAAATGCTTTTGAACTACATGGCCAAATCATGGGCAGTTTCTCGTGTCAAGCTTGGGTCTGTCTGCCATAGGCTTAGTTCTTGCTTTTCTTTGCAGACCATAAGACACAGTCTATGGATGAAGGTTAATTTTTGCATTTCCGATTTTGTTCACCTTTGTGGGGAGCAGACAAGTTTTGCTCCTGTCAGAACGGCCCATCTGCAAATCCCTGTTAGCAGGGCTATTACACAATCTTTCTGGTCAATCAATTGTTCCACGGAACATTGCTATCGTCCATCTCACTTAGGTCAGGGCTGCTGGTTTAATAGTTCCCCATTGGGCCACAGATGGCCAATGGTCGGATATAGCAACATAATCTGATTACGGGACAACTGTGACCCCATTGGCCAACCTCGGTCTTGCTTTGCAAACAGTCACTGCCCAGAGGGAGTGGATTTGCCAGGCTGCCTCTCCATACAGAGCTACTGAGACAATCATAGAGGGCCCATCCTGAAGTAGAGGGTTTTAATCAGTTTCACTGCCTGGGCAGACTCACTGACCTTTGTTCTTTTTGAAAGATGGGCGTCAAGGAGAGTAGAAGCTGGGCAAGATTTCTTTCCGGTAACTCATAGTTTGTTAAAATAATATTAGCAGCTGATTCCTATACGCAGTGAGTTTCATCTTCTAAGAGCTACTTCATGTGCATATCTAGACTCTAAAACAGTATGGGCACTTTATGTGGTCACAAACTATGTATCCAGGTGTATACACATCCAGGTTTCTCAACATTGGCATGACTGACATTTTGGACCAGGTACCCTCGTGTTGTGGGGTCCTTCCGTGCATCCTGTGCATGGCAGGGTGTGTACAGTGTGTAGTGGCATTCCTGGTCTGACCCCACACAAGCCAGTGGCACCTCCCACAAAAATGTCTCCCGATTTTGCCAATATTTTGTGTGTGGCGGAAAAACTCACCTTAGTTGGCATATATGTTACTATCTTGAATTAATGAGTGAGTAACAGCACAGCTTAGGAATCGGACCTATCACAGTACTGACTATGCCAGCAAACCATCTTTTCTTTGCCTCTGATCCCCATCTGCAAACAGGGTCAGCAATACATAACTCACAGAGGTGTAAGAGTTATGCAGGAAAATGGATGGAGAGTACCTGGGCTCTTAGGAAGCACTGCAGAAATGGCAGGTGTGGCTTATTATCAGGTGGCTTATTTGCAGACACACTCAGGGAAGTGACTGTTGTACACAGGCAAAAGGATGATGACTTTTTCAGAAGTGTACACACATGCAGAGGCAAAGCTTTATTACATCAAATGTTGTGATTTGGCCAAATCTGACCTCTCTTGAGCCATTCTTAGATGAATCATGACCCAAATGAACTGAGCAGTGTTTCTTAATCCTACAGTAGAAATAAGAGACCCTTGATTGCACCCTAGAGAGGACACTAAGCAGTTTGGAGGGGGAAGCAGTTCTTAGTATCTATTTCTCCACCTTACCATGACCCTGACTTCCTTTAGGGGAATTACTTCTATCCCATTGAGTATAATTCTGATAGGATGGAAAATCCGGGTACCTGCCCTATTCATTTATTATAGTGGATGAGGAAGCTCAATCATTCCAACCTTTCCTCTGTACAGTCAGGGGTACAGGTCCCAGTCTGCTAACGGGACACTCTCCTGGGACTGTGAATGTAGAAGATGAAATCAATGATTGGAATTCAATTTTTTTAATGGTGGCATTCTGGCCAAACTGTCCACAGACAGCTTCCTTCCCAGTCTCCCGAGCCACTGGGTTCCAGATCTTTTTCCAAACCTGGGTCTCTAGTCCCCAGTCCGTTCTGGAAGCCTGCAATAGGCTTCTAATTAATTCCTCCTTGCTTAAGTTGGCTAAATTGGTTTCTGTTGCTTATGACCAAACAACCGTGACTGATGTATTCCCATAGAAAATTCTGGGAGGGAGGGGAAACTAGAGAAACAGTCAAGGTAAGAGAGATATGGAAAAGGTTTCTGCAGAAACAGAACTTACTCTTAGCTGGTTTAAATGCAAATAGAATATGGGAGAGAAATCCTATTATAAAGATTGTTATTGCTGTTATCATCGTTCTCAAACTCCACACCCATAGAGCATAGAGAGGCATTTGGCTTGTCCAGATCAGAGTCCGCACTGCTCTCTCAGTTGATGATAATGTTTGTTGTTTCTCTAAAGATTAAATTTCTAATAAGAGGACAGATGATAAAAATTTCCAAGATTATATACACTTTTTCTAGGCTCAGCAACAGAAATATAATGATTTCAACTGGATCTCTGTTCACTGTCTTGTTTCCCCTCTGACTTTGTCTCCTCCCACCATCCCTTTGACTCACTCTGTTCCAGCCACACTGGCCTTCTTGCTGTTCCATTAATACAGCAGGGCCTTTGTACTCACAATCTCTCATGCCTTAGAAAGCTCTTCCCTTCGACATCCACATGGCTCACTTCCTCACCTCCAGGTCTTCACTCAAATATCACCTTCCCAGGGAGACCTTTCCTAGCTACCTTAAATAAAATAACAGATACTCCCCCTCCAGTGCCTGCACAGTGCTCACTTTTTTTCCTTTGCCTTTTTTATTTTTCTCTTGAGCACTCATTACTAATTAACTCAGCATATACTTTATTTATCTATGTATTGTCAATCTCTTCCCACTAGAATGCCATCTCTATGCAGGCAGGGGTTTCTGTCTGTATGCCCAGTACCTAGACCACTGGGTGGCACACAGTAGGCAGGCAACAAGTGCTTGTGGAATGAATGAATGAATGAATGAATGAATTAGTATGTCTGAGTCTGGATGAAAGTTTTCCTTTTGTATTACCTTATAGAGAGGCAAAAGATGCCACTGGAAAAGTCCTATTTTGACTTCAGATGCACATGTGGGTTTAGCCCACATCAGCTTGGAAGCCCTGAGGCTTTGCTCTACCAGCTAAGGCTCTCCAGAGAACTATTTCATTAACCCCAACAAGAAACCCCTGTTCCGGTGTTTTATGCCTACATATTCAATGAAAGTAGCTTAATTATTAAAGATCGTCAGTAAATAGTCAAATATTACATACATTTTTAGCCATTATAAATATCTTCAGTTCCTCTGGAAAAATATTTTTTGTTACATGGACAGAAGATTAAATTCTGGTAGTTTAAAGGAAAAGGCAGAGGGCTTCAAACATGCAGCAAAAAGGAAGACGGTGGCAAGAAAGGCAGGTAGCCTAATAGTTCACTCACATAATAATTTTTTAAAAAGTTTTTAAGACATTTTAATAACCTAAAAGTGAGATGAGAAAACATGGGCCGTAGGCTACAACTCCCCTCTTTCATACCCATGGGAGAGATCACTGACTGACTAGGGCTCTTTTTCGCACTGAATTAAACCTGAATACAGCCTCAGAATCCTTCTCAACAGAGTGATCCAAGCAGATCCCAGCAACCACGACGAATTGATCAGCATTAGCATAGAAAATGAAACCTCTTTGCCAACCGGACCTTAATAACAAACTACTTAAGTTTTACCTAGCTTTCCTTCCTCTTTGCCTGACTTCCTACCTTCTCTCTCTCCCTCCTTCCCTCCCTCCCTCTCTCCCACCTTCCCTCCTTCCTTCCTTTTTCCAATATAATTTATTTGACAAACATAGGCTAAGTCAGCTATGTAAATACTGGAGGAAAAAAAACTAGCCATCTTCTTGAAAACAAACAGCAGCGTCCTCACTAGTACCGTGGTGGTGGCACGGGGTGGGGGCCCAGAAGTCTGTGGAGAAAAGGGCCAGAGAACCACTTTATGAAATGCTCGTTAATTCACCTTCTCTTCTCAGACCCTTACCAGATCTCAGCGACTCTCCTTTGTGTGATCCAGGAGCTTGGACCAAACTGGGAGATGAATAGAGGAGATTTATATGACTAAAGGAGAAGCACGACTACACCTTCATGCATCGTGCACACAGCCACAGCAAGTTAGACCAAGGGCTCAAGTGTGGGGCCAGGGAAATGCAAAGCAGATTCCTAAAGCCCTGGGGTCTTGGCTGGGGAAATGTGCATTACTCTAAGCTAAATCTCCTCTGAGAACTGTCACTGGGATCCACCTGTTCACCTGTGAAGTCCAAATAGGACTTTTCTGCAGGTAATGTGAAAGAAAAGCTCTGATGAAACTTTCCTCCAGACAGAGGTAGATTCATTCATCTATCTGCCACGCACTGTTCTAGGCACTGGAAAAACAACAAAAACTGTGTCCCCATGTAGGTTTACAGTTGAAGTAATGTTCAGAATGGAAGACAGAAAAGAGTGGTCAGAGGGACAAGAAGATAATGATTCACTGTCACAGGGGAGAGGGAAGACATCGTCAAGAATGGTGGATATGACAGTCAAAGGCAGCTGAGGGACTGAGGAGAGTGAGAAGGGATTAAGGACCATTGGAGTGGCCAGATCAATAGATTTATTAACATAGAACTGGGGTCAGCAAATTGATTTTTGTAAAGGATCAGAGAGTAATATTTCAGATTTTGTGAGCCATCCAGGCTCTGTCACAACTACTCAATTCTGTGGTTGTATTGAGAAATCAGGATAAACAAATGGGTATGGCTGTGTTCCAATAAAACTTTATTTACAAAAACAGGTAACCCGCTGGATTTGGCCCATGGGCTGTGGTTTGTTGACCTCTGAATTAGGGCATTAGTAGACTTGAAAAAAGCATTTTCTCTCTCTCTCTCTCTCTCTCTCTCTCTCTCTCTCTCTCTCTCTCTCTCTTTAGTGTGGTTAGGGTAGAGGCTAGAATGCAACGTGTTAGGAAATGAGCAACCAATGAGGAGAAGGGTCCACTGTGAACAGAACTTGAACCAACAAGTGAGGAGGGGTGACTTCTTCTGTCTTTAATCTTCTCTATTATTACTTTTCTTAATTACAGAATTCATACATGTTTATTATAACATGGGAAACAGTGATGTTAATGACCTGCCTCCCACTGCTCTTCCAGCCTCGACCCCCTGAGGCAACCCACATAAACTGTCTTCTGTGGTCCTAGAATGAAGCAACCATGCCATCAGAGGCTGGGATGCTGGGTATAATCAGATGCGCAATCTGCACAGTTACGGAAACAGATGTCACAAAGGTCACGGCAAAGAGATCACCCTGAGCAAGGATTCTTAAAGGAAAGGAGGATGAGGGAGGCAGCTAAAACCAATGAAGCGTCCACTTTGGGAGCTCACCGATAAACTCAGATTCCAGAGAGTTTTGTTGGAATTTTGTTAATTGGCTCACCATACCCTGAGGTGTGGGCCGAAGAGCTGGTGCCTACCCGGACACTGAGGCTCCAGATCAAATTAAATGGGAGGATTAAAGGCCTAAACTGCTTTCCTTCCACTGGGCATGATTTCTTCTCAAAATAAATTATAGGATTAAAATCCTGAAGCAGATATTACTAAATTCCACTGGTTGGCTAGAAAGTAGGCAAAGGAAGGAATCAGTAATAAATTAGTGAGTCAATAAATAGAATTACTTGCCAAAGGAAGATGTTCACATGAAAGAGACTTAGCATTTTTATCTTATTACAAGATATCAATGTGATGTGGCTGCAAAATAAGTAATGCAGTCTCAGGGTGCATTATAAAAAATACAGTGTGTGGATTGAGGGAGATGATCATTTTCCTACTTTAAAGACAGACCACCTTTGGAATGTCAGGTTCATTTTGGGGGGAATCACTCACTTTTTGGTGGACACTGACTAAAGAGAATGTATGGCATGTGGCTAGGAGAGGGAGACTGGGAATGGGGTATTGAAGTCACACCAGACATGGAACCATTGGAAAACCCTGGACATATTTGGCTTGGGGTGAAGGAAGATTCAGGAGGAATACGTACCTGTGACCAAATATTGGGAATTATTCTCAGTACCTTGAGGATGTACATCTAGGGCCAGCAGTAAGAGTTAGAGAGGAAGGGGTGGGCACAACACAAAGAAGGACTTTAAGTGTCCCTGCTGTTGCATACAGAATGCTGTTTATCATGGTACTTCTACGGTTCATGGGCTGTCCATGTACAGATCAATGCCAAGGGGCTACATGGCCCCCTCGTGTTTCTTCCAAACCTTAAGTGTCTATGCAGTCATCATCTTTTAACTACTTTGGAAAACACAGGGAACTGGCCAGTCTGTTGAGGTCTAAATGGTTAGGAGAACCCAAATGTTACCTGTTTATGGATCATTCAAAGTCAATTGTACACAGAGACCTCTTTTTAAACAGCTTAAGTAAAAATATTTGAAGATGAGGTTGCTGTAACTAATCTGTGATTACAGAGTGCTATCTTAGAAAACTGCTGGCTTCAGGTAAGGACTAGAGCATGACACCACACATGTGACATGTTAGCTGTTTTTACCTCTCTGGGCCTAGGTTTAAAATGGGGCTTAACATTCAACCCCTATCTCCCTCACAAAATTGTAGACAACATCAAATGAGATGAAGGATGCTGTAAGGAAAGTTTTTTCTCTATCTGTGGGGAAGGACCAGGAATTTTTTTTTTTTGCCTGTTTCTAATTCATAATAGACAAGTACTTTACAATAAAGATGAATTTCTGGAAAAATGAAATGCTTCCTGGAGGTTGGAGCAATATCAAATTGCTGAAAGTTTTTAAATGTCTGTTCTCAACTTTCATACCTATGTTACTGGGTCTAGTAGCAGTTGATGGACCAGCCGTGGTCCACAGACCACATCTTGAGTCGCTGGACTTGAAAACGTTGAAAAGTATTATTATAAAACAGCACTACTGTAATGCAAAGACGTTAAAAAAAATCACAATTATAAACCATCTAAAAACCCGATGAGAAGATAATAGAATTCAAAATGATGTTTAGCAACCACAAGGGCCCTTTTCTTTTTTGATAACCAGTTTGAGATTAATGATATTCATTGGGTCAACTTCAGGAATAAGAAGGAAATTCCATAATTATGAAATACATCTAAGCTTCCCATTCTGTGAGATGCACTCTGATCTTTCTGGTTACTGATGTACTGGCCCTGGCGATTTCACTCGAAGTCCTTTCACAATCAAAAAGGCTCAATTGATTTAGCATCTGACAAAACAGTTTAAAAGACTGACACTTGTTACCGGGAAATAGTACTAAAAAAAGAAGGGTTTTCATTGTTGATTTTAAAGCTAAGTGATTACTTGGAGGCCTATGAAAACTTCAGGAGAAAATGCCCTGGACATGAGGGATTTTGTTTCTATAAAGCATTGAGGCAGCAGTTTGCACAGAATTAGCTCAATAAAATAACACTTTTTACTTGGATAAACTAACCTAGATTTTCTGATTTCCGTGCAGAAACAAAACAGACAAGCTAAGATCTTGGGAGCCGTCTGTGAGGAAAGCAAAGGCAGGAGTTTTGGGTGGGGGTGAGGTCCTGGGTGAAGGCTCATTTTGATTATAGTTAAAACTTTCATCTTCAGCTTTGTGAACTGCAGGAGTCTGTCTCACGCTTTCAAGGGGTTCATAAGTCAAATGATATCACTGTTCAAGGCTGGACCAATAGAAGAGATCCTCTTGATAAGGCAGTTCGGAAATACACACTCGTACATGCATTCTTCTCATTCCAGAAGCATTTTTATGATATGGGGAACACGGGGTTAGGAATTAAGGGCAGCAGCCAAACAGCCCTGCAAGCGTCTCGGTGTTTACATCGGCAATGTGGGAATTATAATATCTGCCATATTAAATAATGAATTGTGAAAATTGAATCAGTCAGTGCACAGTACTGGGAATACAATCTATGATCAATAAATCACGCGTGCACACATGCACACGCACACACGCAGAGTTACAGCCCACACAGAGCCCATTCAAACACAACCGGTCTTGCACTGCAGGGTAAGGCGACCTCAGGGAAAGAATGATACACAGTTGAAATAATTTACAAGAACATACGCTCACATTACTCAATTAGCTTGGCATGAGTTTAAAGCATTAAATGGCCCTTTCCAGATGCTTCTTGTTTTCAGCCACTTTTCTGTTAGCAGGCCTCTCTCGACCAACCTTCCTTCCTTCCCATTAGGCCAAACCACACTTTCAACTACTTCTGTCCCTGTGGGTTTGGGGTCTTTTCTTGACTCAGTTCCAAGCCACCCCTTCCAGTCTCCAACTGCAGCGGGCCCCTCCCGGCAACCTGCAGAGCGATCCCCTGAGCCAGCGTTTTGATCTGGGTGCTCTCCAGGGAAGTGCTGGACTCGTTTTTCTTATGATTCTGGGAATTTAGTCTCTTTCTCAATTTCTCTGAACTGGATCTGCCATCTTGTTTAGCAAAACGTGGGTTTCTTTTCTTTCTCAATCCAAAATTTCGCTGGAAAACTCCCCAACTTTCTTTTTATAGGGCTTCTGAAGTTCTCATTTCATGGTAATGCTCCTCCCCTCCCAGCAGCTCATAAAACTCCCATGGAGAACCCCCAATTTTACCTCACAAACCTCACCCCTGATGCCTCCACTGACCAATGAATTTCTGAGTCACTCTTTCTTCCATTAATACCTACCTGCATTTGCTCCGAAGAGTAACACATTGCATTTATTTTTCACTGTAGTTTAAGTTTTTTACATGTACCAAATCAATTTTTCCATATTCATCAGAGATCAGAGATTCTTTTAAAAAGTGTTTTTTGACACCACAAATATTATCTAGTTTTGCACTTCATTTTGTGAGGAATGGTTTGACTTGAAACATTTTTCCATCTTCTAAATGTCTCAAATGTCTCGATTCCATCTCTGCTCCATCCCTTACCACCCCCACCCCCAGGACTGTGGGCTTTGCTACAAGCTGGCTGTGCGATTTAAATGAATTTGCATAATCTAACTTCCATTTAAGCCTTGAAGAAACTGAACCTGTTAAGTCTTCTTGGGTATTTATACTTTAAAATTCCTTATTTCTTCATTGTGGACTATAAAATAGAAACAAAACAAATGAATGAACAGAACAAAACAAAAACAAACTCATAGATACAGCCAACAGATTGGTAGTTACCAGAGAGTAATGGGGGCACGGGGAGGGCAAAATGGGTGAAGGGGGTCAAAATGGGTGAAGGGGGTGACAGATGGGAACTAGATTTTTGGTGGTGAGCACGGCAGTATAAACAGATGTTGGATTATAACGTCGTACACCCGAATCATATACAATGTTATAAGCCAATGTCATCTCAATAAAAAAATAATAACAAAAAATAAAATAAAGTTCCTCATTCCGATAGGAATTTGGCATGACAGATGTTATTAGCACTAAATTGGAATTCTGCAAACTTGAGGTTAGGCCTGGCTTTGTCCCTAACCAGCTGTGTGACTTTAGAGGAGATACTTAACCACTCTTGTCTTTAGCTTCTTGTCCTTAAAATGAGATTAGATTATGTGTGTCCCTGTCAACCCTAACACCTGGATGAAGTAGCAGGAGGGAAAAATATAATTTCATGTCGTGGCGGGATGTGGGTGGGTGGGGGACGTGGTGTCGCTGTCATCATCTTCAGTAGCCTCCTCGCCTTTGCTAACATTTACGAATGGCTTCCTCTGTGTCCAGCACTCATATAAGCACATCTATATATTAACTCATCTCACTTGCATAGCAACCTAATGGGGTAGAAATTCTTTTCCTCTCCCATTTTAGACATAAGGACACTGAGGCATGAAGGGGCTATTTGTCCAAGGTCACATAGCCAGTAGGTGGTGGAGCCAGGAGCTAAAGCTAGGACATGCTCCTATACACCAGATAACACAGTCTTCTCTGATGTCACCCCAAGCACTGATCCCAACAGAGAGACTTCTAATTCAGAACTCATCAACACTCATTGATAAAGAAACAAAAAAGAGAAACGAGTTCTACAGCTATTGATCCAAACCCCCCAGAAATTAGTTAACCAACAGAACACTCAGCTGAATTAAAACCAAACCTGCGTCCTTGCTTTTTCTCTTCCACCGGGAAACGCAAACTTGATTTCACTTCCCTCTATTCCGTATCATTAATACAATCGATCCAACCTGTTCTTATTTTGTTTCTTTAACAGCCACACTGCTATTTTGACTCTTTCATTCACATTACTGGCAAGCATAGAGAAGAATATGGTTTAGGCTTCAGAGTAACAGGGCTGGGCCCTCTCGGAGGGACTAACGGGGCGTCCTCTGGCTCCACCCCAGCAGCAGAGGCAGGAATTCTTCAAGCTTTCAGTGCACTGGCAGTGCTGCATTTTTCTGTTCTTTTAGTAAAAGATGACCATCTCTTTAGTGTTAATCCCCAAGGACTCTTTACATAAATCAAAATGCAAACTTGAAACGTGGTTTGATGTGTTTACAGTCATGCACCGCATAAGGACGTTTTGGTCGGCGACAGACTACATAGATGATGGTGGTCTCATAGATTATAATGGAGCTGAAAAATTCCTATTGCCTAGTGACACTGTAGCTGTCCTAACACAACCCATCACTCACATGTTTGTGCTCCTAGTCATGTAAAGATGTAACGCATATAATTGTACAGTACATAATACTTGATGATGACAATAAATGACTTACTGGTTTATGTATTTACTATATTATACTTCTAATCGATATTTTAGAGTGTACTCTTTCTTATTAAAAAAAGTTTGCTATAAAACAGTATGTCCTGTTAGATCAGCAGCAGCCTCATACATCTTAGGTTTACCTCATCTCTTAATTGTATCATTTTCTCTTGTGCTTGATTTAATCTCGTGTTCTTTTGTACAGTACGGTGCTGCACAGACTTGCAGCCTAAGAGCAATAGGCTATAGCTTATAGCCTGGGTATGCAGTAGGCTGTACCATCTAGGTTTGTGTAACTGCACTCTATGATGTTCGCACAAAGACAGAATCACCTACTGATGCATTTCTCAGAACGTATTCCCATTGCTAATCAATATATTACTATATTTATAAGCTCCTCTCTGAAAAGAAATACAGCCTTGCATAAGAAAAAGTCTGCATCCAAATGGGTGTGTTCAGCAAACACTGCCAGCGGGGCCCAGGAGAGCCACTGCTAAGGGCACTGGTTGTGTGCTTTCGCCCAGACATTTAATAGAAGAGGAAAGTGGGAAAAACACATGCGATATTCCTATAGGATTTATGAAGCAGGGACCAGTCTCTGCGTTTACTTATGATTTAAAAACAAGTTTAAGAACCCTGAGTATTTCTCCGATTCAGAAAAGTAATTGAAGAACCATTAATAATAATAATAATAATAATAATAGTAATAGTAATAATACCTAACATTGATCACTTACTATGGACCTGGTATACAGAACCTAAGCATTGTACACAGGTTCCAAACCAACCTTCTCTACGTTTGAGGTAGGTACCATTATTACTCTAATTTTACAAATGTTCCTGGTTATTTGCTCAAGGTTTTATGGCCAGCAAGTGTTGAGGATGGGTTTCCAATTCAATAGATTGATTCCAAGTCTATTTTCTTAAGGTTTTCCAATGATTGGTTATGAAAGAATAAATTGACCCTTAATACTATAAGAAGTTAGAGCTGAGTTGAGTGAAATCTGGGGGTTTAAGTGACACATGGCAAGAGCACTTCTTAAATTGGGATACATGGGGGACATGAGGAAGGAATTAGCTTTGCTTCCATGAAGGAACTCTGGGAAGCCCCAGAAAAGCCCTGGAAGATTTGGCAGGAGTCAAGGTCACTTCCTTGGTCACAAGAGTGAAAACCAGTGTTTAATTTAAGATTAATTCAGAAGTGTCAGTGTTAAGAAGTAAGGTAGTTGATTTTCCCAGGAATTCATATTTCTTTAAATCGTGCTTTGAATTATATAACTTAATAGCTTTTTAATACAGCTAGTCCTTGCTTTACCTTAAACTTTATAACTGGTTTTCTTCATTCATTTAGCACTGTCTAATAAACTTCTATGAGTTACTTTTCACTCCTTCTTTCCTATCATTTTAAGACTTCTGCCAATAACTGAGCAGATTGAAGCAACAAAGTAGAAATTTAGATATGTAATTTGCAAAGTAAGTACTTACTTTATTTGCTGGCACATAGAATGTAATCCCCCCTCTCCTTTGTCACCAATAAAACATATCCAGACACCCTGCATTCCATATGCTTGTATTACCCGTGGAAACCAAGAGCCCAACATGTAAAATGATAAACAATTTTGTCCTCTTATAAAATAACAAACCATAAATCAGGCAATTAATTAGGTAGTAAATTTGGCCCATTATCTTAATGTTTTAGATTTACTTACTCTAGTGCTATTATAATCTTTCTATAGTCTATGATTTCCTGATACCAACATATTTATTTTATCTGTGGGATTTCTTATTCAAGGTTAGTAAAGCGCAAGCATATATCCAGAATGTGTCACATTTTGTTGAATCGTGGGATAGAGCTTATTATGTTTACATAAACACTACAATGTTCCTCCTATAAAACTACAGTATAATTATTTTCAATATATTTATAAAAATAGATAAACTTTTTGTTAGCGTACATGGACATGGCCTTTATAATGAATCCATTAGACTTAAAAGTAAAGGAGGCCTCAGCAGTATTTTTAGCAAGTGTTATTCTTTCGTAAAGAATTCTCTTTTGATTCCTCAACACCTTTCAACTCATTAGCTCCACTGAAGGGACATCTGTCTTCCACCTGGTGTCAGTATGCTAAAACTGCAAGCACAGGACTCCAATACGTAGGTTCAGGAGTGCTGGACACGAAGAAGCTAGTCTCTTAAGTGAACTTTACAGGTCCTGGAGAATGATGCCTCTTCTTCCAAAATACTTAACTGCATTCCTGGGAGGAATCCCCTCATCGTGTGGCTCGGTGCCTGGGCCACTTTCCACGAAGGATGAAGTTAAATTCTCACTCTAGAGACAATTAGTTATAAGAAGCCTCTTCAGGCTCCAGCCATGTGCACCGTGTTCTTAATTATCTGAGAGCTGGGCCTTTAGCTCTTCTTCTTGGATGTTTTCCAGAGAGCATTTGCTAACCAAATCAGTTGGTCAAGCATATTCACATAATATATGGCAGATTTCAAACATAATGTATCTCTTGGGAGGCAAAGTGCTTCAAAAATAAAATAAATTGTCTCCAGAGAAACTACCAAAAGCCTCTAAGAACTGCTTCCTCTTTTGCTTTGGGGAAACAGTATCATAAATAGGAACGATGTCTTCTAAAATAAAAAATATTATTTCTATTTGTTTTTTTAACATCTCCTCTCTTGTTTTCCCCCCTCTGCTGTTAATAACATCTGATCTTACATTTAAGCAGGAAGAAAATGCAGTCACATGATTTAAAAAGCATGTGTTTATGACTTGCCATGTTTAAGCACTGCTGAATAAATGTATATTGAAAACATATTTCAAGTGAGAAGCCATAATAAGGGGTTTGGAGATTTCAATATTACTCTACTAATTCACAGCATACCATAATTATGGAATATGTAGACTTTCTACATGTAAATTATAATCCATGACTCAGTGAGAGCCCTTTGCAGCTCTAACACCCCATAACATTACACTCTTCAGGCAAATTGACACAAAATAGAATAAATTATATCAAAAGATATATACAACCATTATTTCATCCTTAAACATTTCATTAAAACTAAACAGCTCAAAAATCTCCCCTCCCCACTCTAACATCCCGGCCTGTGTTGAAATGAGTAAGTCTAAATATTCTGAACAATGTAGTTTTTTACATTTTTAAGGGTAGAAAGATTATTTTTACTAACAAAACTGAATCCAGATTTCTGTTCTTGTGCCTTCAGCAAAGACCCTGAGGGAAATTAAGTTGAGCTCTTTTTCACCTCCCTCAGATTCCTACCTGGCAGAAAAGATTCCTGACACACAATTTTGATAATTTGTAGTCCAAGAAAGCGGTTTTCTCCTTCCCTTCCCTCTTTTTCTTTCTCTCTAAGTGTCTGTATTTCTTATTTTTCTCAAATAAAATTTATCAGCATAGAAAAGAGAAAACCGAGTGCCTCTGGTTGAAGAAGAAACAAGCTGGGGACTTTCACACAAGAAACTTGGGGACTTCTCTGTGGAATCCTTTGGAAAACAAGCTGGAAAGCTCCTGAAGTATCATTAAAGGACCCGGTTTAGTTACTCACTACTGCGATTCTATGACATTCAGATTTCCGAATTCCAGCGCAAGTGTAACAAACATTGTTGGTGCCTCACATATGTGTGTAGCCCAGGGCCTTCACACGTCAGTGTGTTCTGACCTGACTCCAGCTGCCCTTGTATCTCTTTGCTTGAGGGCCCTCCTAGAGTACAAGTGGTCCACAGATCCTGGGAATGAACTTCCCCCAAGAACAGCCCTCAAGCAAAAACTAACGCTTGTTGGGAGACAATGCTAAAGTTCATACTTCCCACTGTCTCTCTTGGTTCCCCAGATTAAGTTCCACTTGCACACGGGTAACTACCTCGATTACACCCTCTTTATTCTATCTGCTCTTCTCTACCTCCCTCCACTTCCCATCAGTGGATTTCCCAAGAGGAAAAAAAAAAAAACTATATGAACTTAAATCTTATCTCAGGCTCTGCTTCTGTGGTGTACAGACTAAGATATAAGTCAAATCAAATCCTGAAACCAAAAGGAGGCATTTGCTACATGCTGTCACTCTCTTAAATGTCAGTGGATGATTTAGGTAGTTCTTCACTACAAGTGGCAGACAGAATAATGCACTCCCCCCACCTCAAAGATGTCTACATCCTAATCCCCAGAATGTGTGAATATGTTACATGGCAAGGGGGAATTAAGGTTGCAGATGGAAGTAAGGTTGCTAAGCAGCTGATTGTCAAATGAGAAGATTATGCTGGGTATCACAAGAATTCTGTAAATGCAGAAGACAGGGCAAAAGAGTTAGAATCAGAGAGATACCATGCGAGAAAGACACAACCAGCCATTGCTGGCTTTGAAGATGGAAAAGGGCTAGGAATTCCTTGGAGAAGTCAAGGAATTCAGGCAGCGTCTAGGAGCTGGAAAAGGCAAGGAAACAGATTCGCCCCTAGAACACCCAGAAAGGGACAGAACTCTGCTGACACTTTGCTTTTAGCTCAGTGAGATCCATTTCAGACTTCAGACTTCCAGAACTATAAGAGAATAAGTCACCAAGTGTTTTAAGTCACTAAATTTGTGCTATTCTGTTATCACAGCAATAGGAAACAAATATTCCATATAAATTGTAGAACTGGAAAGTTTGAAGTAAATATCACCACATATACTTTTCATCCCCCATCCATTTCTCCCATTATTTTTTCTCCTACAGAATTAAAGGAGGTGCCTGTATCTCAATAAAGTGCACAAATCTTTGCTGAACTCCTATTAAGTACCAGACCATGTGCTAGAAGCAGGAGTTGTTGGGGTCGATAACACTTAGGCAACTTCCATCTAATGGGAGACAGAGGGGTCTACAGATGATTATAACTCAGCGAGGCCAGCATCGAGACAGAAAAGGAGAGGCAGAGAGGGTCATGGCTTAGCCCAGGGTGGAAGAGATGACAAGTAGGAGAGGCTAGCAGGAGTAGAGAAAATGGAGGGACTACTGGGCACATTCAGTTTGATACTAACATGAGGAAAATGGTGAACCATTGAGGGGTTTTAAAAATTGCTTTTTTGAGTAGATTGTGTAGCTATAAAATAAAACAAATTATATATGAGGTATAAAAAATTACAATAAATAAACACACCTGTGCACCTACCCTACACTTTTCTTTAACAGTGTTTTTTCAATTGAGCTATCATTTACACACAATAAAATTCACCCTATATGGTGTATAATTCCATGAATTTTGACAAATGTATATATTCATGGAAATACCACCAAGATCAAGATTTAGAGTAGTCCTGTCACATACCAAAATTCCGTCACATTCTTTTAAGACAAATTATACCTTGTTTTCCTTTGAGGTCTTTGAGGTGTCCCTCCCCATTCTCTCCCCACTTCCTCATCCTTCATAAGTAATCCTATTCTAAATTTCGTGTTTATCATTTCCTTGGTTTCCTTTTTAATTTTACCACATTTCCATCCACAAAAAAAAGGTTGTTTTATTTGGCATATTCTTAAATTTATATAAATAAAAACATTCATATTTTTCTAACTTAATCTATGTTAGGATGAAACCTAAGATTAATCCATGTTCTCTACTACACAATTTCATTGTTGTATAATATTAAATTTGTTTGAATTTATTTATAAATTCTGCTGCTTTTGAAATTTGAATTGTTTCCAGCATTTTGCTATTAAGAATAGTGTTGCTAAGAGTATTCTTGTACACATTCTTTTCTAGAAGAGAAAAATTTATATATACACATACACACACTACATATGGACCTACTGAGAGAAAGGGAGAGGGAGGGAGGGGTGGGAGAGGAAGGGAGGGAAGAGAATTGACAGAGAGAGAGAGAGACAGAGATAGAGAGACAGAGACAGAGAGATACAGAGAGATGCTGGTTACCAATTATATGCATCTTCCATTTTACCAAATAATGCCAAATTGTTTTTCAAATCTGTAATAGCCATTCACACCCAACCAGCTGTGAATAATATTCCAATTACTCTTCCTCTCATTGTCCTATTGAACAATTTTCAGCAGGAGAGTCATGATTGGCTTTTCTTGCCTCAGAAAAACCACTATGACCAAGGTAAAATATGAGAGAATGGTATGGCGGAAGGATGTGAAGAGCAGAAAATTCTAACTTGAAAAGATGAGATCAGATTCATAGAAGAGGTCTTAGTGAGGTGGGTCTTTATGTTTCTATTTTAAGAAGAAAGGCTGCCTTTTAAAAGTTGCCAGCCCCTTCTGGAAGCAGACACCTTAGGTTATTCTCTGTAAAGCAGCCTACTGGAGACGTGCGACCAGCCACAGGAATAGAGACGTTTTTCTTCTGTAAGGCTGCACGCTGCCAGCTTCCCCAGCGTCAAATACGAAAACCCCTCAAAATGGGTGGGCACTTCTGCCTAGAACTCACAGGAGGAGGAAAGGGAACGACTGCTTTGACGTTCTACATTATTGGATCTTATCTAATGAACTGAGGTGGCCTGTATTGAATCACATAGCTGAAAACGATCCCTCCCCTATTCCTTCTCCAGAGGAAACTATGCTCGAAGGAGAGAAACATCTGGGTAGATGAGTTACCTCGGCTCAACGCGAGAGGAGAGCGAGCTCCACATACTGCTAAAGCCCAGTTCCCTGACACCAACACGCTGTAGCAGGGGCTCGGCCAGATGTTGCATGGAGTTGTCTGCCCTCAAGAGGGCGCAGCGGAGACTCCACTGCTTCCTGCCTCACCCCTCCTACAGTCCAACTCTGCTAGAGCTAACGCTGGAAACCTGGGCGCGGCTGTCTGTCCTTCAGGGGTTTAATTGACCATTTCAAAACTGTTCGACAAACTTCCTTGGACTCCATGTTGGCCAGGCTCTTTCTCCAGGATCTTGATACTTGGCCTCAAGTCTGTCTGTCTTCCTTCCTCTAACATCCACCAGCCTCTTTTCTTTTCTTTTCTTTTTTTTTCTCCTGGTGCCAATTCCCCAGACATTACCAATTAGTCAAACATCAGCATTTGGCAAGCGTTTTCCTAAGGCTTCTGGCTCAGCTTCTGGAGGCCCTCATCTGCAGGCCTCCCACCGGCTTTGTGAGGGACTTTGTCACTGGAGCAAAAGCAGTGCTCATTATGCTTTAAATAGGAGAGACTGAGGTAAAGAAACAGCAAGAAATCTGGGGTTTACAGAGTGAATTGTTTGTTTGCTTTTTTCCTCTTAAGTTCTGTGGAGGTAAAGATAATTACCTACAGTTAATTTTTATCCACTGAAAGAGAAATAATCGCATTTAGGTTTGTTAGAGGAATGCCAAGAACATCTAGTTACCCTCAAAAAACCCTCCTTGCCTTGAGACATAAGGGTATAATAAGTGTCCTTTGTTCCACTTACTCTGTGTTTGGAAGGTTCTGGACTAAATGCTTCACATACAGCAAATCCTCTCACAGCATACTATGGAGGTCGGCTTTGCCCCATTCTGTACTTAAGGGAACTCCAGTACACAGAGAGCTTGGGGTTAGAATTGAACCCACAACTGACTTGACCTCTATTCTAAATGGAACTGGTTTACTTGAAACATATGACTTTTCACTACCATTTTCAGTGCTTCTCAATTGAAGGCTAGATCTCCCTGTAGTGGAAATCGAGTCACAGAGAGCCCACCATTGGGTTGACATCAACAGGCAGGTCACAGGGAATCTCTGGAGCCTTTGCCTCACTGACAAATGATGCTAGAACAGTGAATGTTTAGGGCTGAGGTTCAAAATTTTGGTTACTAATTAAGTGAAATCACAGAAAACTAGAATTTGGAGGGCTGGCTCATTAGACATTTAAGGTTCCAACTGCACAATTCGGTCAGGGGCGGGAATTATTCCTGCCACTGACCCGCTATGGCCTCAAGTAAGTGCCTCGTTTTCTCTACGCTTTAGGTCCCTCATCTATACAAGGAGAAGGATGGTGTCAACTTCACTGGACAATCCTAAGGATTAACTGAAATAGTCTACAAAAAACAGCCGGCATGGTGCCTGGCCCGAAGCAAGCCTCCACAAAAGCTAGTTCTCCATATACCCTGCTCCCAGGTAACTGTGCACGTGCACGCACGCGCGCGCGCGCGCGCACACACACACACACACACACACACACACACAGCCACCCAACCAGTTGCACGCTTAACCACCAAGACGGTTTTCTGGCAAGATCATTGGTGAACAAGGTAATACCTTCACCAGCAGAAATCCATCACTAAAATCATGAGTGATGGACCATGGGAAACTAGGGACTCACTTGAGGAAGGGGAACACGTCTAGGTATCAGCTTAGGTATCACACTATTCTCCTTAAAGGTTGAGATTGGCCTGCATGAATTGTACTGAAGACCAGAGAACTCGTACCTATCCATCCATGTGCCTTTTATATGCTATGTTATGTTGGCTCTATCTCCGATTTATTTATCAAAATCCATCTACTTCTCTTTATTTTTAAATTTTATTTTTCACTTTTCTTCATCTCCATTGCCACAATCTCAGTCCAAGTCATCATCATCTCTTGTCTGGATTTCCTACCTGGTCCCCTGACTTTCATTCCCAGCTCTTTCCCCAACCCACCCCCCATATTAAGCAGTCAATATTTTAAAACTGCAGATGTGATCATGTTGCTCAGTGTTTATCACTTATCAATGGTGCCACATTACAATGAGAATAAAATCCAACTCCTTCAAGTGGGCTACAAGAGCCTGCCAACCTGACCTCTGGCTGTCCTTCCAAAGGCACATGAGACCACTTCCTCCCCTCACTCTGTATGCCCAACCCCACTGGTCTTCTTTCATTTGGGCTCATGGAAGACACCAGACTTATTCCTGCCTCAATAGCTCCTCTCGTGCTGTTTGTACTGCCTGTCATGGCTTCTCCCGTCTACTGCATGGACTTTACGCCTCCTCATCGAGGTCTTCTCTCATCAGTTGATCCTAAGTCCTTTCTCCTACTTAGTTTCTACCATAGCTTGAGGTCTAACTATATATGTACTTTTTTGCTTCCTAGTTTTATGTCTACCTGATCGGAAAAACGGAAGTGCCAAGAGCATGGACAATGATTGTATCTGTTTTCTTTACCACTCAATCCTCAGCAGAGCGCACAGAGCTTTATACCTGCTGTTCCTCTGCCCAGAACTCTCTTTCCCTGATATCTACCTGGCTCACTCCCTCTTCCTTTATGTCCCTTCCCAAATGTTACCTTGCCAGACAGATGTTCCCTGGCCATCCTTTATCAAATAGCCCCCATCAGCCCCATAATGCTCTGCTTTACGTTTCTCTTTATATTTCAAGTGCTTGGCAGCCATATGTGCCGGCTACCATATTGAACAAGGCAGTTCTACGCAGTGATGACCATTTGATATATTACATCGAACTGCTTATTACTCACATCTATCTACCCTCTCTCCCACTCCAGACAGAAGAGCCGTAACACCAGAAAATTCCTCTGATGTTGACTCTCAGCATCTAAAACAGCATCTGGCATACAGCAGACACACAATAAATTTTTTGATATTGTTGAAAGACTAAATGGTAATACTCAGGAAATATGTGAAATATTGAGTGAGCTCATGAAGACATGAGCCAGAAACTATATTTTCTGAGGGGGGTCTATAAAAACAATGAATGTAAAATTTCTGACTGCAAGGAGCTTGCTTGGACAGGAGACAGGGGCAATTTGGTGTCACATAAACATATACCTTTAGTCTGTCTGCCTGCATTCTCTCTCCACTTCCACACCTGCTCTGTCTGCTCCCTCTGTTCTCTGTCTCTCACCTCAAAACGACACCAGGTTTTAATTTTGTTTATGTTGTTTTTGCCTTCAAGTAAATATTTGTTGTTTTATTCCAAGAAAGACAGTATAACTCAACATCCTCGGAATTTTATTTTCATGATAGAAAGATTTTTGAGTGTTTTTTTCCCCCATCCATTTAACACCACAAGTATGTGGACTTTTTGAAGAGCTTTGTCAGAACACTTTGCGAGGTTGAAAACTGAAAAAGTTCTTCATAAAGTATAATTTCTGATTGTATTCTTAGAGCCATAAAAGCAAACCTTTTCACAATGGAGAGAGAGAAGGAGGGAGAAAACTCCTTTTGAAGGTGTTTGTTCATCTATGGTTTTAATCCTTAACTTTATGAGATGGAAAAGATAAACTAAATTACTCAGGGGCCCCATCTTTATCCAAGTCAAGATGGAGAAAATGGCAGTAACAGTGGGGATTCTGATACTCTTCAAATCTAACCCTAATTCCTACTGGGAAAAGGTTCTGATTAAATTATCCTTTGATCTTTTTTTCTGACCAACACCTCAATTAAAGAGACCTTAAAAGTACTCACGCACTTTCCATTTTTATGTTGTTGTTGTTCAATCTGATTTTTCAAGGAGTTGGTTTAAAATGAATGTTCATGCTGGGTGCCATGGTAGCAAAAGTAGGTCATCCTCATTCGGTGCGCGTCTTTCTGACTCCATTAAAACTGTCAGGTGAGTACAGAAGCTCAACCTCCTCGAAAAATGAGTGTTTGCATCAGCCACATGGTGTGCAGAGGGAGAAGCGATGTCCCATTTAGCTCTGCCTTCAGAATGCTTCTTAGGTAACCTTAAGAATTCCTTTCACTTTTTAAACAAATTCCCTCCTAGCTGCAAGGAGCACCTATTCTCTATTGAGGGCACAGCTGCGAAACCCCGCAGAAAATTAAATGTGCACCAGCCTTAGGCATTGCCCATAGGATGTAATGCTACACGTTTTTTAAGAGCTAGTCTTCAAATTGGGAATGAGAGATTTTTCTCTCTCTTTATTTCTATTACTAAAAATGGCCCATTAAAAAAAGAAAAAATTATGCCGTGTTAGTAATAGGTCCTGTGTAAGAGAAAAAGAGTTTGTAAAAATCACTGCAGAAGTTTTATGGTTATTCTTTCCCCCTTACAATTCTGAAAGCGGGAGTGAGGGCTGATTCTTTATTCAAATAGGGAAGTGACAGGTAAGCTATTTTCTCATCATTTTCAAAAAGCATTTGTTAAGCAGTTTTTGAAAGAACTGCGTAAAGTGCATGGGGCAGACATGGTCCCTGACTTCTAGATGCTTCTAATTTGTAGTTTATTCAGCTGAGCTGGTGAAAATGAGCTCCCCAGATCAGGATGCCACGATGATACGGGCAGTCCCCTCAGAATCAGGACACCCAGGTTCTATTTCTGGCACAACCACTGTTAGCCACTGACAGTAGCCAAGTCATTTTAGTTCTATAAGTCTTATATTCCTGAGTCTTTAAATAGGATTTTAAAATAGTATCTCCCTCGCTTGCTTCACATGATACTTGCCAAGATCCAACTACCTGAAGATGGTTGTTCCTGTTATAAAAGGATCATTCACTTTACAAAAAACCTACCCCAGTTTACAGAATCAGGACACCCAGGTTGCCCACTCCCACCCTGTATCTGAAAAAAATCTTCCTATTCATAAGGACTTGAATTATCCTACAAGAGGCCAGAAATCAAGTAGTAACAAGGGGAGAGAACCATTACCCCAGGCAGACAGCCCTCAGCTTCTCGTATATAAGGAATAATGCTTCTGATTACATCGGCAGAACTTACTGGAAACCAGTGATATTCCGAATACATTCAGGCATATGTCTATTTTGCTAATATTGAGCTCTGTTTTTTTTAAGCGAAGTTGTCACCAATTGAAAATCTTATGTGTTAAACATAACCTTTGGTGACCAAGAGAACTAACTAGACAACAGTATGAAAAGGTAGGACATAAACTGGGTCCTGATCATGCATTCATTTGTTCCTTATCCAGTGCCCACTGAGCAGACCATGCCCTGGATGGGAACTTGGAGACCAACCAGCTTGGGTCTCTTGTTCTATGTACAGAACTCAGAGCCAAGAATCTAGGGTCATAACCCATAATATCCAAACACATCTCAGAGTCTGTTACAGGTGTGGGTGAGGAGGGCAGGACAGAGGCGCCTCAGGAATGGAGATGCTGGGGGTCTCTGAGAGGGGCCTGCAGACTTCTCACTTCCCCATGGCTGTGCTTCCAGACTGGACTCGATTCTAGCCCAGACCTTCCCCATGTTCTCCATTCTTGCTCCTACCCCAAAGCAGAACAAGCCTTCTTTCTCCCTCCCTCCTCCAAATGTGCCAACAAAAACAGGAGCCAATACTTATTTCCTCTAGAGTAGCAAAAAATGATTTAACCTGCCACCTTTCCCTGGAGGACTTCTATTGTCAAGGGATTAAAAAGAAAACCTTACTGCTAAGTGCAGAACCTTAAAGGGTGGGAAGCCAATGATGAGTGGGCTTTGCTTGAGACTTGGGGTGTGGGGATGGATGTGTATTGTCATCTACTCATAGATATGCCCAGCTCTCTACTAGGGGGTTGTTTAAACCATTCTTTTAGTTTGTCCTTTCCCAATTACAGTGTAGGGACAGAGCAAGTACTAATGTTCTCATGGATTTTTAAATCTACGTATTCATGCTAGATCCCTAGAAATTGTAGAGCACAAAATTACAACTTTAATTCTCTTATCTCCCATACCTAGCACACAGCTGAAAGTATTTTATATCATATCTTTTCTTGGGCAAGGTAATTAACTTCTTTGTGTCTCAGGTATTTTATCTGTGAAATGGTGATGCTCTTCTTTAGCAGGCTATGACAGGAATGTTCAGAGATCCCCACATAAAAAAGTGACATATGAAGAAAAAGCACTGAGAAAATTCAATGCCGTCACATCACTGTGTTCCAAAACCACTTAACAACTCTCTGTCTACTTTATTAGTAGTATAGCACATAGTCTGAATTAGGTTTCATTGTAATTGTGTCCTGGAAGCAAATATGATTTTCAATGAAGGGGTCTTGCCAACTCTAATTAAGGGGATGTTAGTCTATTGTCTCAGATTGTGTGATGTCTGAAGGGGATCCCACCAATCACTGCCTCGATGCTTTTGTTTTACAGATGTATAGTCCCCAGAGAGGCTAAGTGACTTGTATATGGTCACCCAGCTAGCTAGGGGTATGGCTAGCCTCTAGGTCTCACCTTTAGGATTCTCAGTATAGTGCTTTTTAATAGACTGCTATTACATCAGACTACAGAGGGTATATTCATGCCTATTGTATAAATCTCTTCTCCATTTATTAATTATAGACCAGCAGAACCAAAGTTCCAGTAGATCTTCCCCCCCACCCCCAGACAGCCTAGAAACTGTCAGAGGCACCAGGAATAACTTAGAAAATGCTGTCAGCTCCTGCAGCAGCAAAGTGCACATGTTGATTCATCCTTGAAGCAGGTATCTCTGTGATGAGTTCACATGTGAGGTGATGTCTGGCACACCCTCGGTTCCATATAATTAGACTGCAGGATTAAACTCTAAAAAAAGGTGGTTGCATCTTTTAGATAAGAGAAGTTTGAAAGCTCAGTAGGTTGGGAAAGTTCTTTTGGGACAAGAATATGCATGGAGGACATTTCTCTACTGAAGATGGGCTTTGCATTGGACAGATGGGGAGTCCTGAATGATGTGAATTCCAGAAGAAAAGTGATGCCCTGTCCTCTCTTTAATGAGGGAGTCCCAGAGCATGGTTCTCCTGCAGCCTTAGGCCAATAAAATTAACCACAATTCTATCTTCTGTTTCTCAAGCATTGTGATCTGTCAAAGCACTTTCACAGTTTTTTTTTTTTAATACTCCTTTTGTTCTCACAAACTCCCTTAGATGTGGGAAAGATAGGAATGTATATTTTCATATTATCTTTATATATCTTCATATAAGTTGTAAAATTGCCTCGGAGTCCGTCTTTAAAATGAGCCAGATACCATGCTGGTTTATTGAAGTATATTTGTTTTAATTTCTTTTTTGGTATATTATAAAAGGCATCGGTGAAGGGTAATACATTTGTCACGAGTTGATATAAAAGTTAAAGCATTTCACTATATATAATATATGGGGTTTAATATAAGGTGACCATTTAGACAAAGAGAAGTCATCCTGAAATGCTACCCATTTCAACTCTGGTGCCACCTGCTTACAGCATTTTTCTCTCTCTCCTTTTAAAACTGCTTTCAGAGCCAATTTCTAGACAAGAAAGCACAGCTCATTTATTCATAGTCACCATTTATTGTATCTAAATAAGAGTTATCATTTGGCTGTATAAGTTCCCATTTGCGTTTGTTTAAAAAAAGTTACACGGCTTTATAGTTAGCTGCATTTCTATCTAGAACAAAATCCTCTTATTTTTCTTACACTCAATGTGGAAGGTATTGAGGGGTGGTGCAGGGAGAGTATTTGTTTATAAATCGTCAGTCCAAAGTTGAAATTAGATGTGGTCCCTATTGAATTATCAAGACATGATTGTAAGGAACATACCACTGAGTAGCTCATATGAATTAGACAGAAATAAAGGTGCAGTTACAAACTGCACGTACGTTTGGCATGTAACTTAACTCTCATAACCAGTGTTTAAATTAAAATAGAAAATTTAAAGAGACTGACTCGATTATGGCAGGAGTTGGCAAACTCCTTCCATAAAGGGCCAGACAGTAAATATTTTAGGCTTTGTGGGCTCTAAGGGTCTCTGTCACAACTACTCAATTCTGCTGTCATAGCAGGGAAGCAGCCATAGATGGTATGTAAATGAATGTATGTGGCTGTGTTCCAATAAAATTTTATTGATAAAAACAGGCAAGAGGCCAGATTTGGCTCATAGGCTTAAGTTTGCTGACCCCTGGTTTATGGTCTAGTAAATATGGATGTTATCTTCAAGATATCTAAATATATAGAAATGGATTTGTTCTTCCCTAGGGAAAGAAAAACATAAAACAGTACTAGCATTATTTCCTCAACCATTTATATCTAAAGAATTGTCAATAACCAATGTTACTTAGCCTAAAGTGTTAAACAATTAGGAAAATAGAAATTTTCTTCTTCAAAGAGTCAACCTCTTTTTTAAAAATAGCTTTTCTTCATCACACAACTAACAAACGTGCACTTAAGGTAAATAATAAAATAAAAGTACAGATAAACTCAAAAAAGAATATAGCAAGAGCTTTCAACATTTTGAGCTATATCTTCCAAACTTTGTGTTTTTATAAATATGAGATCAAACTGTGCACATTTCTGTTTTATATTTTCTAATTTAAAAACAGATCCAGATTTTGTTAAATTAAAAATAAATGCGACGTCGTTAGTCATCAGGAAAATACAAACTAAAACCAAGATGAGCTGTATCATGCATACTCAGAAGAATGTCCAAAATTAAAAAAAAAAAAATAAAAACCCTGCAATATCAGCATTTGGCAAGGATGTGGAACAACCAAAATTCTCAAACACTGCCGATAGAGTGTGAAATGGTAAGCAAACCACTTTGGAAAAATGGCCATTTTTTATAAAATTAAACATATGTGTCCTTATGATTCAGTAATTCTACTCTTCTACCCTTGAGTATATACCTAAGAGAAATAAGTGTCTCCCACAAAGCATGTACAAGAATGTCCATGGCAGTTTTATTCACAATAGCCCCAAACTGGAAACAACCCAAACATCTGTTAAGGTGAGAATAGTATACCTATAAATGGAATACTACTAAGCAGAATAAGGAGCAAAAATTGACAAATGTACCAAAATGGAAAAATCCTATGAACGTGGTAATAAATGAAAGCCGCCAGATACAAAAAGAGTGCAGACTATAGGATTCCACGCATATCAAGTTCAACATGCAAAACTAATCTCTGGTGATAGACATCGGAACAGTTTACCTTAAGAACCACCCAAATCAAGATACGAAATGTTCCAATCCCAGGATGTTCCTTTAGAAAGTCTCTTTTTGATATCTTGACTTGGAAGGTGGTTAGAAAAATATAGACATTTATCAAAACTTCTTAAAGAGTACATTCAAGGTCTGTTCCGTTAAGATATGTAAATTATATCTTAATGAAGAGAAAAATGTTCTAAAATATAGTTCATTTTTGCCTTAAAAGGGAAAATCAAATTGAAAATGAGAAGATACCCAGAAAGACAGTATTTGAAGGAGAAAGCTGTAAAATCATAAAATTTGAAACAGAACAAAGAGGTGAGGCAACTCTTGTTTTGAGGTGATAACCTTTATTGTGGCTCTCTTCAATGTCATGTCCACAGTTATTTCTTTTGGGATCTAGGGTCATAATGATTACCCTGCTTTTTTATGCCCTTTTTACTCCACTTTTGAAAACAGATGGAATTTAACTATATCAAGAGGTGTCCTGAAGAAGAGCAATGATAAAGAAGAGCAAAAAGAGCAAAAACAATGTCAAGGACATCCTAAATAACATCTCTCAGTTCTCTCTTTATAAGGACCCCTGGGAGACATTCATTCCCAACATCCGTATCTGGAAAAATCTGTGATTCTTCCCAATAATTAGGCTGTTTTCATCTGGTAGACACTAAGAATCTTGCCATGGGCTTCCTTCCCTTTTTGCTTTACCGGAAACCCCAGTACCAAATGGAGCCCTTGTCTAGTACGTATATACCTCTGTGCGCTCACCTGACTCCAAGGTATATTCTCCTATTTTCCCTTAAGCCAATTAGCTTAACATTTTTTTTGTTTTAAATTCTTCAGATGTTTTTAAGAAGTAAGATGGGGTTTCTGTAAATACAGAACTTTTTCTTTAAATGTGAACAGTCTCATAGAGAAATTCCTCTGATGGCTGTGAAAAAACGTTGATTGTCTATTCTACTGGACAAACCTTCTTGTTAACTTCTCTAAACTTGTCTCAACTTGATCACTCACTAGTTTAAAGTCTCCTTAGGCTTTGATGAAAGAATCAAATATGAAAAGACATATCGTTTTCATTTTTTTAATTATGGCAAAAAGGGATAGTCAAGTAATTATTAAACTAGATTCTATACAGGTTCATAAATCTATTTTGATTACATTACTGAGAGAATTTACTGACACTACTAATAATTTAACATTTAAAAATAATAATTCTTATATTATCTTTTTTTAAAGCTGTTTATTATTTGATAGCTGAAGTAGTTTCCCAAAACATAACACGTAGTAAACGGATCCATGGGCTATTAATTTGCAGGGCATGGCACTGAAGGAAAAAGCTCGTTAGGAAGGGTGATGCAATTACAGGTATTACATAACCATCTTCAGAGAACTCAGAGTGAATCAGGGATAACATCCCAAGTCCGGTGTTCCTTACACATTCAAGGCTGCAAGTGATAAGGTCCCAAATCAAGGAAAAGGCAAAAAGCAGAGAGGTCAAAACACCTTCTAAAAAAATTTCACTGTGTTAAAAGGGAGGAGGATTCTTCTAAGAGAAGATACCATACTTCTCATCTGTGATAGCACAGATTCTCTATGCACAGGAAGGTATGGCCATCCACTGCCCTCTCCAACACTGTTTCCACATTTCAATCTTTTTCTTTTTCTTTTTGACTGAGGTAAAACATACATAGTTATGTATATATGTAATTAATCTTTTAGAAAGGCCAGCACTCCACAAGGCTCTCATGGGCCCCTTTTAAGTCTTGGGGGTAACCACCATACTCACCTCTAACACATGGATTACTTTCACTCATTTTTCATCTTTCAAAATCTTTTAATTTCCATATGAATGGAAATATACAGTACAGAATGTTCTGTTTTATTCTGAGTTCTTTTATTCAACATTGTCTGTATGAGATTCATCCATGCTGTTGCATTTAGCAGTAGTTAGTTCCTTTCTTACTGCTATGCATATTCTGTTATTCGAATTTGTCACAACTTATTTACATATTCTACTGCTTATGACATATGGGCTGTTTCCAGCCTTTGGCTATTACAAATAAAGCTGCTGTGAACATTCCCGTATATATCTTTTGGGTGGGCCTATGCACTACTATTTCTCTTGAGGATGTTCTGGGAGAATAACTAGGTCACACTGATATATTTAGCTTTAGGAGGTGTCACCAAACACTTTTCCAAACTTTGGCTTGATTCATACTCTACCAGCCACCCATGAGAGTTCCAGTTGCTTCACATATTGCCAACATTTGGTATTGTCAGTCCTTTTAATGTCAGCCTTTCTGGTGGAGTAAAGCACCACATTTCAATCAGGTGAAAATAATTATTATTCAGGAATAGAGAGTCATGCAAAAAGCACTATTCGTGAAAACAAACGAGGCTCTGGGTCCTGGGGAATGTGGGGAGTCATCTCCCAGTGTTCAGTTGGCCCCAGGAGCCTGCAGGAAGTCCTGATGTCTCTGCCTGAAATAACTCACTGGTGGGGGCGGGGAGTACATTCTGAGTCTGCATATTTTCACATTTCTGAGAGCTCAAAGTCCAAGGGCACCACAGCCAAGTTTCCACTCGGTTTAAAATTGCTCAAGCACTTTGTCTCAACACTTTCAGGACACAAAGTGGGAATCCTTCATGCATTACATTTTGCACTTGATTCTCTTCCTGTCCTCATTAAATCTGAGTCGACAGAGTTTACTAGAAGCAACTTTTATCTTTCCCTTAGGAAGGGCCTTATCACAACTGCCTTCTAAGTGGGTCCATTTTGAAATACCAGTAAAATCCCTTAGTTCTATTTTAATATTTAAACAATGTTGCTAAATCAAAATACTGTTTATAGGTCTGACGAAGTGACGTTATAAAATGCCTTCCCCCATGCAAAAAAAAAAAAAAAAAAAAAAAGGAGGAGGTTGCATTCTCTAACATCAAAACGACATTTCAGTCTTAAAATCATTTTGAAAACAAAACAATCAGAAATCTTAAAAAATCATGAAAGTATTTTATGTTGGTCAAATGCAATGCTGGAACAATTAAATGTGTATTTGGGACAACAACATTCCTTCTCTGAGAAAATAGGATGTTCACTCTACTTGGTTCCAGTACCAAAATGATACCTGTCTCCATTAATCAAGCTCATCAGATAAACTGATCAACATTCTGTTTTCCAGCTTTAAAGGGAGAAGAATGAGAGAAATGACCTGTGTTAGTTGACATTTTGTGAGGGCAGAGGGAGAGGAGACGGGTTTAAGTGCTCAATACCACTCCAAGAACAGCAAATTCCAGACAGTACTCTATGCATGGATTTATTGAGCAATTTAGGTAGCCACCCTCCAGAGAATTGCTGTCACTGGGAGAAGGTACTTAAAGGGCCATGCTCATTGTCCCAGAACACAGGGACTGCAGGAGAATTTCGGGTTGCTATTTCCACGGAGACGTTTGTTTCCAAACAAAGGGCTCTCTGCCAGCTATTTTAGAAGCACTTGCATATTTATTCAGCCAACTCTCTGTGCTGGGGATTGTCTTTAGGCACTGAGGTTTTATCAATGTCTATTTAAAGCAGAATGAAAAATAGCTCAAGATGAAAACAGAATATTTCTAGCCTAGAATGTGAGATGCTTCCTTTCCTTACAGGGTTGATATTTGGTTTCTCCCTCTTTCCCTTTTTGAAATTGCCACCTGTCTTCCAGTCTTCATTGTGTCTTAGTTTAATGGCTGCTGTTTTCTTTTCAGCGGGACATAAAATAATAGTGTGCCTTAACAAATTATAGATTTGATGAAATATGGTGTGTAGGTGTGTACAGTTTTTAGAGAAAACAAATCTTCTCTGTTAGGACCCATTTTCAAGTTCCATCTGGTTACACCCACCATGGAATAAATAAGATCAAGACTTCATGTCATAAAAGGGGTAAAATGCTAGTATTCATACAGTGCAAATTAGGGAAGGAAGCAAAATAGAAATGGCAAAAACGGACTCATTATATATATATATATATATATATATATATATATCAGTGGGATCTAATTCAAATCTCTAACTCTTAGAAAGATTGAACAAAAGTTCCTGCTTCAGAATCTCTAACCTTCAAGTATTCTTTGCCTCCAATCCATTCTAGAAATTTCGGTTAAGCACAAGGCATTGGGCTTTCATTTGAGGACCCAAATAAGAATGAGACACTGTGTCTGCCTTCAGGACGTTCACAGCCAGTGAGAACATCTGTGTGTATTCTCGTTCTGTCCCCATCCAGCTCCTCCAACCCCCCCTCCCCAAACACACTCATGTCTACCTAGCTCCGGGACTCAAAATCAAGTTTGACTTTCAAAGTCACCCAACAGAGGTGCCACTAACATGTCACACTGTAGAGAGCTGAGAGTAATTTGCACCTGCTCCCTGTTCTCAGTTTGCGTGTTTAGGAGAGGGATGGCTTGAAGGACAAGCAGAAAGGGGGAGTAGGGGATGGGCATCATGGGCAGAGAGAACAGCACGCACACCCTGAGGCCGCGTCACATGACTAGACATGCAGAGCGCTCAGTGGCGGCTAGTGTGTGGGCATATTGAGGACCATAACAGTGTCCTGGGCAGGTTGGGGCAGGCTGAGCCAGCTGTGCAGGGCTCTGCCTGCGCTGATACACTTGGAGCTGTTTCTGAAAGGCCTTGAATCTCAGCATGGGATCATCTGGCTCAGAGCTGACATTTTGCTTTGTGAGTGTTACATCTGAGCCCCCAAGGACAAATGTCAAATTTAACAGTACCTCTTGTTTTGAGTAAATGGACCACTGGGCCGGAAGGAGCATTTGCTGTTCTGCACAGTCACTAAGGACCATATCGATGATCAAATAGGCCGTTCTTTGGAGGCCAGATTGGGTCATTATCAGAGCATGAGGAAGAGTAATGAGAGCTAACACTTAGTTAAGAAATGTCTTTAGTTCCTACCATAAATTCATTCATTTATTCCTCCTAATAGCCATGTGAGGTAGGTAGTATTATTAGAGAAGGACCAGGGGCACAGAGATGTTAAATAACCTGCCCAAGATCACATAGAACTAAATAAGGGGTGGGCTGGATTTGAATCCAGACTGCCCCTCAAGTCTGTGCTTTAAGCCACTACCCTGCCCGTCTTCAGACGGGGAAGTAAACAGTGAAACTTGAGGTCTCCCTTGTTCCTCTACCAGTGTGCCTGGATGCTTGAATCCCATGCCGACAGATGTACCCGTTCAATGACCCTTCACTATACCAGGACAGGACTAAACCCTGAGGATCCAAGAAAAGCAAGACCCAGCTGCCACCTTTGAGGTGTTGTGCACAGCTCAGGATGGAGGAAGGGCTGAGGGGCGTGAGCAAGCCAGAGGCAGCTCAGGGGGATATTGACCAGCCACTGAAGCACTAGAGAGCTCTGAGGGGACTGAGGATCCCCCAGACTCTGCTCTTTTCCAGTTAAGATACAACAACACTTGACCAGCTAACATGTAAAAACAGTTTTTCTCAAACTCTCCTTCCAGCACGACTGGTAAAATTTTTCACATACTCATAGGCCATTATGCTCTTATGATTTCTGTTTAAATTAAGTTTTTTTTGCTTAAATTAAATTTAGGGAATTTTATATTACTATAAAGGGAAAAGTGATTTTATTTTTCGTAAAGAGGAGGTAAGAGTGAAAAATAAACAGGGTTTCCAGGTCAATTGCCTGTTTTGTAAATAAAGTTTTATTGGAATAAAGCCATACACGGTCATCAAGTTTTATGCTGCAATGACAGAGTCAGGTAGTTGTAACAAATATCAAACGGCCTGCAAAGCCTGAAATACATACTATCTGGCCATTTAAAGAGTTTGCACAGTTCTGAAACAAATACAATTTAGTCTTGACTAGGTATGGTTGCCTGTCCTCTCTCTATAAAAGAGGAGATTAGCAAAGGTTCAAGAGGCATAAATTAAGATCATTCTGGCATTAAACTGAGATTTTCCTCATTGGTAATAAAAAGACTAAATGAACATTGAATAGGAATTAACTATCACTATATAATTTGATATTGTTCCATGCTAAATTCATTACTTCCTAAAATTATGTCTCATACCACTGTGTGCAGAGTTTACATTTGGAGAAATAATGTAGTCTATATATTAGATTAAATCGTGTATATATATATTATGAGATATGCAATTTGGGAGCAAAAGTGGATGAAGATACTGAAAACTTTGCAGCACTAAAATCACATAAGAACTCTGTCGTGCATATACGGGAAACTGAAGTTAGATAGGACCCCTAGGTTTAAGCCAGCAGTGGGAACTTAGGCAGGTCTTTTAGCCTCTCTGAATCTCAGGACACTGAGGATCACAATACTATTCCTATCTTATCTGCCACATGGAATGACCTGAAGTCTTAGGAGACTTGCTAGAGCACTTTGTGACCAACAACTATCCTATTATCACTGATGTCCTCCCCAGACTTCCTCCCAAATGGGCGATGAAAGGAGGATGCTGAGAGGGAGAAAGTAAGACTTTGCTTCCTGGGCGATTCGGCATGGGTCCGGAACTGCCCAGGAGATCCCCATGGCCTCGCCTTGAGCTAACTGATGCAGGATGGGAGCCAGGCGTCCTTTCTAACACCCCAGTTCGGTTTTCCCCCTGGCATTGGGTTGCACGATACCAGGGATCCCATCCTATTCTCTGATTACACATGTTTCAGCATCTCTGGGCAAATGACCTGCCTCCTAGCTTATAGTAGATGAGAAAGGTGAATATATATTTTGGAAACTATGCCTTCAAGTTTTATTTTTAATGCTGTGACTTAATATTGGAGTGGTACACCTACACTGTGGTGTTATAAACAATTAAAAATGAATAGAACCTCTACCCGTCACTTTTCTCCAGAAAGGGGATGAAGGCTGATATTATTGAAAAAACAAACAAACAAACAAACAAACAAACAAACAGCTCTGGCAGCAGCAACATGAGCACAGAACAGATCCTGTGTTACCACTAGAGGAAGGACCTGAGATAACAGCTATCATTTATTTAGCACCTACTATGTGCCAAGCACAGTCCTAAAAACATTATCCTTAGGAGGTCCAATGTATAAAACAATCCAGCAAGGTTGCTGTGATAATCCTCAGGTTGTAGATAAGTGCATCCCACTTAAAGCAAAATTATACAACTTGCCCAAGATGGGACAGCTAGAAGGTAGGGTGGCATTTGAACTCAGCTCAGGTTAACTCCAAAGCCCTTTGTCCCTTCCTCTGTTCTGTCTTGTTGTGTAATGGAAATTTCTCCTTTTTCTAAGGTGAGAATGTGCTGAGTATTGCCCTTCAGGAGCCAGGCTGCAAAGAGAAACGTGTTAGTAAAGCTGAAGGAATTTTAATACTTCCTTTGCAGCCTGAGTGTTAATGGGCTTCGAGTCCCACAGTGGCACCAACATCACTGGACTGCTGGTGCCCAAACGGATTTTTTTTTTTTAAAAATCTCAGGCAGATGCAGGAAAACATCAACATTTGGCAAGTGGAAAGGGGCAGCAGATTTTCCATTCCCAGCTCTGATGACATTTTTAGGTATAAAAATATGAAGTTTCTAGCCTTTCATTTACATTTGGGGGGACTCTTTGGGGATTGTTGTGGCAGGTTAAAGGAGAAGGTTGGGGGTTAAAGCTGTATCTCTGGTGAGCAGAACAAAAGGATCACGGTGAACCTTGCAAACGTAGTAACAGGTTAGGATGTAACTTGGGAACAAATGAAGAAATAAACTAAAATTAGAAAGACATTAAGTGCCCCGATGATGATTTTTATGTAATTTCCCAAGTACACAGGGCAACCTACAATATGAATTTCCTCATTATTAAGCTAGTAAAATCTAGCCGTAGAACCAATGAGCACATCAATATAATTTGTGCACCAACAAAAGTGATTTTAACTGAGGTTAAGTGCCTTTAATCCAAAAGGTTTGTTTTAATGTAAGTTGAACATTAAAGGGGAAATGAGAGGAACACAGAATAACAGAAACCTCTCAGGAAAGTATCTAAGTGTCCACACAAAGTACATTTATTCCATCCAATCGACCTACGGGGACATAGTGTGTAAAATATAAATCGGAATTTAGAGACTTTATAAAAAGCTGTTTTTAAGCTCAATACGCCCCAAATGAGAAGGTGTCAATGAGTACTTAGAGACTCTTAAATTCAGAGATTATTCAATTGCTCTATTCTACAAATATACTTATGAAACTGCCATGGGAAAAAAAATGCTGTGAAATAAATGCTAAACAGCATTCTCAAACAAAATCAAACATATGTTTTACCCACCACTCAAAGGCATGGACCATATAAACACAAGCTCAAAGAGCAATCTGAAGAGGTTCCTTTGTGAATTAATGGCCAGCGGTTTTCAGAAAAAAGAAAAAGAAATAGAATGGGAGAGGCAGCCACAATACTTCCCATAGTATCTTTGTTACAGACAAAGGGTGCTACAGACACCCCATCTAGAAGGACAGAGGACCATGAGAACCTGGGCAAACGTTAGAGGCAGCCAGGGTCCACTACTTGCCCTTTGTCACTGCACACGAGTCTTGATTCTCACTCAATTCTTATCCGCACCCCACCCCCCGCCGCCTTTTTTTTTTTTTTTTTTTTCATTTTTTTAGTCTCCTGACCTCAATTCTATCCTAACCCTGGATCTCTTCCTTTTGTCAATGAGAGAAATGATAGCGAAGGTTTGGCAAAAGTGAGCCCCAAACCCCACCACTTGTCCAATTTAGCCTCTCCACCTTAATTGGGTTTTGTCATGCACAGTTACACAAGATACCGCTTAGCTCAACCATTTTTGATAGCAAACACACTGGAGGATCTAATGTCTTCTAGGGGAAGGAATTGTCAAGAGGAAGCAGATTGTAGAAACACTGTTGTCTAAACAGGATTAAGAGCATCGATTCTCACATCATGCCAGGGCTATTAGTCAATACTAATGTTCCTCTTATCCTGGTAGAAAACACAAACCCAGAGAAGCTGAATAACTTGTTCTGGGCCCGGATCAGAGAAGTGAATGACTGAGAGTTGAATAGATGCACACCCAAAATTGTTTTGTGTCTGACAGCCTTTCAGAAAGTAAAGCTAAGGAGATGTCGGATTTTGTTGCCCTTTAAAATAACCACATTTAACCACGTGGTCAATCTAATTTCGCTGAGCAAAGCATCATGCTAACTGGGACTGCAAAGTGAGGAAGACTTGATTGAAGTTTGCCTCTTAGGAGTTTATAAACAAGCCAGGGAGCCTCACTGGCGTGTGGAGAATCACACTATACGCTCGCTGTTCATGGAAGTGCATTCAAAGCGCTATAGGGATACGGGGAAAAGCGAATGACTGCCTGGAGTGTGGGGTGGGGTTGAATGAAGGCTTCAAAGAGGAAGTGATGTTTCAGTAGGCTCCTGGGGCTCAATTTCAGGAGAAGGAGGTGGAAGCCGAATTCCAGAGAGCAGCCTCTGCAGAAACATGAGGCTCATGGGTCAGCATGATTCAGTATGGCTCAAAGCTGGGGTGTCTATTGGTAAGAGATCAACAGATGAGAGTAGGAGCTGGAGAGGAGGTCACAGAGCAGCCATAGGTGGCATACCCGCCCACTGGGTGAGTAAAGTTATGGCCTTTCGGCCAAACCTGGCCCTTCACCTGTTTTTGTAAAGAAAATTTTATTGGAATACAACCATATCTGTTTGTTATGTATTTTCTATGGTTGCTTTTGCGCTATGGCAGAATTGAGGGATTGAAAGAGATCATCATATGGCCCACAAAACCAACAATATTTTCTATCAGGCCCTTTTTAAAAGTTTTGCTGATCCCTGGCTTAAAGGTTTGAACTACTCATTTGAATGAAGTTCTGTTACTGACTCAAATGCCTTTGGTCAGGTTTTCTATACTCCTATAGTCTCTGGGCAGCATCGTCTGAAACTTTCTCCTGTTGCATCATGGACAATTAGCTGTTTATCTGCATCATAAGCTTGTCCAAACATCTCTTTCACAATCCCAAATTTTATGTCTTTATTTACTGCTTCTCTTTTTTATTTCTTGTTTTTATTTTAGGGCTTAGCCACATACGTGGCCTTTGCTGACATAGTTACAAGCCTCCCACTCCACGAGCAAGAACTCATCCCTCAACTTTGAGTCATTTTGCTTCCTTTGCCTCCTTCCCAAGTTCTTCATAAATTTTTGTACCACTTTTAGAATGCTGCTGAAAATCGATTTTTTTCACTTGCTGTTACCGCTTTCAAATTCCATGCTCTGACAAATAGCTATTCCTCTGTAAAAAAGGCTCCTTTAGCTGTACAAAGCCCTTGGAAAACATAAGGTATACCAACCAGCATTACAGAACAGAAAAATGAAGAAATATTCATGCTTTTCTGATGGCTCACACCAAAAGATTTCTTTTATTAGTAATCCCCTTATACATTTAAAATCAAATTTGATCTATAAAAATTAAATTTGCACATGATTTTCTAGGAGGAATATCTCTAATATAAAGTAAGAAGGATAATTATTGTTTTATTAACCAGTGGTAATAAAATAGAGCTGAAAAGGGAACTCAGAGTTGTAAAAGCATTTTTTTTCATAGCATGCAGTGTATCTTACTATTTGAGTCTAAATCTCTACTACTACCCATTACTGTGTTACCTTAAGCAAGCTAATTAACCTCTCTGTGCCTCATCTGCCCAACAAAGGGGGAAAAGAAAGACTGTAAGTAACCTATCTCCTAGGACTGTTGGGAAGATCAAATGGGCTGAAGTATTTAAAGAGGTTAACCCAGTGCCTGGCGCATAGGAAATACTCTGTTAGAAATGACCATAATAATCCTTAAGACTCACACTAGCTCATTCTCTCTCCTTCTCCCTCCCTCCCTTGTCATTTCCTTCTTTCCTTTCTTTTTGTCCTCTTTCTTCTTCTTGCCCCCTCTAGCGTAAAGACTAAGAAGAATGTACTGGCAACAGCACTGTATGACCAGCGTGGTGAACATAAGGTAGATTTTGCCTCTTGTCTTTCTGAACAACACTTTCTGCCATGCTCCCAGCTCATGATTCAGACCTAGCCAATCACAATATTCTATCTCAACTCCGACCCCCAAAGGAATGTATTCATAGAGGGGCACGTGACCTAAATTAGGCCAACTACAACCGGCCCCTAGGTGCTGATGTAATGATCAAGATCTGACTCTCTCCCTTTTTGTTGGGTAGACTATCAGACTGAAGCTGCTCATAGCCACCTTTTTGAGTCATGGGAAAAATCTTCCCGGAAACAAAAACAACATAGCAAAAAACAGCTGTGAGAGACAAAGAGGAACAATGTACTGAAAATGAACATGAGCACATGCACCCAGCTGTGTAACCCTGAACTGTTCAGTTACACGTGCCGATTGGTTAGCTTATGCCAGTTTCAGCTAGGTTTCTGTCACTTGCATCCAAAGAGTTCAGACACATATGAATGAATTGACCTGACCTATGGCTACAATTAAATGCCAATCTTCCTAATCTTGGCATTGCAGAGAAAGCATGGAGGGAGTGGTGGCAGGCGTGAACTGTAATCTTGATCTTTCCTTAACCAGTCAGAGATCGCTGGGAAACGCATTTCATCTTTCTGGGCCCTAATATACTTGTATGTCAAATGAGAGAGGTGAGTGAAAATCAACCTCTGAGATCCCTTTTCAGTTCTAACATTCTATGAGTCTCTATTATTCTTGGGTTCCTTTCAGTTGCATATACTGTGGTCTAAATGGTTACTGATTCTCCTATGTTCCTGTTTCCTTCTGTTTCGACTTTAAAAATATTCTATTGCACCCTCAGTCCCTATACTCCAACTGTTTATTTCTTTCCCTTCAATTTCCTTCTAAGGAAAAATATATTTATTTTTGTCTACATGGGCATAATGATCCCATTTTCTTCTCATTTCTATATTTTTAAATCTAATTAAGGTGATAAGTTCCTTAAGGGTTGAAACTAGAGTTTTCCTGTGGGTGTAAACATTATTTTTTTTAATTGCCAACGAAGCTGCCAGTTTTTACAGAGCAGCAGGATATGGGTTTTAAGTAATGTAAGCAGGAAATGGGTCTCCAGCCCACACAAAATAAATGTAAAAGTACTGATTTTCCCTGAGTTCACATCTGGCTTACTCATTTATAATTTCAGCCTGAACTAAAATTCTCCCACAGAACTACACTGTGACATCCATGTCTATAGAACGTCAGTATTAGGTGATCATCCTGTGAGTCCCACTTATGCATGTAAATAATCTGGCTATTTCAGGTCAATATCATGCTTTTCTCTTTAATAGTAGAATTTGGGACCTGAGCTAAGTGAATATTAGCTTCATATCTTCACATTTATTGATTTTAAGTAATTCAATAGCTCTTAAGTTTGGAGGGATCAATGGGACCTGGCTGAAATGTAGTCAATTGACCCATTATCTACAAATAGAACTACACAGGGTAAGAAGATCCTCCCAGAAGCTATGGCACATGCGGGATGCTTTCCTATTCGATGACCCAGTTCATTCTTGTTCGTTAGGACTCTAAATATGAATAAGACCCCAACCCCAGGTACTTCTCAGCAAAAATAAAATAATCTGAAGGCAGAGGTTTCCAAGTGGGTAGGTTTAGCAATTCAATGATGCCATTCAGGGTGTAATTTCTATCTTTCCATTCCTCTATACACAGTACTTGTCCTGTCCTACAGCTAACTTCCCTTGGGGGTAAAGGATAGCTACCAGGGGTACTTGTGGCTACTTGCTTCCTTATTCATGTGCATTGGAAGGAAGGGTATTTCTGCCCCAATATTCTAAGCATGAGTTTTGTTCTGTTTTGTTTTGGTAATTTTCTTTTGATAATACTTCGAATTTGCTGAACAGTTGCAAGAACTGTACAAAGAATTCCTCTATACCCTTCTTCCAGATTCACAATTCTTAATATCTTGTCACATTTTCTTTCCCTTTCTTATCTCTCTCATTCCACACACACATCTTTTGAACCATATATTGAGAACAAGAACATTCTCTTATATAACAGCCCAATGATCAAAGTCTGGAAATTTAAAGCCTATACAATGCTATATTCTAATCTATAGTCTATATTCAAATTTCACAAATTGTCACAATAATGTCCTTTATAGCAATTTAGGATTCAATTTGTACTATGCATTGCATTTAGTTGTCATGTCTCTTTTAATCTGGAACAGTTCCTTGCTCTATCTTTGTCTTGCATAATCTTGGCATTTTTGAAGGGGACTGGCTATTTTTTTTAAACTGAGTTATTTGCTTTCTTATTATTGAGTTTTCAGAGTTTTTATATATTCTAGATACAAGTCCTTTATCAGATGTGTAATTTGTAAATATTTTCTCTCCTAATCTATGACTTTTGTTTTCATTAATTTTACAGTGTCATTTGGCGAGCACACATTTAATTTTGATGAAGTCTAATTTAACATTTTTTTTCTTTTATGGATCATAAGCATGAGTCTTGAATTCATTCTCATTGGACTGCTCTGAGTTACACGTTTACACCATGCACAAATGACTATGGCTAGACATAGGACATGCTAATTGGCTTGATCCCAATACTGAAGTTTCCCCTGAAGTATAGAAATCGGAGTGGTAGAGAAGCAAATTGAACTTTGGATACAGTTAGGACGCTGGGCAGGCCACCAAGAAGCATCTCAAGTAGTAGCTGCCAGCAGAGAACCAGTATGACTACTGAGTACCCTCAGAGCAATGCTCTTGGCTATGGGGCTTTCCCTCTTTGGTCAGGCACATTTCCCAGTTCCAAAATCCAAGAGCCCTTAAGCTTTAACAAGTTTCAAACTCCACTGTAGGACCATGGCTAAGGTGTTTTGGCTTTTTGTACCACACTCTCAGAGGGCAGTGGCCATGCCTGAGGCATCTCCAGAGTCTCCTCATGGCTCTGAGCCCAGCGCCCCCCCGTCACTGTTTGTCTTCATCACATTCCCAGGTGGTGGGATGAATGAGGAAGCAGCAGTCCCACTAAGTGCTTCACCTGGCACACATGCCTACATCTTCCTCAGGTCTGCCTGAACCAAGCCATTTGCCAGTCACTTTCTTATTCCCTACATCTGAGAGCACCAAAGAGAGAATGTATGAATGAAAACTTTTATGGGGTATATACTTGCCTGTATTATTTCAAATCCTCATATCAGACGTTCATGAACCACTACTTTTTAAATTAAGTTTGGAAAAATGTCAACACACCAAATTTCTAAATGTTTCTTCTACAACAAATACTTTATTCTTATTCCCCTCTAAAAAATTATCACTACTGTCCATATCCATGCCGCTCACCCCATCGTATCCTCACCAGTACAGGCAAAACTCGTTGTTCCCATTATCAAGATGGAGAAATGGAGTCTCTGAGTGGCTATGTGATACGCTCAAGTTACTAGTGGCTCTGAAATACACAGTGAGTTAGTAACTGCTCTGGAATACAAATCTGCCATGCACAACACCCAGATCCTGTCTTTTCAGCAACTGCCACTCAAGTTTTATCTGAAAATCCCCACAGTTATTCTATTTTCATGTCATCTCTGTTTACACCTACCCTTGGCAATATATCATTAGTGTCATGTTTGAATTCCGCATGCTGATGTCCCCCACAACTTGATTTTGGAAGCTGAGCAAATCATGTTTATAGATAAGGCAAAAAGGAAAAAAATTTTTTGAGACTCCACTTACATTCTTTGGACATTCCCACTTCAAAGCACTTCTGGAGTCGACAGTACTGGCATCGATTCCTGGTGACTTTATTAATAACACAGTTCTTATCTCTGTGACAAGTGTAAATCATGTTCTTCTGAATACTTCTGCGGAAAAAACCCTGCAAGCAAGCAAGAAGATGAGAAAACTAAGTAAAACTACTGAGGTTCATGAGAAATCAAAGCCCAACTTATCAATGCATTGATTGCTCACTTTGAGTAATGAAGTGATGGCGGAAGAAAAGTTAATTTATTTAAGCCTTAAACTCTTTGTGAAATATTAATAGTCAGTTCTCCCTTTTTTGCAAACCAGAAAGCCCCTTTTAATCAAAACTAGACGTGACTGATATTATCTTGCTAAAAGAAAATTAAGACCAAGGTGATTCACTTGGAAAACATAATGCAGAATTGGGTTCCCTCCAAACAGCTTCACTTTAGAAGCGGCTCCCTTGCTGGCCAGAACGATTTCGGGTAAGTCCACTGTCAAGGAACTTAATATAAGAGGTGCCACATTTGCAAAAGAAATTATTCGATACATGAAAAAACTAAGTCTTTTCAAAGGAGCCTTCTCTGAGTTCTTTTTCATATTTAGCTCCTGTTATAATATTTAAAATATGATTTAATTTACAAAGTGTTTAGGAAAAAAATATCCAGAAAACAAGGTAGAAAAATGACTGCCCACAGATAATGGTATGTATGAACTGCACTGTCCAATATAATAACCACCAATCACATGTGACTATTTAAATAAAAATTAAATAAAATCGAAATTTTATTTGCTCATTTGCACAAGTTGGATTTCAAATGCTCAATAGCCACATGTGGCCAGTGGCTACCACACTGCATAGCTCACGTACAGAATATTTTCATCACTGAGAAAAGTTCTTTTGTACTATAGCACTGATGGACCAGCTTACCTACTAGTAGTCTAATGCTCTTGAGAAATATAACTTTGTTTGACTTACAGCATTTACTACTGATAGATCCAGACTCTGTTAAGTATTGTAGAAGACCAGTAAACTACAAATATTTGTCTAGTACAGGTGCAAAGATTTCTGCTTGGTTGAAATATAATCTCCCAAATTGTTGTTTAATATTGCCTTGTAAGGCATTAACCAGTTTTGTATCTAACTTGAAATCTTATTCCAGCATCCTTCTTTCTTTTCACTCCATCCATCCATCCATCCATCCATCCATCCATCCATCCATCCATCCATCCATTCATCCATCCATCTATCCATCCATCCATCCATCTATCCATCCATCCATCCATCCATCCTATCTACCTACCTACCTACCTACCTACCTACCTACCTACCTACCTACCTACCTACGTAGATATTTTTTCATATTCTCTTTTGACCCAGTTTGTCACTCTACTGGTTCCCTCATTAATGAGTTAAATAAGTCTTCAGTGTGTGTTTACTGAACATTTGAATGAGTAATTTTTTTAACTCTTTGAAAATTATATTTTGACAAAAGAGGCAATTTATCATGATTTTTGTGAAACCCTGATGAAATAAAGCAGGCTTTTGCCTCTATGAGCACAGGGTCCCGATCTTCTCTTTGTCCTCCCCATTCCTACCATACAGCTTTGCAGACAACAGATAATTAGTGATGCTTATTAAATACTATGAATAAAGAGGGAGCGAAAGGTATGCCTGCTGCCTTTTCTCTCTTCTATTGCCCAACCAAACCTCTATGTTGCTACGAGTATTAAAAGCAAGAAGTTTTACACTCTCAAGTGAGATGTGACTTTTACCTACATCAGAAACAATCTCTCCTGAATGGAAGAAACACCACCAAATGTGTTGAACAGCAAATAAGACTCTCACCATCTGAGTTCAACTTTCCTTCTAGTTCATTAACACTCCAGGAGCCAAACTAAAAACATTCAAAGCTAAAGCACATTAGCGAAGAAAGCTCATGCAACAGCCATTGTTTAGGATATTTACATGGGCACCCTAGGATTTTAATGTCTAAATAAGCATATTTTTACTGGCATGGCTCGACTGTAAATGCCTGGAAATCTTGTTTAAGGTTGCAACTCCTGTCACATCCCAGACACACACATCTTCCAAGAAAACACAGTTTATTTTTGTACCTCTGGAGCTACAAATATGCTCAGAATCTAAAATAACAGGTTACAAATACTTTGAAACCCTAACAGAATCTGTGCATAGTGGTCACCTCAAAACACATCTTTTCTTGCAAAAAATACCTACAGGACACTTTTGGCTGCCAGATGTACAAACTCAAATTTACAAAAACTCATTGCTCTCCTGCCAAAAAACACTGACGCGATGGAAGATCCGGTTTTTTTCCGCATGTGTGAAGTAAGTGAGGTATGGATGAAGGTGACCTCCTCTATTTAGTAAAAACTAAATATCCAGTTCAGCAAATTCTTAGTGAGTGACCACTGAGAACAGAAAAACAACCTCATGATTCTCAGATGAAAGAAGAAGACAGAATTAAAGAACTTTATATGTCACTAATTATCCAGTCGGTGTGGTTCAGTAACAATGACGACAGAAACTAAATAGGACTTCTTGGTTTTCCAAATCAGATTTTTGGCTGGATTTCAGGAGAAGGTCTAAGTTTCAGTAAATCATTTTCATCAAGGTAGAATACTTGCTGACTAAAATATATGTTGGGAGGTATTTTTATACATGGGTTAGGGAAACAGAAAAGCTTTCTGAGGCCAAAGAGAGGTTTACATTGTACAAATCTTCCTTCTCCCCAGTCGACATGTGAATTGTTACATAAAACCCGCTTTTTCTTAGACCATTGCTTTGAGGACCTAGTGCGTATATGTGCGTGCACATTTGTGTGTATGTGAGTGTGGCGCCATGGTTTCGTGCCACCTAAATTTTATTTACTTAATATTTTTATTTAGGTTGACTCTTTTTATATTTAACACTATTTAAAGTGGAAACTTTTAATCTCTGGCTTAATTGGAAAACTAGTACCAACTGTCAATATTAGAAGGCACTCATAAAATAAATAAAATGGAAGTCAAACGAAACGATAATCAGATGTAATTTCAGTCTAGCTGGACACTGGATCTGCTAAGCACTTGGAGCCCCAGGCCTCCTCACTTCTTGCTGCTCAAGGAGCTAAGCAAGCATTACAGACAGATCAGCGCTGATTTGAGACTTCCTCTTTTAGAAATTCAGAGAAAAGAAACAAGTTTCTCACCATGCAAATCAATGTGATTTAAAGCCATGAATCCTTACCACTTAAAATTGGGAATCTCATACTTTGGGAAACAAAGCTGTAACCCAAAACTTGTCATATGTAAAAATGGGCTTTAAAGTACTGTGTTCAAGTGTAATAGTTTTGAAGCCAGTGGATGGATAAAGACACATCTGGAGGAGGAAAGAATGAAAATCTAGGCATATAAAGGGAAGGATTTGGCCCTGTTTGGAGGAGGAGCCCAAGGGGAGGGGAGATGGGAGGCAGAGGAGGAAGAACCTGGAGGGGATGGCAAGGGTCTGGAATGCAGCCGCCTCATCACCGCTGTGCAGCTTTGGGCAAGTCACAGCCCTGGGGGGCTAGGTTCTCTTCTCCTAAGTGAGGAGCTGGGTGGCTTATTTCTAAGATCTTTTCCAGGTGTAAATAAATTTCTGGGATTCCAATGTGTAATCACCAGGGAGTGACGAGTTGGAATAGCTTCAGAGTTGAGAATGAGAGTGTTTCTGTGGACAAAGAAAATGGCCAAGAAGACTAAGGGAGGACATATCCTCCACCTGTATGGGCAAAAACAGCAATTACTTGGGACTAACCTGGTGCTTACAAGACACCAACAAGAGGGCTTTCAGATGGCTTTTACATTAATTTTGGAACTGAGTCATCACAACACCTCTGTGAGGGACCTTGGGCAGGCAGCTGCGGCTGGATTGAAGCTGGAACGCTTTAGTAACTGGCCCCACGTTCATGGCTATGAGTTTTCAGGTCTGGTTTTCTGACAATAAGTCTCGGGTTGCTGACACCACAATTTCACTTCCCTAGAACATCTTTTTCCAAGTAAACCCAGAAAACTTTTATCAGGTCTTCAAGAGATGTCACCTCATCCAGGAAACCCTCTCTGACAGATCCAAGCACACATGAATGCTTCCTCTTTTAGGCACCTATTACACCTATTTAAGTAAGATATGCTAAAATTAATAGGACTGTCTACCTCAGAGTTTATATGGGTGACACAGGGGGAGGCCAGCCTTTGCCTAGAGGCCAGCCTTTGCCTCAGGGAGTTGAATGGGCATCACGGATTTCCACATTAAGGTGTCGCTGTACCTCCACTGAGTGTGACACCTTCTTTGCTGGAATCCAGGCTTCCCTGACAGGGGAGAAAAATGAGCATGGGGGCTGGTTCCCTAGAACCAAAGCAGGTAGCCTGTGGGCTCCAAACTGGTCTCCGAGCAGCACTTAATACGGTTTCCTTGGAATCAAGACAGCGGACTCAGCTAGGGGGAAGGAAAGGCTCAAAGTAATGGCTGTTAAAACACCTGGTAGAAAAGTATTTCAATATTTTAACACCTAATAAAATTATACTGATACATATCCCCAAGGCTGGGACAGATCCTGACACACAGTAGATATTCAGTAAATAAATGCTGAATGAGTGAATGTATTGATGAAGTCTTCAACTATAACCAGAGCCAGAAGGATAGTCTCGGATATATTTTACCTTAATGCCATAAAAAAAATTCTTCAATAATAATGTATTCCTTGATGGTGATATTATCTGTACTTAAGAAAGTAAGCAACCAGATTTCTCTGAAGCTAGTAAAGATCCACTGATTTTAGTTGTAATCAGGTTAGTCAATGAGAATTGCTGTTGGTTAACTATGATTTGTATTGATTAACTATTATTTCTGTTGTTAATCATAACCTCTGTTGATTAATCCTGACTCCTGTTAATTAATCATGACTTTTGTTGGTTAACTATAACTTCTGTTGTCTAATCATGGCTTCTATGGGTTAACCATGACTTCTGTTGTTTGTGACAGTCATGGCCAGTAGCATAATTAACACTCTAATTACCTTGAACAAGAAGATAGCTCTTCATCACAAATTGAGTCAAGTGTTTTCTAATCATAAATTTTTCTGCCTTTCTTACCTCATGCTCTTCTACTTTTGCTATCAAAGAACTGAGGTCCAATCAAAAAAGGAAAAAAAAATACTCATGTGGTAGAGAAGGCCGCATATGCATTAGAGCCATCTGGTTCACGTGTATTAGCAATACTCATGGAATGCCCATATCTTACTCAGATGACTGCTGTTTCCCCTTGGGGGTGTGAGGCACCACTGTTCTAACTAATCCTCTATTAGCTAAAGTGCAGAGACAATCCTAAATCAAAAGGAAAAATAACCGTCTCTTTTAAAACTAAATATTCTCCTATATCTAAAAATCTAAAATTAATAATTCCTTTGATGGGCTTGTCTCAAATCCCAAATCTATAGAGGACATAGAGAAAAGTTGCTCAGGTCACTCTCTTCTTATCTGGATATGGGATTAAGTAACCTTCCTTCCTCTAATACTCAAATCATTGCTCTAATTCTTGTCATTCTTTTTTTCCATTCATGGATCTTGTTTGATTTCAGGTGTTGTTACACATACTCTCCATCCTCTCCCACAGAGTTTTGTCAGTTTAGATATTGACCTAGCAATTAAGAGTTAGTCTTTACTTCAGGCACACGAGAAGTTGATCTGTCTGTCACTATCTGAGTGATGTTGAGTGAATTACACTAAGGCCTCAGTTTTTCTCATCTGTAAAATGGGGATAATAAAAATACTTATGTCATGCAGTTACTGAGTGTACCCAATTAGGGAATGAACATAAAGTGTCAGCACAATGCCCAGCACATAGCAAGTACTCCACGAATGGTATCTATGGTTATTGACGAAACCACTTTTCTCAAAGCTTTCTTCTGCACAATTTCCAATATACATTTACAGTTTAAAATAAAGATTCCCAAAGATGGAACACTGTC
>CM053507.1:134901259-134993862 GCA_028627145.1 Eidolon dupreanum | reverse complement strand
GAGAATTTATACTACAGTGTTTTGAATAGAAGTTGCTTTTTGGCCTTAGAACCATTTACATCGGGTTTCACATGTGCCGAACGCATCATGATCTTTTGAAGAAAGGCACTAAGTAAAAACTATTTTCTTATTTTTTTTAAAGAAAAACTGATACTGTATTAATCATAAAAAGCATTGGATCAGGAGAAATTCACCCAAAGAGGAGAGTGAGAAGCATATCTGTTTGCACGGGTTTTGGCAGAGTTAATTTCTATCCCATACAAAATTCTCCTTCCAGAGTGAAAGAAAAGAAAGCAAGAGTCACTCAGTCATTTTTCCTTGGTCATGGGTCATGAAAAGGAAAAGACTTCAACCCCATCTCAACAAAGAAGTGACTAGGTGGCTGCCCTGAGCAGTCCTTCCCCCAGGCCACACGGGCTGGATGGAGCACAGTGAAGTGCTGGGGTCCCAGAGCTGCAATTTCCATTTCCATCCAGAAGCAAAGATGCTGCCAGTGGGAGGTGAGTATGGAATAATCCCATCACAGCTACTTTGGGAAACCCGGTTTTCAGACCAGGAAACACGTTGCCTTAAACAAACAAAAAACACCCTCGGAGCTAGTGGAAGTCTATGCGTGACAATGTTTGAAAAGTTATTAATAGCGAGATTTGGGAGGGAGAAAGAGAAAAGTAAAGACCTTTTCACCCCACTGAAAGACAATGGGTGAGAGGGAGGGAGAAAGTAGAAAAACAGCCTATTTTGATGACAAACGGAGAGTTTCCTCCTAAGCATGGAGGGTGGGCATGGATGTAACGAAAAGCACACTGAACAAGTCAACTTAGGGAGGGGGCCACACTCTGAGCCAGAAAAAGGAAAACAATGTAAGATTTATACTCCAAACAAGAAAGTTGAGTTGTTCGAAGAAACAGAGGCTCGGAGTTATTTCTTTGTTTAAAAAAAAAAAAAAATTCCCACCAGGACAAGGTCCCACTGTTAAGAATTTAGTAACGATGAATGAATGACAACAGCGAAGATTAAGCACTCTGGAGTTTAATAGTCATGGCTTCTATAAGGTCCTTTATTCTATAGCGCCTCTCTCCTGCTAACTGGGAAAATGTCTCTTTTGTCCTTTCACTTTGAACCTGACCATGTATTTTAGGCCTGTCTCCTTTCAACTTCTTTGGAACAGAAGTTTCCTTGGCACATTCACTCTTGCCTAGGTTAGAAAGGCAAACTTTTATTTTGGGAGGTGCCTAGAAAGATGGTTCTAAAGAAGGCAATGACTACAGATTTAGCAAAAACATTGTCTCCGTGGGAACCTATCTTTCCGGAAGACTGTGATTATGGCATTTTCCTGGACTTTGTCAGGTGAACCCCTGAGAGCCCAACCCCTGTTAGACCCAGAGGCAAATGTTCTCAATCCTTTTAATCCCCAATTAATTAAAACTCCCTGGGAATACCAATGAAAAGGCAGCCCATGCTCTTAACCGAGAACCTGAACTCACAGCATCAGAGACCAAGGTCTAAACTTGCACAGTTTAGATGTCCCAGGAAGGGCAGCGAGCCAATGCATTCAGGTCACAATATTCTTTATTTTACAGGAACATGATCCAGGGAAGAAATGCTACTAGGTAATATAAACTGAAAACTCAGAGTAAGGAGAGATTAATCAGTCGGATAAAATGTCTTTTAATTTAGGTAAAAAAAAAAAATGTCTTTTTCCAATTTCTAAAACATGACCTTGTTTAAAATAATATTTTAAAGTGGCCAGCTATCATATAGGTCTGATTATGATAACCTCATTCTAATTGTAGGCATTTAACCCATCAGGTTTTGTGATCAATAATCTCAAAGCAAAATTTTCGGATAGAGAGTTTCATAAGGCAAGTAAACACTACTAGTTAGAACAGCTGTTTTCAAAACGTAAAAAGATCGGTTACAGGCCAGGCCCAGCTTCAGGGATGTACACCTGTACAGTCACACAGGGTCTCACACTTAGAAGGACCTCATGCTTGGTTTACTGCTCTGCTGTCGCTGTCTTGAAATTCCGAAACTTTGGAACAAGAGGCAAGCATTTTCATTTTGTATGGGTTCCTGCAATTTATTTATTTATTTAGGTCAACCCTTGGTTGACCTCACAGATTGCAAGGACCTCGTCAGCTTACAATCCCTTATTTTTTTTATTTTTTTACGCCTAGAGCACCTGGTCTTCCTAGGTGGACTCCCATCCAAGTACTAACCAGGCCCGACCTTGCTTAGCTTCCAAGATCAGACGGGATCGGGCATGTTCAGAGTAGCATGGCCATAGACACGTTCCTGCAAATTAAGAAGCCAGTCCTGGCCCTAGATGACCATCTACGGTGAAGGTTTCCAACCTTTTTCCTTCATGAGGATGTGAAGTCTTGGATGGTCTCTCTTCACCTCTGGTTGACTATAAAGCTAGTCTTAAGATTGTAGATGAGACAGAATTAAGCAAATTCACCACAACCACATGATTCCCCTCAGGACACCCCCTGAAGCTTCTGAGCAATTCTATGGCCCCAGCAAGAGCCAGAAAGGGAAACCATTCAGGAGGTAGTTTATGTTCTACTACTAAACATTATTTCCTATACACATAAGGGGCTTCGGAGGGGGCTGGAAGGAAGAGAATGAATACAAACAACTTTTTCAGAACTGGATAAAATTTCTCCCCTAATAGCATATATATTTAGGTGCAATTTTGGGAGGTGCCCAGAAGCTCATTCTGACCCCGAAGTGGGAGCCATCCACACAGAGAGTAAATGGAAAGAAAGTGAAGAATATGAGACTAAAAAGTTAATCTGTTACCCAAAGAATTTCTGATGAGCAGGTTAAATATTATAAATACAGTATCTTGGGGGCCACTTCTACTCTTCTCAAGAATCTGAGTTGAGAGATGGCAGGGAGAAAAATTTAAGGCAGAAAAAAAACTCTAAAATGGACGATTTCACTGGGCTCCGCAGAGCTGTCTTTAAATCTGGTCTTGAGAATTTCCTTTAAACCAACCAAAGACATCTGTTTTCTAGATTGCTTGGGTCAGTTATTTTGTGCCCTTCCATGGTGAAACCCATAGTAACCGATTTATTATCAGGGTTACTCTAAATATAACAGGGCGAGAAGCCAATGCATTTAAGTTTTTTTAATTCTCAATTATTTTACAGAGAAAATACCCCAAAATAGCTCCTAAGCTTCAGCGCAGGAGTTAACAGACTCCAGCTGCTTTGTGCATCAATTACTAAATCTCATCTGGACCCAAATTAAAGATCCTCTTCTGTACTGAAGAAGGGAAAAAAAGGTAAGCAGAAGGAGACAAGAGCCAAAACATGCTCAGATCTACTTAAATTCTGTCAAAGAGCATGATTCTTTAAATCTTTTTTAGAAGTTTGGCATGCAACATTTCACCATCAACACAGTCAGGACTTAGCTCTGTCACAACTGCTGGCTGATGACAATGTACACACTGTCGCAACTCTGCGTATCACATAATTCAAAGGCCATTCACAGACACCGATAATTACGATGTGCTTGCATTGTTTTATGATGTTAAGAAGGGCCAAAAATAGAAAAGAAAAATATGCCTGCCCACAATTTGTTGTACTTTTTCCAAGTTAATTTAATTTTCAGGGCCATTCTGGAATCTTCTCACTGGAATTTTTCTCACTCATTTTAAACGTGGTTACATCCTGAACCTGAAGTGAAGAGGAAGAAATCCCAGAGGAAGAACAAGTAGGAGAAGGGAAGCCATTTAAGTCTTTAAGAATCAGACAACTAAAATAATGCGTATTTATCGGATGTAGCCTGCCGCTTCTCTGCTCTGATAGCACTAAAAACCTTGCTACCCGTCCATTGAGAAAATACTGCTTAAGCTTCAGCTTTCGAAATAGATTCTGCCCTCGTATGGAAAAGCCATGGTGATTCCTAAGATCTGTTATAGTGCATTATCCCAAACCCACAACCTTTAAATACTGAGATCATCAACAAAATGGTTCAGAGCCTGCCTGAACCATTTTCAATTCTCAATGATTTTACGAAGAAAATACTCCAAAAATAGCTTTCTTTTATGTTTCTCTCAAAGTTGTACATGCCCTTTGTCTAATTATACTTATCCAGGCCCCCCAAACCTTGAGTTTTCTCTTTCTTCTGTGCCTTTACACATGCTGTTCCCTATAACTCAAAAGTCCCTTCCCTGCCTTGTCATTTGGTTCACATCAGCTCATGCTCTGAAATATAGCCCCAAGAGGGGTTAGGCATCTGCGAATCCACACTCATACGCTGTTGTAACATTCATTCCACAACATTGCAATGATTGATCTTTGTGTCTCATTCTCCCTCAAAACAGGAGTCCTCTGCAAGCAGAGGTCCTTTGCAAGCATAACCATCCTTGTGATGGAACACGTGTATCTTTGATAATTAAAAAAATAACATGTACAAGTTATTCTGCCTTTTAGATATCGTATGGAGATTCCACGTAGAAGAAAAGAGAGGAAATGAAAGGTCAAAATAAAAACCTAAATTCAATAAATATAACCACCAGCAAAATTCCTTAAATATAAAAAAAGGAAACAGGAGGTTATATTTTCAATAGTAAAATCCCAGTATCATAAATTCAGACGGACATCCTAACTTGATGAGTTATCCCACCTCCCTTCTTTCTTATTCTAAATTAGCAAGAAATAGGCTCGAATTTCACCCATAGCTCCTCTTTCTTGATCTTTAAAATTAAAGTTGCTATACTATGTCAGCACAGTGCCAAGAATTGAAATTAAGTAAGTCCCCAAAGCAATAGGTAAAACTCTTTCAAACAACATGAACTTGCCTGCAATTAGCACATTATAGCTTCCACCTAAGTACCATGCTATATAAAATATACACTCCTGAAGCTACTATTTTGAAGAACTTAACTTTTGTACTTTCTTTACCTATTTTATAAGAGAAAATCTGACAGAATACACACAATCGATTTTTTAAGTGTTATTTCTCTGCTTTTCCATTTCATACCTGACTTTAGTTGCTAAAAAGAGTAGCTTCCTTCTGATTATAATGGAGAGAAGAGGGGAAATGGTCCAAGTAATAAAAGAGGTACCTGACAATTAGTTAGATTGTACTCCAGTTTTCAATTAAAGGCAGCCTAATGGATGTAGGGGGACCTGTTTTATTTTCCCTGACAGAGCCCTTATTTTTAAAGTCTTAGCTTCATTTTCCAAAATTGCTGGCTTTAGACAGAAGAAACATATATCTTGAGTGAAAACCTGTATGTTCTTCTATTTCCTGTATCAAAATTACATTTTTCTCCTCAGTGGCTACTTCCCAAAGCCTTCTGCTGCCTAGAATAAGCTTGTTAGCAGATAGCCATGCCTGATATTGTACTCTGGTCCTGAAGAAGGGGTGTCAGATCTGGCTCCCCAAGCCAGGAAGCCTCATCTGGAAGCTTTGAGAGTGTTTGACCCTATTTTTGCTCTTTTCAGAAGATTCTTCCATAGAACATTATTTTCCCTTCTAATTTTCTCCAGAAGGACAAAGAAGATAACTTAGGAGGGTGTGTTTATTTTGAACCTATCTAAAAGCACTCTTGAGCATCTGTGTATGGAACTGGGGAATTATTTTCCTTACATCAAACAGAACTGGAAATTTCCTTGGATGTTGTTGGCCTTCTTCCTTAGAACACACACATTTTTAGGACTGATATTTTTATCCAGAGTTTTCTCAAATGAATAATTAAAAAAATGTCCATAAGCAGGTGTAGGGAAAAGAGCTAGGCGCCCATAAATCATGATCCAGCTACATTCAGCCACGAAAGAAGTGAATAACTTTTTATAAACAGCTTAGCAGTTTTGTTTCCGTGGGACAGCACTGTCCCTAGACTTCAGGGATTTGTGGGGGCAATTCCCTTTACTGCCAACAGGAGTTATAGCAGCTGGGTAAATCCTTCAGGGTTGGATCAACCACCAGCTCAGGACTGAAAAATAAGTTGTGAATCACATGATCCCGGTAATTTGAGATCTAACATGTCTTTAGGGGGAAGACATAATCCATCACATATTAATTCCTATTTGTTTTTAACATCACTTGAAGTTTACTTTGTTCAGACCAAAGACGCTGCAAGAGACACATTAGGGCTGAGCATTACACCTTAGCGAGCATTAGAACAAACCTGGTGAAAGGCAGTGACACAAAAGGAATGCTTTAATTCTGCCAAGAAAACAGAAAGGGCTTTTAGGAGACTCTGAATTCATTTATAATTTTAGGTTTCCAAATGGGTTTTATGAGCTTGCTTACCCAAAGTATTTCAGGGCATCATCTCCTTTAATTTTTAATTTTTATCCACGCTGTACTCCAAAAATATACCAATCTGAATCATTGCCCCTCATCTTGTTATCTTAATGGGGGAAGGATAAAGTATCACGCTGGCCATTCCGCATTAGGTGTCCTCATTTACAGATTGAAAAAAAAAAAGTGCCAGACATAAATTATTTAAAATCTATTGTATCAGTGTGTGTTCCGTAAGCATTTACTACCGGCAAAGCAGACAGATTATTTTTCACTTTTAATTGTGTTGATACCTTATCTGCTTTGTTGAAAGTGGAGAGTGGTATGTGAAACCACCTCTCACATTGAGGAAGAGAGAAGAAGCTATGGGGTCTATTATTTAAAGCCAAAGTAACCCATTTAGTGGACATATCTTTAACACACTACTAAGGAAGGGAAAACCTGGACTTGTTATTTACGTGGGTAATGTGTCTATTACTGTGTCAAGCATGAATGAGGGTAAGACAGGGCCAGGGTCCTTAAAGAAGCTCTTAACTGAGGAAATAAGTGACAGCAGACACTTCATGTCAACATCCAGGCACAAAGGCAATCATTGAGTGTAAGTGAGAAGGAAGAGCATCCTCCTCCCGCTGCCCTTCAAATCTCAGATATGTTGTAAAGCAGAGGTTCCCGACCTTTTTGGTACCAGGAACCGGTGCTCCTATGAGAATCTCATGCCTGCTGATCTGAGGTGGAGCTGAGGTAGTGATGCTAACGCTGGGAAGTGGCTGTAAATACAGATGAAGCTTCGCTTACTCACTTGCTGCTCACCTCTTGCTGTGCGGCCCAGTTCCTAACAGACCATGGACCAGTACTAGTCTGTGCCCCAGGAGTTGGGAACCCCTGTTGTAAAGCATAAAAATATATATCAAATGATATCCTTTCCAGGTGTGCTTGAAGACCTTGTCCTGATCTAAAGAAAATACTTAGAGCAATGAAAATATATTTAGATAATGAAATTACTAATCTCTGATTGAAATAAAATTGTACATAAGATACAAAGATTCACTACTAGAAATTCAAAATGAGCCCTAATTGTTCTCCCTTTAACCCACCGAGACCGTCATCGAGAAATGCCCTCAGGTACCTGCTATGTCAGTATATTGCCAAAAGTATCTCACCATTATCTGAACTTAAAATATCCCTTCCAAACACAGCAATGCAGGAATTCATTCGAGTGAATCAACAGATGAGTGGTAGAGTGTAAACAGATAGTGACTATAGATTTGTTCTGATGTAGTTTATCAAGTTGAAGACTTGTCATAACTCTTTAGCTTTTTTATCCTCAGCACCAAATCTAGTACCATACCTGGCTTTCAGTAAACATTTGCTCACCTGGTTGGGTGGAGGGCAGTGTGGAGGAATGATTCAGTTTGCCAAACACCCTTTGCCAGGGTGGTAGGATGGCCAAAGAGGAAAAGCACCCAAGTGGAAGTCCAAAGGGCCATGAGCTGGTTTTACACTCTGCCTTTAACTGGCTTTGGGACCCCGGGCAAACTGTCGAACGGCTAGCGCGGTTCCATTTCACACCTTTGAAATTATCTCTACACACCTTCTAGCGCTGACGTTTGAGATTTCCATGCTTCTGAACAAGGAAACACACACCCACATGTCCCCAGCATGAGCCTCAGGTCTGTATGTTTTGTGAGGCATGTGTGATTTGGTAAATGTAAAGAGATGAAGAGAGCCAAAAGTCTTCCAAATATGGGGCCTTGTTGCACTGAGTCAAGATCCAGCAAACAGACAACTCCCAACAAAATAACCAAGTCAATACCAGGACACAAAAATGAACTGCATCACATGTGACATCTGTGAGTTCCATTTCGACACTGTCAAATATAATTTGTGGCAACCCACATCAGGGAAAGCCCAAAGTAAGCCACCATGCTGTTCTTACTCTCCAAACCTCAGCACCCCAATCCAGGGCGAGCTTCAAATTGAACTCCTGACCTTTCCAGCAATTATCCCCGGAATCTAGACAGGCCCATCATCACCTCTAGTCAGTGCATGAGAGGGGCCGCAGCCAGGACTGTTCTGCCTCTGCTCCCGAAGGGAACCAGAGTGAGGGAGAGGCTCCTGCCTTCTTTTCCATCTGGTTTCTCCAATAAAAAGGGGGGAAAAATAAATAGAAATGAAAAGTATACAATTAAAAAAATTACATTTAACTTCCTTTTGCTAATGTCTGTACGATGATTTTTGGCCTGGCAGGAGATTCCAGATGGGCCGTATAATGAATATAATTTAATACAAAAAACCGGAGTTCAAAGAAACACATTTTTCCAAGTCAGAAGGTAGTGGGGTTGTCTCACACTGTTTAATGCAAAACACCAGGGCAAGTCATTGTGGTTTTTTTCTTATTGCACATTGGCCTTTAAACTCAATATCACTATGGCCAGACCCGAAGCCATCAAAACCTGAAGCTGTCACTCTCCAAAATGGGGCTGGCACCAGTGCATGCTCAGCCAAAGGGCCAGAGACCACTAACCACACACGTGTTTTCCTCTGGGGTCTCAGGATTTATACCACCAATTAAGGCCATAATGAGTGCCCCAGGTTGACCTCCTAGGAGCATGAATTAATTAAGCACAGTATTTCTTAGTAAAGAATGGCATTTTTCCAAACGAGTTATGTAAGGTAGCTGTATTTCCTGATATTACTGTGCTTCCATGTACAATCCTTAATTGTTAACACTAGTAGAACGATCCAGGAACCTGGCTTAGTTTATGTTTTTAATTTGACAATAAAAGAAAAGAATCTTTACTTTTATTCTTATCTGGGGGGGGGGCAGAGGATGCTTTGAACATATTGTGGGTAGATGGAACACAAAATTATTTACATTAGTCATATAATATCATTCCTTTTAATTACCAACATCACCACAAAAGATGGGAGCTAGGGCTCATATTCATAATCTCCTTCCCCACTTTCAAAAACAAAGAGCTGTGTTTTGAACCTGTTTGTTCTCCCAAAGTTCTTATGGTTCCAAACATTTTGTAGATAAGTTGAGAGAGAAAAAGAGAGAGAGAGAGAGAGGGAGAGAGAGAGAGAGAGAGAGAGAGAGAGAGAGAGACACGAGACTAAGGCTTCCATTTTTTTAACTACGTTTTAGGTAGTCTAATCCAAGGCTTGGCTGACTCCTTTTGTGAAGGGCCAGATGCAAACCTTTTAAGCTGTAGACCATATAGTCTCTACCACAGACACTCAACTCTGCTGTGGTAGAGTGAAAGCTGCCATAGACAATTAATTCATAAATGAATGGGCGAGGCTGTGTTCCAAGAAAAACTTTATTTGTAAACACTGAATTCGATTTCACATCATTTTCATGTGTCCTAAAATATTCTATTCTTTAAGATTTTTTTAAGCTCTTAAATTGTAAATAATATTCTTAGCTTTTGGCTGTACCGAAACAGGTGGAGGACCAGATTTAGCCTGTGGGCTGTAGTTTGGCAACCTCTGGTCGAAAACATATGTGTATTTTTAAGTAATCAGTGAGGTCTGAGAAAACACAATCTCTCTTTCTCTTTCTCACACACACGCACACACAGTTACACATAAATACACCCTGATTGTCAACAGCATGGTCTCTGACACCGCCGATGAAGTACAGGGAAAAAAAAATGTGGCTTCGAGCATATCGCTTTAGTGCTGTGAACCAGAACATGAAGAAAATTTCAGCCTTGAAGAAACATTACAAGGGCGGGAGGAGAAAGACACCTCCCTTCTCCTGCCCTTTCTCATGAAGAAAATCCCCACTCTAAGTTAGAAATCATGCCCTCTCCTTTAAAAAGTTAACAGAGCTGGTGCAGAGATGGTAATCCCTACTTGCCAACTAATGTGTTAACTCTAAAGAGCAGGCGCTTTTTAATTTAGTTCATCCATCACTTAATGAAACATTTTGGTAGAAAATATTAGGATTTCCAAATAACTTTATAGCTCTGTAAATTGCCAACATACCATCTGCAATTGAATTAACATTTATAACCAACAGAAATAATAAATAAAGCAAATTATGCCGCAAATATTCGTGAATGCCCAATATGCACTTGAGAACGATAATTAGCATTTTATAATCACGCTTCATTTTCTTTATCCAACTTTCTATCACATTAATGATAAAATGTTTTAAACTGTGCTCTATCAGCAAACGGCAGTACAATCTCTAGATTAGCCATTAAGTAACATGGAGAATGAAAACAGTTTGTGCTGCTGACATACATCCAGAGAAGTTTTACTCCTAACCACATCCCCAGTCTCCCTGACTTCTCATTCTCTCTCTCTCTCTCTCTCTTCCATGCTACCAAAATAAAAGCCCAAGAAGCCAATGTTTTATTTGCACCATCTGAACCTATGAGCTAAAGGCATTCATTCTTTCATTAGCAGAAAAAAAAGAAATACGATTTAAAAATTTATTATGCTCCTCTGATCTAGAAAACTGAAGGGGTCTAGGGGTCAAGAAGCTTAAGTCACTCAAATGGAATAACTCTGGTCCTCAAATAATTCCTTATGAACTTCTCTCTCATTATGATCTGACATCCTTGACTATGCCATGTGCAGTTTTTTTCTAGCTCCAAATAAAAATTAACTTGACTAGATAAATCAGTAAAGAGTAAACATGTATATATGTATTTTTTCAACTACACTTTCCACCAATTAGAAAAATTTCCCCAAAGTTTCCCATTATCTTCCTTCAAAATCACTTCTTTAAAACAATTGTATCCAGATGCTTTCTTGATTCTTTTCTCCCTTGTGTTCCTCTCCCATTTGTACTTGACAATTGAGGGCTTTCTCACTGGGTTGCTTGGCTCTGTGTATAATTCCCACATCTCTTCAGCCACTGCTGCTCTGTGTAATATAGTGGCCACTAGCCATATGTGGCTATTGAACACTTGTAACATGGCTGGCCCAAACTGAGATGTGTGTAAGTGTAAAAAGTAACATTGGATCCTGAAGACTAAAATATGAAAAATAATGTAAATCTCTCGAAAGTTTTATATCAATTCATTGTAGAAATGATAGCATTTTGGATATTGAATTAAATAACATACGTTACTGAAATTAACTTCACTTGTTTCTTTTTACTTTTTTAAAAATGTAGCTATTAGAAAATTTTAAGTTATGTATCTAAATCACATTTTTGGCTAGCATTATATTTTTATTGGACAGCCCCTAGCCTAGTGGGTCTAAATGCAATGATGCCTAAAATCTTTCGTTGAATACATGCTCTGCTATTGACAGAAATGACTATTATTAAAGGAAAAATCAAGTAAAGATTTTAATCAAATAAATCCTACACGAGTACCATCAGGCAACTGCAGACATTTCAAAGAACAGTGAGCTTGGTCTCAGGCAGCACACTGTACATAATCATATTTTTATGGTGATAAAGTTTCAATGCAACAGAGATTTACCTGGAGATGGAGGGAAAGTAGAAATGATTCTAAGGGCTACAGTATGCTCAATCTCCCCATCTTTCCAGGTCCTACTCTCAGGCTCAGAATCCTTACAATAGAGGCAGGCTAGTGGTTATGGGCTTGGGTTCTGCTGCTGCGTGGCCTGGGTTCAAATTCCACCTCTGCCTGTTGTAAACTGTGTGATCTTGGACAAGTTATTTAACCTCTCTGTGACTTGCTTCCTTATCTTTAAAGCGGGGATAGTAATATTTTCTATCTCATGAGGTTGTGATGAAGATTCAATGAGCTAACACATGTTAAGAGCCTAAAAAACAAATATTCAAAAATATTAGCAATTATTATTATTACTTGCCTACCTTGAAAGGTAGACAGTGGCTTTTACAATGCAAATGGAAGTGGCAAAGGTGCAAGTGAAGCTGAAACAAAAAGGAAGGTGAGATTAGGAAAGAAAGAAAGCTAGAAGGAGGTGGAGAGAAGAGGAAAAAAAATCTGGGAGGTACCACAGGCACAGTAAGGTGAGGATGAAAAGAAATGTTGTTCCAATGGGATCTTCAAATAAGCCATGCTTGTCACTAGCTGATAGGTTTCCTCAGTGACCACAGCTCACAGGCTGCATGTGCCTAACCAAGGGAACTGTTAATTTTAATAGTTTATGCATTTCCATTTCAGGTTATAAAAGGAAAGTATATGCTGTGGGTTTCTGGACCCGCTTTTTGTTTATTCTGCTAAAGTTTTTCACAATATTTTTAATTGCAGGAAAAAATTTTTAAAACTTAATCCTTTTATTCTCATCCATGATAACTTTTTAGCATCTAAAGCAGAAGCTGCAAACTGCTAATCTGCAAGCTTAATGGAGCCAAAAGACATGTTTATTTTGGCTCAGACAACGGTGGCCGGCACAGTCTTTTAAAAACTTTTAAATTTGTTGCCAATGTTTAAAAAGTAGGAGATTTCAATTGCAAAACAGATTGACTTAATGTTTCTGCCTAATATTTTCTTGATTAATCATTGTACGGTCTGAGTATTTTCCAGTAGTAAAATGTCTGGAAAACCAGAAAAGACCTTGAGAAAACTATAGTCCTCAAATCATAGAGTCACTTAAAGTACTGGAAAACCTGGCAATGCTAGCCCCACTTTCCCATAGGGCAGTGACTCTCAAAATGTGGTTCCCAGACAGCACCCTGCATTACCTGGGAGCTTAACAGAAACACAAATGCTCAGGCTCCACCCCAGGGAGCTACTGGCTTTGTTACACTGCCCACCACCCTCTAGCTAGTCTAATTAGCCTGCATCACTCACTCACTTACCTTTTGGCCCTCCCGATAAAGTACCTAAATTCTCAACAACAATAGTAAAACTAACTCCAATGAGGAAAAAGTAAATACAACTTCTCAACGGGGTAATTTTTGCAGAAAATGATTTAAGTATCCTTTTACTCTAAACTCAATTAAGTAGATTGGAATATGTAATGACTTTTAACTTTAGAATTATATGAAACGTGACCAAAACGCATCCTTGCCATACTTTCAAGGGGTAATGAATCAGAGAACGTTAAAGATGAAAGTAAGTAACATTAGTAATTATTTGAAACTGACCTGGCTCACCTCAGGGTGGAGAATAAGGTTCAAAAAAAAAAAAAAAAAAAAAAAAAGAGAGAGAGAGAGAGAGAGAAAGTGAAGTAAGCGGGGGGACCACTGACTTGGCCCAGGTCCTACACCTCTCCTAGAAAATGTGGCAGTAACAGTACCTTCTTCATAGAGCTGTTGTGGGGATGAACTGAGTTAAAATATGTGTCTGGCACATAGTAAGTGCTAGAACAGTGCTTTACTCATTAAGGAAATACTGTTTATATTCTATTCTCAAAATAATTCTAATGCTCAGATGAGTTTTTAATCCTCATTCTACAAAAAATGAAACTAGGTTTCATTGGCTTGTCCAAGAAAGTGGGGGAAGCAGGATTTGAACCCAGGCCACCCAATTCCCAGTCCAATGGAAATCACAAGCTTAGACCGAGGGGATGCCAACCAATAATAGGAAAAGCAGGAACCACACCACTGCAGTATTCCATCTCACCAAGACTGAGCCCATGGTGAAGTACACAAATTTCTCTTTTCAAAAGAAATACAACTAATCTTTCATTACGCTGGGATAATGGTCAGTTCGTCGGTCATCCAAGCCCTTTTCCCAGCTTCCTGGTTACTGCACTGCTGGTAATGGATGAACAGGGGAAGGAAGAGAAGTCAAATAAGTCTATTTCACTCGATGTGGCTATTATTCAAAACATTCAGTCTACGGCCAAGCCACCCTGAACATGCCCGATCTCATCTGATCTCGGAAGCTAAGCAGGGTCGGGCCTGGTTAGTAATTGGATGGGAGACCAGCTAGGAATACCAGGTGCTGTAGGAGTTTCAAAAAAAAATTAAAAAAAAAAAATCCAGTAGCGGAGGGGTTGAAACACACAGTGAGGCTAATATGATCCCTGAATTCTGTGATAATCCAGCCTCCTTTATAATAGATAGTGGAGGCTTGGTAGGTGGTAACCCAATGAAATGTTTGAGACAAGGAAGAGATCTGAAGACTTTTGAGCTCTCACAACTCTGCCTAACCAAGGAACAATTAAAAACCACCAAAAATGCTTCCATCATTCTCTATATCTCCTTAAAATCCACGGAATTCAATATTTTAAAAAGTCATTGCTACAAGTATTTATTTATAAAGACCTGAACAAAATTCAGCACATTTCAGTGTTTAAATTTTAAATAGGAACAAATTAATAAATTGCTTTTTGGGTTTTAATCTAATTTAAAATGTAAAAAAGGAAAATAAAATTTATAATCAGAGAAGGGCACAGACTTCCTACCACTACTCACAACAAGGTTGAGATTTTTCAAAGCAGCCATCTAAAATATAGTAAAAGATCTCTCATTTCACAATGCAGTATACCATAGTAAAACCAATGAACACACCATGATGGAGTCACTGAGTAATTTTTAAGTAAATACCCCTGCATATTTTCTCATTGCCCTTCCTTTGACATGCTGTACTTTACAAAAATTCATGTCCAAGTTCAAAGAGAGAGAGAGAGAGAAAAAAAAAAAAAGACAGACAGACAGCATTTTTTAAACAACCCAGCCTAGGAAATATGTACAGAATTTATGCATGTTTCAAGTGCTCCTTCTCCTTTGCCAGAGGGTGTAATTAAAGGCCCATAGACAACTTCCAAACTGAGGCCAAAGAGAATTTCAGTCAAAGTCAATGGAAGTTCAGCACCCTGACTATGCACAGGAATAGCCTGCCCAAAAAGAAATAAATAACCATCTTGGCAGGGACCACAGGGAAGCACAGGCAAGAGGGTATCTCACATTGGAACCTACATTTCATAAAACTAAAAATTCACTCGGTAGCCTAGAATCAATAAGATAATAATCATATGATGTGACACAAGCCAGAGGAAGGCAGGGAGCCTAAACTTGAGGCTGACCCTTGAGAGATGAGCCAACAATCTGGTTCAATAAAGCTGGCAGAGCTGGGTCTTGCTTGGGCTTTTGGGTTTACCTTTTCTTCCTCTACTGTCAGAGACATTACATACGCCCTGAGTGTACTTCAGTTTTTTAGTTACCTGTGAAGCAAGAACCCACTCATAGCAGCTTAAAGGGGGGTGGCAGCCCAATGCTCCCCCATCATTTAATGCAGCAAGTTCATGCCCTACAGCAGGGCAAGCCTGGCGGTGGAAAACTACGGTTCCCTCAGACCCTCTCGGTTCCCTCCTGTTTTTGAAAGTGAGCCTTGAGTCTTCCTACTGCATAAAGATACATATTTTTCCCACAACAGATGCCTAAGAATGAGCCACGTACCTTATCTGACATCTACTTGAAGAAAGTGCCTATGATGTAAAACAAAACCCTGTTTTCGGCAAATGGAATTGTCAAAAGATGCCGCCATGATATCTCCCACTTATAGATGTTCTTCGAAAGTAGCCCTAGCTCTGTCCCAATGAGAGAAGGGTCTACGTCCCTTCCCCTTCAATCTAGGTGGGTCTGTTACTGCTTTAAACAATGGAATTTGACAGAAGAGACACTATGGGACTTCCAAGGCTAGGCAATAAAAGGCCATGTGGTGTTTCCCTTGCCTCCAACAACTCTAGCTTTCAGACTTCCGAGTCGCTGTGTAAGAAGTCTGACGACTCTGAGACTGCCATTTTGTGAAGAAGCCCATGCCACATCGAGAAGCGACCCGTAGGTGCTGGTGCTCAGATCAACAGGCAACAGCAACTACCAGACGCATGACTGAAGACACCTGCAAACAATTCCACGTCCCAGACACCGACACTGCCAGATGTCGAGGCATCTCAGCTGAGGCCCCAGACAGCATGGAGCACAGACAAGCCATCCTCACTGTGCCCCATCTAAACTCCTGACCCACGGAACCTGTGAGCAAAAAAAAAAAAAAAAAAAAAAAAGTTTGTTTATGTCTCTAAGATTTGTAATGATTTGTTACACAGTAATGGTAACTGGAACACACTGTTTGGATGATTAAGGGTCATTTGAACTCTACACCAATTTTGATCTCATATACTTGTTAGAAATTAAACCCTAATGAAGAAGAGGTTCCTCTTTCTTGGTCTTATCTACATAATAAGTTATTATCAACAGCAAGAAGATATTGTATTCATGAACTCTCAGTAAATGCAGTATGCCCTATACTTGTTAGTAATTATAGGATTTATCATTTCATAATGAAAAGAAGGCATCTATTATTTCGCTGGTACATATGACAAATGGGGAAAGACCAATATTTGAAATTCAAAACCGGTTCAACTTGAGGCTAAGAGGTGACCTTAATAATTGATAAGAAAATAGTCACCCTTGGCACATACCAACAAGCCATCTCAACAGGTGGGAAACTGAGACCAAACATTGTTCCTGCACCACTTATTGCATGCCCAGGAGCGGTGTGGTGATGGGGAGCAGGGAAGAGACAGCAGGGCAGATGGAGCAGACACTTCTGCATACTTGTGAGTGCTCACAGAACTTACCTCTTAAAAATACTGATGGAATAAACAATGATGCCACTGGCATTGTCATTCTTCTTTTCCTGTCTAGGACATTTTCAGCTAACATTGTCCTAACCATGTTCGTCTCCATCTGCCCCCAAGCCTCTGCCTTGGGATAATTTAGACTTAACACAATCATTGGGCACAAATGTTCAGTTTTTCCATATCTCTCCTACATATTACCTATTATATAGATCCATTTGACCTTTATTTAGTGCCCACATCATGCTTAGTTTTGTTATAGGTGCTGGAAATACAAAAGAGAACGAGACTTACAAAGTCCCTCTTCTCATGGTACTCATGTACTAGGGGGAGAGAAAGAAAACCAGTGAATGTATAAACAGTTAATAAAATAATTTCAAATCATAGTAAGTACTACCAAAGATGTCCCACTACGGGAACCGTGGCATGTCAGGATGGCTGCCAGCACTTCTATTTGAATGAAGACTCAATGTGCCACATTGGAGAAATGGCAATTTTACAGAAAAGGAAGCTGTAAGCCCAGGACTGGATCCCTCACATCAAGACAGGACTAGCAACTGTCCTTGAACTTCTTGGGAGGTGACCTACAGAGATAGAGAATATTATTGAAAAATAAAATGAGAGCTACGTTATGATCAAATTCAGTTCAGAGAGGGGAAATTTTGGGTAGGATATAATTTTTTTTTTCCTGAATCTATCCTGTGCACCATGGTTAAGGAACTTGTAAAAAAAATTTAGCAGAGAAGAATGGTATAACAAATAGGAGGCACAGACAAATAAGAGTGTTTTCTTACCCAAAGGGTTTTACATAGACCAACAGAGTTTGGTAGTGATGGGGAGAGAACTCTCCTTCCACAGCATGTGAATGCAGCCATATGGAGGGAACGACTACTTTGAGAATCACATGAATATGGAAAAAGAAAAATCTTGGAGCAGAGAGGGTTAAACATTACCAATATTGTTCATGCTTTTTGTCTAGACACATGGTATGACTGAATTTCTCTATTCCATTTGTAAGGCCATAAGAATTGTTTTAGTCAATTTATTGTACATGGGAGTGACAGATGGGAGTAGAGCTTCAGAAAGCTTCAGAACCAAAGACTTAGCCACACCACTTTGTGCTCTTGGTCAGCTTGAAGAAAAAGCAGCAAGTGTAATAAAGATATCAAGTTTCAAAAAATGACCTAAATCATTTTTTTTATATAACTTAAGTTGTTTTATATGTCCTTGTAGGAATTTCAGCTTTATTATTTTAAAATAAGTTACAATACTAAATACTAAAATACTTAAACATCAATGTAAACATATCTTTGGTTTCCACCACGTGCTTAGAACAACTGATAATGGCCCACCTACCCTGACATAATACCGGCAAAGATTAGTTCCTGGGAGGTCACTATTATCTCTCATCCAATGCTGTTTTTGCTACTGGCATACATAATAGAGAATAGAAATACTATTTATGAGGCCCACAGCTCATCAGAGATAAAATGGATGACACAGAATCGAATAATAAAGGAAAACCTGATCTACATTCACTAATTCAAAATACTCTTAGATTTTTTAAAACATCAGGTCCACAATATCAATTCTGTGAACTCTCTCTCAGCAAACATCCCACATGTAGGTGCAGCAACAGAAATGATTTCATTATCAGTTTGGGTTTAAAACCAAATATGGGTGGTGATAATTAGACTCATTTAGGCTGTTATATAATTCATAATTTTATGTAGATCCTACCTGCCACAAATATTTGTACAAATAAATTTGATATCTGATGTCTAATTTGTACATGAAACTCAATGTTTTGGTCAACAGGCAAAAATTAGCACCAAATCATCATTTAAATAGAACATTATTTCCCACCTAACTCTCAGAACAGGAAATAATCATGTAAGACCAAAGGACAACTGGATGAGGAATTTTACATTTAATTTCATTTTGGAGAAATAATCAGAAGTAGTGGATTCAATCTCTAATACCCTTTTCCATAATTTCTAGCAATGGACTGGTAACTTTCAGCCTTTTTCTATCACAATTCAATGCAACAAATATAGTGAAAACTATTCAAATATTTTAGCATAATGTTTTTGATGAAATCATAAACGTGGTATATTATACATTCAAATAGAAAACATGTCATCAAAGATGCTGGAGTACTGGGTCTATAAATTTGTTAACTTAGGATACCAACCAGTTAAAAGAGCATCTAACACAGGAGAACATGACTCTGGAAACTGATAAATATAAAGAACATCCCCCTCACACTAAATTCTATTATTCTGAAACAAATTGTTTATGTTAATAAGGAGTCATAAATTATCAGCTCTCAAAAGTATTTCTTGGCTTAAAAGTATAGCCACACTCCCAAAGTCCCCAGATATAGCATAGTTCATCTACGATCTGAATATGACATGCAGAAGTAAGCTCCAAAGTAAAATTCTCGTTTTCCTGAGGAGCAGTCAGATGATCCCTGCTGGATTTGACTAATCAGGATAATTTTCATGATTTGGGGGACTTTCCAGACCCGTGTCAATGGTGATGTTGTATACTTAAAACACTGCTATTTTTAGATTCAAAAGCACAGAGATAAACTAACGTTGCTTGACCATTCTAGTTTCTCCAAATTTGTTTAGCCATGAACATCTTCTATATAACCAAAGACCTCCCCCCTTCACCAACCTACCTCAGAGTTTTCTACTGCTCATTATGTTAAGGCTCACAGAATCTGAGAAGTATATTTTACATGCTCCAGTTCAGAACAGTGATAAAGGATTTTTTTTTTTTTTTCTGGGCACAGAAAAAGCCTCCATAGAAGCAGAACTAAGAGGGTCACTGAAGATTTTGTTTTTCCTTATTGGAATATTTGCTTTGCAAATCCACCAGTCTCTGTTATAAATGAAGCATTACATGAAATCCTGCGAGGGAGGCGGGGACCCATGTTAAAACCCTAGGGCTGCCTCAGGAACACTTGAGAACAAGTTAATAAGTTAAATTTACTGTATATGCTTCTCACATTTTGACACTAGTGAATAGGAAGCAGACACTGTGGCACTCGGGTTACTTTGACTGTACTGACAAGTTTGATGACAAGCTTTATAAAAACAGTTCTACCTTGTACACTTAAGCAGCCTGCACTTTGCTGCTTTTGAAATAAAACAAAACCAACCCAAACAAAAATGCCCTAAGCGACAGTGCTGACCACAGAACTGGTGCCAGAAATCCGGGCAGGACGTTGCTAGCAAAGGAATGTCATCTTTTCAATATGGAACAAGGAATACAGCTCTAATGGGGTAGGCCTGCCAGAACCCCAGCTTTCCGCCTTTACTCCAGACAATGCAAGCATTGTACAGGCTGGAGAGGCACACAGATTTGTATTCTCCTTTCTATATTTTTTTTTTCGAGGATGAGTTCTAAGGTCCATAGGATAAAATTTTCCTCATTTTGGCATTGCTTATCCATATGACCCATCTAGCCACCTTTCCAAAGTGGAAAAAGACTTACCAACCACAAAAAGACACCGTTCATAAAAGGAATGAGAGAAATTCCCATCTCTATGAAATTATTATAAGAGAAACTTAATTACAAGGAAGTATCTAGAAAGAGATATGGTTTTTGTGACATGAGTGTTGTCTTGTACTACTGTGATTCTTGTGCTTAAAGACCCATATTTTTGGTACAACATGAAAACAGAAAACAACTATTTCATCTGGTGCTCCCCAGAAGGGATGGCAATCTGCTTCCAAAACTGGAGGAAGAACTGGCTTTGTAGGTCTTGATAAGAGACATATGTCAGTCTCCAAGAGTTTGCTTGCTGAAGGGATTTTCTGGGGTCATTCTGGCTACATGTGATGTTTGCCTTGTGGGCTGACACTGAAACCTAACCCCTGATAAAAGTCTAACTCCACTGGGTAAGGCTTTCCCAGTCTCTCAAAATGTCAAAACAGAACATATGAAGAATACGGAAATGTTTAGGTTCATAGCCTTTAAAAAGACGGTTTGATAAAATTCAGGAAAAATTCAGAAATGCATCCAAGTTGGATTCCACAATAACCATTTCAGCAACAGAATCAGATTATAAATCAAGGGTACAGACGGCAGATTTTAGTCCCATAAACTCTTAGTTTCCTCATCTGTAAAATGGAGGGGGAAAATAAACCACACATCTCTCTAATTGTTATGAGGATCAAACACAAAACCTAAGGCAGAAACTTCTAGCTCTCCACCAAATTCATTATTTCTTTCCACAATACTAGTTCTGTACCTGGGCACGTGGCTAGACGACATCTCTTGCAGTTGGTTTTGGTCATGTGAGCAGTTGTTGCCAATGATGCCTGCTACTCCTGGCCCTGGGTTTTAGTTGGTTTTGGTCATGTGAGCAGTTGTTGCCAATGATGCCTGCTACTCCTGGCCCTGCAGGTAGGTTGCATCCTCCATGTTCTCTTTCCCATTCCAGATGATGTTAAAGATCTATTGGATGCCATACTATAACACTGGTAAGAACCTGACTTCCTAATCACTGTGTAGAAGAGAAAAGGTACCAACCAGGAATATATGCTTTTAACTGTCGTGTGAGAAAGACATTCTGTACGAAATACTGCACATTTTGGAGTTTTCTTTTTTGTACTATTGCTAAGCTCAGCCTAATTTAATTCCATATGTGGTCTAGAAGCACTAAGAGGCAATATAAATGTAAGTTTTTTAAAATGGTTTTATAGAGTTATGCAAGTGGGGAGAGAGACAACCATACAGAGTAGGAAGATGAGGGGCTCACAGCGGTGCCCTAAAGAAGAGAAATACAGAGGCTGATAAAACAGGATGCTCTTCCCAGATGATTTCACCTCTTACTACTTCTTTCGACGAGTTCGCCCAGGAGAAGGAAATATAGAATTGAAAGCTCTCTATTTAACTTCTCTAGTGAAAGGTTTACAAAGAGAGAAGGCTGAAACACTCATTTCCCAAAAGTAAGTAAATCATTACCTATGATGGTATAAATTTTATTTAAACAGAAATGATTTTTAGCCATAATTTATATCACTCTCAGGAAACCCCAAAAGTATACTTCTATTTCTCTGACAAAAAATACACAGTTTTGGTTTTCTTTGGTGTAATTGAAATATATTGTCACAATTCTTTTTTAGATGATGGTGGGTCCCTAGGAATGTTGTAAAAGCAACTTATTTTGCTCCTCTTTTGCTTTAAAAAAGAAACCAGAGTGGTGATTTGGGGTGATTTTTTTAAATTAACTGAATGAAACTTCATGAAACAGACTTGAGACCTTATTGAGAGGTGACCATTTTCAAACTGACAGGTTGACCATGAATACTGAGAATTCTTTCTCTACTGTATGTCAGAGGCAAAACCTTTACCAAAAACTATAGATCTCTAGCTTGTTTGACCTCTAGCTTGTTTGATTTAACAAAAACAGCAAATGAAAGTCTTCGTGATATTTTAAAACAACAAACGAAATAAGCATTTAAATAAGCACTTATGAACTTTTAACTATTAAAAGATTTATAAATCACTTAAAACCACCAAACTAAACAAACTATTATCCCCCAGCCAACACAAGAAAAAAAAAAAAAACAGGCTAATTCAGAATTTACTCTCCACTTCCTGTTTATTTATGCACCAGAAGGGGGGGAAAAAAGACAGATTTTCCTGTCTTTTCAACCCAAAATGATTTCTCAATTTAGAAAACATTTATCCAGAAGAAAAGGGGTTTCTCTTTCTTTAAGAACTACTACTAGGAAAAGCCAGATTGCCATTTCAGGTGTTTCAAGGTTTCGAGATATGTTGAGATTTTTATTTTCGTTAAGAGCCCCAGCATTCTTAAGTATATCGTTCCAGTTGCTGCTAGTCCTTAGTTTGCTTAAAGACAGTCTCAAAGAGGAGAGCTCTTTTGGAGTGAAGGGTTAACTCAGAGTGGAAGGCAGAAATTACTAACCAAATGAGCTGGACTTTGGCCACCAAAGACCTTGCCCTGTTTAGAAAATTTCATAAAAGTTTACATGAATGTGTCATCACAAATCCTATATAATGAGGTGCAATTCATTATATAATTAGAATATATAAACTTATACTAGTATGTGTTTTACCATAGAATGATATCTGCTTTCATCCATGTCATTTATTACTATATTAATTACTATATATTTAGATCTAAATTTTGATAAAAACATCGGTGCACTGAGGTCCTACTATGTGAGGTCCTACTATGAGGTCCTACTGTGCTAGGCATGGGTAATAAAGCTGTGACCAAGCATCAGCTCCAGCCCTCCTGGAATTTATAGTGAGACCAGAGAAGCTGACATCAAACAAATGACTCCACACAGAGTAGGTTAATGACACTTGCATTAAGTGCTACAAAGGAGAACAACAGAAAATGCAAAAGAGGAGAACCTAACCTGGGAATCTAGAGAAGGCTTCCCTGAGAAAATGGTATGTCACAAGTCCCTTGGAGCATCTGTAATGCCTGGCTGACCCCCAGTTGCTTGCACAGGCTATGAAAAACTACTGTTAACAGAATGTGTGAGTTTCCAATTTTCCACATAACTCTTCATAGGCTAGTTCAAGTTTCCTAGCTTCCAGATTCATTTTCAACGTTTCCCCTTCCTCATCTGGAGAATGCTCACACATCTATAAAATTGTCTTTTCTGTAAAGCTTTCCCTGAATGTATCAGAGGGATGCGAGACTCCTTCTTGAGCCCAACAAGCCCCTGAACCACAAGTGTCATAGCACATGACACATGCACTGTTTCCTCACCCATTCATTAACCCACACATTCAGTAAATTATTACTATGTACCTATTATTTAACAGGCACCGTTCTGTGTATGTTCTAAACATTGGGACAACACGTGGGAACAAAATACACGAAAATGTTTCATTTGTCTATCTAGAACCTGTCTCATAGGAGGTGTTTAATAAATGCCTGATGAATGAGAATAAATAAATTCTCCATTGTTGGTTGATTTTAATAAGGTGAAGAGCTCTTTGGGTCTACAAGGAGACCTACTGTTTTGTGTGGTTCAAGGACCATAACAATGAGCTTGATGGCAGGCTTCATAATTCAGTTTTAGCTACTATGGCATGCAGACGTTGTCCTATTTTTGTTATTATCTTGAGTGTGTTATATTGTTCTTGGGGCTTGATACTACTGTAGACCCCTAAACAGAGGCAACTATTAGGGTGGGCAAAGCCCAAAATGTTCTCCAAACAGAGCATAATGTTCACGTTTATCCATGCCAATTAAAAACAAACAAACAAAAAATGCCATTTTAAATGGCCTTGGCCAAATAAAATCACTAAGCACATTTATAATATTTAATAGAAGTTCTAAAATTAAGTACAGTCATCCATCTTCCTGATTGCAAAACTTTTTGTGATTGAACACACTACTTGCTGTCTGCCAGGAAAAAAAACAGTCCAGCAGCCTTATACTCATGGAGATGAGGGCCTCCCTTCTTCAGAGGCAAAGAAAACAAAGGCAGATGAGAAAATGGACAAAATTAACCCTGAGGGACCAAGGGGGCTAGTGGAGTTTCAACTCTTAAAGGCTGCTTTAAATAGAAGGCTACCAACGTGACCTTGAGCAAGCATTTCCTCTGCGCCCTTGTGGAGAAGGCACGCCATCATGGCTGCACCCGGCCTCACCCCAGGGGCTCTACATATGGGCTGGACAGCGGCTCTCAAATGCTGGCTCATGGATGGGAAGTTTCCACCCATCAATGGCGAAGCAGAGAGAACAAGGACAAAGCAGCAGTTGGGAGCGTGCCCATGGGTGGGTCCTGTCTGCAAACTGCCCCTTCTTAGGAAAAGACTGCCTTGTAAGCGCTTCCTTCTCTTACATTTTGTTGTAAAAATGTCATTTCTTTTATGAAATGACCAAAACAGTAAGGTTGTTTTTCTTTTAAGGATGCTCTCACTTGTTTTAGTTTTTAATTTGTTGCCCCGTGAAACCCCCAGTCTAGATCAGAACACATCACTGCTTCCTACCTTCTGTTTCAAAGTGGATGAAGCAATTGGGTATTCTCCAACAAGCATGGGATTTCAATCCTAGCCCTGGCAAAGGCTAGCTAGCTGTGTGACCTTGGCCAAGTTTCTTAACTTCTCTGAACCTGTTTACTCATCTGTAAAATGGGGATGATAAAGCCTACCTTCTGCAGGGTTGCTGTGAGAATTAAATGAGATATAGGTAAAAAAATGCCTAAATTTCTGGGGTAGAGAAGGTATCCAAGAACAGTAGTGTTTTCCTTCTCCCTACTCACCCCCGGACTTGCAAAAGCAGGGACTGCAATGCCACATGCACCATCCGTAACAATAAATTAGCTCAACTGATGGTTTCACTGCTTGAGTGTTTGTATTTGGCAAAGGACTGGGTTCAAACTTATGGACCTGTCTGTTTTGCAAATATGCTGAGGCCCAGAGAAGTTAATGAACACACCAAAGAGAGGAAGAAATGGCCCTGGAATCTAGTGTTCAGTTTCTGACCTAAAATGGTTTCCCTTTTCACTCACACAGCTGGTTCCTTCTCAGCCATGAGATCTCACTTGATCCCCTATTAAATCATGTACCCCTCAGTTATTCTTTACCCAACCGTTTGTTCATTTCTTTCCAACTACAAATTGTTTATTATCTGCTCCTGTGTATAAGACAGTGATTTCCAGAAGGAAATTTCTGTCATGTTCACCATTGTATCTCCAGCACCTGGCACTGGCCCTGAAACTCAGTAGGTGTTCAATAAATATATGCTGAAGGATGACGAGATGGTGAACGTAGTTGCCAGAAGAAACCTACCCATGAAACTGGGGAATAGTAGAAGACAGCATATAATCAAATGCCAGCTCTGGTACACTAACCCTTTTGCAAGGTGACTTTGCTACTTTTCCCCTTAAGGGAAGGAGTCTATTTCTCCACCCATTGAATCTAGACTTGACCATGTAACTGCTTTGGCCAAGGGAACATTAGCAAATGTGATACAACCAGGAGTGTGCACACTGGTGATGTCTTCTCTTACTGATGAGAACCTATCCACCACCCCGTGAACAAATCCAGGCTAGGCTAACAGATGAGGAACAACAACTTGGGAACAGGATCCGGTCACCCCGCTAAAGCCCCAGTCATCTGAGTGAGGCCACTGTAAACCACCTGGCCCAGGCCAAGCCAGCCCAGACAAAAATATCTGAACAGAATCGTAACAAATAATATATGTCTATTGTTTTAAGCCAACAAGCTTTTGGGTTATTTGAAAAGCTAACTGATACAGCAGCTCATGAAATACATTCCAAAAACCACTCCAAAATAAGATGCTAGGTGTTTTTGGGAGTAGCTCACTTGAAAGAAAATTGCTAATTTCTCTGACTTTAGATGATAAGTGGGAGCTGAGTGGAAACAAGGAGGTAGAGAAATACCAGACAGGGAAAGTGGTCTTGAAGTTCCCACTATGGAGCATGGGGCAAGTGGACATCAACTCTTAATAGCAACTCTGCTTAAGCAGGTGGGGATTGGGAACAGTATCCACCCCTCCACACAGAGTCCACCAGAAGCAGCTGGCCTGCCACCTTTGGCAAAAGTGCTTCGGGCTATCAGTTCTCAGTTTTAGAAATTGTAAGAAAGGACATACCATCATGTACTTTAGCTGAGGCCAGAAAACTAGGCTCAAGGGCCAAAAGTGACCCACGGCTTGTTTTTGTGAATAAAGTTTTATTAGAATATAGCCATACTCATTCTTATACATATTGTCTATGGCTCCTCTAATATTATAACGGCAGAGTTGAGTAATTGCAACAGAGACCATATGGAATTCAAAGCCTAAAATAGTTACCATCTGGTTCTTTACAGAAACAATTTGCCAACCCCTTACTAGGGCAATCAGAGGAGGTTCCATGGAATTGTTGGGTCTTAATTTGAATTTTGAAGGAAGGAGGCAGCGTTTATTTTTGTATAAAGGAATGAAGAATTGCTAAAAGGACATTGCAAGAAAGAATACTAAGATTATAACTGATTTTACATCACTGAGTGCAAAAGTCATTATAAGTTAATGATAATACAAATGATAACTAAGAATATGTACCACGTATTATGCGCCAGGTATTAGTCTATCTGCTTTATAGTAATTCATTGTATCCTAACAACAATATCATCATATAGGTGGTATTATCTCCATTTTTCCAAATGAGAAGAGAGACACTGAGAATTAAAAATGTCTTCCCAAAGTCAAAAAAACTGGCAAGTAGCCTAGCAAGTAGCTTGGATTCAGATCCTGATGGTATTACTCCATATTCTTTGAAAGTTACAAAAATGGAAATGTGAAATATGATGGCCAAAATTGTGCATTCATTCTAGCAATGAGCAATTAGACTTTATAAAAGACATGAAAATCTTCTTTATTACTTTATATTGTTAAACCTTGGTGGCTAACAACACCAAACATTCATTTTATGTATTCTTTGCAAAAAATTGTCATTTCTTAGCTGGAAATCCCCTAAGTGGGGCATCCCTATGGTGCCTCTAGTGGTTATGTTACCAGGGTGACGCTGTGTCAACATAGCAGCCACTGGCCATTCATAGGTGGATCACGACCTATTCATTAAATTCTGAGGCTGAGACTGCCTCCTGATTCCTACGAAGGCAGGTTTTCTTTCCCAAACAATAATCAATAAGGTCATCGTGATAATGACAGGCAGAAGCCGTTTCTTTAAGAAGAGCATTACTTCAAGATATCAACTGGGTTCTGTTTGGGAGTCCTACTTAAAACAGAGGCTCCTAGCCCAGGGTAATGATCTCTGATCTCCAGGCAAAGGATGGACCAGTTCTCATAGGTCAACCAGGAGCCTAGAGGTACCTCCTGGTAGCTCAAAACAGTCTACCTATCATGCATGGGAACCATTATAAACAATCAAATTATTATATGTTGAATTCCAGAATAGAAGTTGTTTCTTGATTCATTACCTTATTACCACAGGGGAGAGATTCCTAATAGATAGTTCCCAATAAGATTAACCCTTACACACTAACAGAGCTTAAATTGATATACCCTTCCCAGAGGGCATTTTGGCAATTTGTATCAAAAGCTCTAAAAATGTATAAAGACACTGACATAGAAATTCTATTTCTACTAATTTAACCCAAGAAAATGATCAGATACATACCTAAAGGCCATATGTTAAAGTGGTAGTTAAAACAGTGAAGCACTAGAAACATCCTAATTGTATAATAGGGGACTGGTTAAAGAAATTATGATGTAACCATAAATACTATATTAATGGTACAACCATAAAAACTATGTTGTTGTTTAAATTTGGTCATGAAAGGTTATTAAATTTAAAAAAGGTTAAAAGCAGTATGCAAGATAAAATTCTATTAAAAAAAAAGAAAATAACAAAAATAGTAATATCCATATGCCCATAGAAAAACAGGTTCTACTGGAAAAAAAAAAAAAAAACAAAAAACAAAAAAAAAAAAACACGTTCTCTGCTCCTAGAGTAAAACTATGGTTGTTTTAATTTCATACTTTTTTTATACAATAAATTCTGCATTGTACTGATAATTTAAAAAAAATAATTTAAGAAGTTATATTTCTTTTTCTTTGGCTAGTCCATTAAGCTTTTGTATTCTCATGTTTTTCAGCTCTGTGAATTGTGCCACTGTATTTTCCCAGCAAGCCAAAATACAGACCAGTCTTTCTCAAGGGGAAAAGGCAGCCTACTCTTTTCAGACACCCACTCTCAAGACAAAAACCCTCAAATTTGACAACTGGCTGGCGAGCTCAACTGACATTACTGGGTTTATAGCTCTGTTAAAAAGATATATTATAACATGACTCAGAACAGCTTAACCAAGTTTTTCAAAGTTGTTTGGGCCAATGTGGGTTTTGTTTTTGTTGGGGTTTTTCCTAAAAAGAGTCAGAATCCCAAATTAAAACAAGAGATTCAGGGAATTAGCTGACTAAGGGCTGATTAAAACATTTTGTACCAGGCAGATTGTGAAACAGCTTAATATGCAGGCCCTGGAATCTGGCATGAGAAGAGACACACTGGCTAATTTCTTTTCCCAGGATATAATGGGAGTAGGTAAGCTGAGTTATAACACACCTTATTAAGATTTGTGGACATGAGATGACTTAAAAGTTTTTGAAATATAGGAGTGTTTTTTCACTTAACTTTCAAATGAGCATTAGAAAATTACTTATACATTGCACAACAAATAATTTATTTATATATTGGACAAAGTGAACTGGTATTGTGCTGAAGCCTTCCCAAATCTCAGGATAAATTTAAGTAGATTCAGCTAGGGGTGATCAATAACAAAGCAATAATTAGATACACAAATATTTCGCTTTCTATCCAGTTGCCACTGGTTGCCACATTAATTTTCCTGACCACTATATTTGAAGCTACTTAAAGAAAGGAATTCTTTTAAAACAACCAACATGATACCAGAGGCAGAAAGCTGTGCCTGTCTTTAATGAATTTCTCCAAACTGGCCTTACCCTGTAAAATAATACATGTTTATTCAAATAATTTGAAAGAAGAGATAACATATAATTTCTTTGAGGAGCCGAGTGACATTTATGTCTTTGTTCAACTTACATCTTTAAGCACCTGTTATGGGCCAGAGTGTGTGTGAGGTGGGGGCAAGAGAGCTCAAGTCCTATCCACTTTGTGTTCAAAGGCAACTAGAGATGCAGTGTGGTAGGCTGCATGTAAAAATGACGCTAATTTTCCTTCCTGCCTGCCTCTTAAAATGTGACTTCGCAGCTCCTCAAATTAATAAGTGGAGTTTATGTTCCTACCTCTTGAGTACAGACTAGCCTTATGACTCGCTTTGGCCAACAGAACATATCAGAAGTGACAGTGTGCCACTTCTGAGCCTCAGCCTTTCAAGACCTTCTGTGCTTCTGTTCTCTCTTCTGGAACTCTGCCTGTGCCTATAGCCAGGGCTAGTCCAGTGAGAATGAGAGACCACATGGAGGAGAGCTGAGGGTCCCCAGCCAATAGGCAGTACCCCCAGATGCAGAGTCAGTTAGCTAACCAGAGATACACCCTGGAGCACAGCTAAGACCAGATAAAGCACCCACAGGAGCCTGGCCTAAAGCGCTGACCCATAGAATTGTAGGCTAAATAAAAAGTTATTGTTTAAACCATTTGGTTTTAGAATGGTTTGTTACACAATAGTGCCAAACCAATGCACACAGTAACAAAAAGTGCAAACTCCAATAAACTAAATACAAATGTCATGAAAATACAAATGCCATAATGGGAGCACCTGTAATATTATTCCAAAATGTTGACAATTTACCAATGAATCACACAATTTAGATATATAAACAACAGACCTGAACACTCACTGGGAAGAACATAAAGAAATTGTATATCTAGGGAAGAGCTGGCTCAAGACAGCCATAGTTCCTTTGAAAAACTGTCTATGGATGAGTTGAATTTGCCTGTGAAGTCATCCTTTGTTTCTTTTTTCTCCTAAAAAAAAAATAAGCTCTTTCACTCAATTAAGCCTGTTGGACTCGATAACAATTGTCTAGCTTGATTCAAAGCAGCCATATCCTCTCTGACACATGTTCAGCCTCCACTACTCTGTAGGCTGGAATTTTAAATCCAGTTCCCCTGAATTTATGACACACACACAGTAGCAAGTCCCTACAGGCTGAAAATCAAACTGTAATTCAAAGGCCACGGGGCTGAGGAAACAGCCAGAAGATAAATCCCAATTTCAACCTTGGATTCTCTGCACGTTGATTCAGTGGACTGTCAGTCATATTTAAAAATAAAATAAAACTACAAAGACACCAGACAGCATGTTTTAAAGAGAAACAGGATGATGCTTTTCAGAACTCCTTTAAAAGGCTCTTGTTACCTGAAAAGAACTGTCATGTGTTATTTTAAAGGTCCCCAAACAATTGTCCCCAGCCATTTGCAGAAGTTTCTAAATTTTCAACTGATGAGATATAAGGAGGAAGTGAAACCATCAAATGCAACCAAGCCCACCATGCTGATTGGAGGTGATGTCACAGATGGCAAAGCAGCCCATTTCTGGAGCCGGGGAGGTCACCTTCACGGAGCATGTGCAGAACGAGAGCGCTCCAGGCACTGAGCCATGGGTACTCACCTTACAGCCCTCACAGGCGCTGACCCCATAGTGGTATCCCGATGATTTGTCCTGGCAGACGAAGCAGGGTTTGTATACACGAGGGGGAGGAAGTGGAGACGGAGGGCTCGGGACGAGTTCTTCAGAGCTGGTGCTCTGTGTTTCAATCGCTGCGATGGAGAGAAAACAGATTTCAGTTCATTTCTTTTTCACCAGTGAACTCACAGGCCTCTGCCCCATATTCAGCAATAACATTAGCAAAGATAGGCCCACGAAACCAGTCATCGCAGCAGGCACAAGAACTCAGAGGAGTGCAGTGACTTCTCCAAGATCAATAAGGCAGTGGCAGAGCCAACACACAGTCAGATTTTCACACTGCAAATCCCAGGCTCTTGATACTCTTCAGTTTCCTCCAGCTTTTGATTAACTTAAGAGTCTCAGAAATAACTTGTCTGACCCTGTTGTTCACTTAATTAAAAGCAAATTTCCTGAGGACAGATAAAGAAAATGCCCAAAATAGCCATTCAACAAGTCTATGGGGAGGGCCTTTGGCACACAGCCACAACTGATCTTCATTAATACTAATAATGGCAAGAGCTTTGCTACTCAAAGACTGCTCCCTGGAGCAGCAGCATCGGCATCACTTCAGAGCTTATTAGAAAACATAGCATCAGGCCCCAGCTCAAGTTTATGGAATCAGAATCTGCATTTTAACAAAACCCTCAGTTGACTGAAGGTACAATTAATATTTGAAAGGCATTGATTTATACTTCTGATGGCACAGAGTCAAGTTGCTCTTTATTCTAGATTTAAAAATACATGATTTCCCCATTTCATTGTTTAAGCACCCAAATTCAATGGGAAACAGGAATTCATAGAATTTAAGACCCATGTATTCTCGCATCCCTACTCTCCAGATTTATGTTCAAAGAAAGATTTGGCCCTACTCCAATCACAGGTAAAAATGCTCATTAAGTATGATGGAAATGAGAAAGGGAGCGATTGAAGGGATCAAATAATATTCCAGAATCTTCCAATCTCCAAATCACTTGACAATATACAGGTTTTCCTGAGTATAACATTCCCAGTTGTTCCACTGCTCATAATCCCAGGTTAGATAGTCTGCTGACTCAACTGTCCAAAGCCAAACTTTCAGCAAGTTGGGTCAACTCTATCCCCTAAACATACTGTTAATCTATCTTGGTCTCGCAATCCTGCTGCCACAGCAGGCTAGTAATCCACCTCAACTACCGCAATAGCCTCTTCACTATACCTATGCTTGTACCCTAGGGTCCATTCTTCAAAAAAGCAGTCAAAGTAATTGTTCAAAAGTTAACATCGATCCCTCTCACTCACCAGCCTAAAGCCCTCTAATAACCACCAATTAGATCAAAGTCCAGCTCCTTACTCTGTGTTACAAAGCTCTTCATGACAAGCCCATTAGCAATGTCACCAAATCCAATGATTTTCCTAATTTATTGATTGCTAAATATTTGGCTTCTATTCTATTTCTTGAAAAGGCCAAACTGTCATACCAGCTTAAGGCGATTGCACACTAGTCATTTCTCCTACTGCAAATTCTCAGACCTTCACGAATCTGGTTCCTTTGCATCTCTTATGTCTTAGAGCAGATGCCACCTTCTCATCTCAGAGATGACTTCTCTAAGTAAAATGCCCACTCCTCACTCCTCATCACTGTATCTCATTATTTTATTTTATTTTCTATAAAACTCTAATGAATGTCTAAATTTAGAAAGTTTGTTTGCTTACAATTTATATTCTATCTTGGCCACACCCTCAAGTATGGGTTTCATGAGGCCAAGAAATTTAACTACATTGTTTACAACTGTGTTCCAGGCTTAGAAGAGGTCCTGGCACAAAGTAGCTAGGTGATCAATAAATATTTGTTGAACTGATAAACTTTTTCCTTTTCCTTTTTTCTTCTTCATTCCAAATACTAAGTGCCCTCTAAGTTGTTAAATGATAAAATTGGAACCCAAATTGCTTTCATATACTCACTGGCTTCATTAAAAAGTTATTAATTATCCATTTGGAATAGAATCAAGTATAATTATAGTATTTTCATAATTCAGAAGAATCTTGGAATGAATTCATTAGAGTCATGCAGGTCTAGTAGATAAATCTAGTAGTCTTTACTGCTTAAAACCGAGGTATCTGGGAGGGAGAAAGCCCTTACTCTGGGTAGTTTGGCATGATTATGTTAAGTGTTCTATAGATGGGTCAGCATCTGAGATGTCACTAAAGCTTATCAGACCAGCTATCAGGCTGTAAACCCAAAAGCATTCCTCACACTAATCAGCTTCGCTGAAAGCAAATGAGTAACAATGACATGAAGAAAAAAACATACTTGCTAAAAGTACAAAATAATATATGGTTTAAAAACAAACAAACAAACAAAACCAAGGAAACACACAGAATCACCATCACCTACAATCTTTTCACTGAGAAAATCACTGTTATCATTTTGGCATATATCTTCCAGACCATTTTTCTATGCATATAAATGTTTTCGGTTGGTTGGTTTGTTCACTAAAGTGGAATTATACCATAGATTCTATTTGGGACTTTGTTTGTTTAACTTCTTCTATCATGAGTTTATTTCCACATCAGTAAGTATCTTTCCTACAAAACATTTCATTATGATGAACATCTTTGTAGCTAATCTCAGCACATCTCTGACTTTTTCCTTAGGATAAATTCTTAGAAGTGGAATTATTGGTTTAAAAGGTATGATTATTTAAAATATTTTGTTAGTTTTTAATTGATGTTGATAAATTTGACTTCTAGAAAGCTGTCAGCTTACACTCCTAAAAATCAAAAAATAAGCCCTTCCCTAGATGCCTCTCAAATCTTTTGGATTGGTTCTACTTGAGTGCCTCTACTACAACCCAGTGTTTCAACAACTGACAGAATCCTGTCGTCACCACTATGATCAATCCTGCATTGTGTTCTCTGCAGAAGCAATGTGGGGGATGTGTGTTTTCATGTCCTACTCGCTCTTGTAGAACAGCTAATCTGGCTTGACTAGGGAAGTTGTAAATAGAATTGTTAGGGCTGGATTCAGCTGTCAGAGCTATGCCCTGAATTTCAAAAGTGGGTGGTAATTTCCATAAATATGCCACTTCAAATACATGTACTCAAGAGAGTACAGCATTTCACCCTCCCAAAGAGAGGAAACAGCACTGAGGGCAATTTAATACCCAAGAGACTTGGGGCAAAGGACACAAGAAGGGGGAGGCCTCAAAAATCCCAAAATATTTTACAAAGGTTGGAAAAAGTCTTCTTCTGTGGATGGGAGTCATTTAAAACGAATGAATCCAGAAAGCTTTTCCTGAATAGCTGCCATAAGTGAAAATGTTCTATTGTAAGCAATCAATAGTGAGGGCCCTGGACCTCTATTAAGGTTGTGGTGATTTCACCAGCAATGCTATGAACTGTCCCATATCTGTACAATGGATGTTCATGTGTTCAATCACTTATTTTCTCTGAGTGACTATAACATGCCAGGCATTGTGTTACATGCGGTGGACGGTACATGATATAATACCTTAGCCTTGACGAGTTTGGCTTAGTAGACAGTAAACTAACAATTAAAATATAACACAGTAGTTCCCAAACTTGGCTGTACATCAGAACTATCTGGGGAGCTTTTAAATATCCTACTGGGCAGTTTATATCCCAGACCTATTATGCCAGAATGTCTGTGAGTAAGTAGGAGTCAGTCTTCAGTGTTTATAACAAATTTTTTTTTCCTGGTTAATCCAAATTGCAGCAGTTTGGGAACCACCAATATGATAAATATCATAAAGTGACAAAGAGGTCTTCGAGCCTTATTCAGCCCCAGGAGAAATCAAGAGAACTTCCTAGAGAAGGTGACCAGGCTGATTTTAAAAAATAAATTGATTCTTTCCATTGTGGTTTGAAATCAAATCCTACAAATGCCATAAATGAAGCCCACACAAACGTAAACAAAAAAGTCTTATATATGACAAGAAATAATCTTCAGAAAAATTTTCTTCACCACTAGTAAAGAGTTAAATATTTGACTATATATATCACCCTCAAAATTGGTAATCTACGGTCCGTTGTTTCCTCTGTGTGGCCTATAATACTGAGAATAACGCAAAGAAAAAAATCTCAGTGGTGTAGTCAGATTGCCAAAGCTAGCCTTAAGCAAACATGCCACAATAAGTTCTAGAATTATAGCCAGTATACGGTGTCAATATAAAAGCTAATTCGTACTTTAATGCAACCTCTGGCCTTTTTGGTAACGTAGCAAAATATACTTTGGCAAAGTTTATTAGGGCTCCTCTTCCCCTTTTGTCCACCCCACCAGCACCACTACCACCATCAAGACAATGGCAAACAAGGGAGAAGGACAGTCTAATGGCTCCCGTTTCACTAGTCGTTTTGGTATTTAAGGTAGCTACAGGACGCTTGGCCATTGATCTGTTCACTGTCATCCTGCTTAAATCAATAATCTATTAGTCCCTTTAAATTAGAATTAGATTCATCAAATGCCCTTGAGAGGCCTCAAACATTTTGTTCCTTATTTCAGACAAACAGAATCAGTCTAAGGAATGATAAAATTTTTGCTTGCAAACTCTGCAGGCTCAGCAGAGAATGTGTCCTGTATTAGCTCATTCAGCGATCTCAGGGAGGCCAAAAAAGCAGTTTTTAGACTTCCCAAGGGGAAAAAAGGCTTGTGTCATTCAATAAAACAACTGTACTCCAACCAACCTGATGTGATTTCAGTTTGGGGAAGGAGCCTTTGAGGAATAATTCGGATCTGCTTTTATTTATTTCCTTGCTTACTTATTGACTTATTAGGTTCTCTTTGGTGCTTGCATCCCCGATGAGCAGTAGCCTCTGATGTGGCATCTGAACTGCTAACCAGATGGGTTGCCTTGCTTTGTCAGGGAATGACCAAGACAGAGAAACTTCTGCTACCTGGGCAAGATGGATGCTTGGCTCTGTGAGTCCCTGCCCAGAGCAGAGTCAGCACCAGAGGTGCTGAGGGGGCTTCTCTGGGCTGCACACACGCTAAGGGGACAGCAAGCCAAACTAAACCTGCAAACAGAAGCTTCCATCTCTGCAACATAGAGACGGCTGTTACTGAGGAAAACAAAGCTAGAATTACTTTCCTTGCATAAAATTCATTACTGGTCTTGTTTACTTCTAAATTAATGCTCCTCAAAGTGTGGTCCAGACCAGCATTGGAATTACTGGGGGTAGAAAGGCAGGCATTTGATATAGTGATTTTCAGACTAAGGCAAAGTACCATTTCTTATCCACCTCCCAACCCCTCCCACATGGATTGAGACAAATAAAAACAAATCCCTAGAAAAAATATATAAAATGAATCTCTAGAAAGGATTTAGAAAAAAGATGTCCAAAACACAAACTCCAACATAAAAAAAAAATTATAATATATAAAATTACTGTCAAATTGTTGTAAAAGTTTCTAAACAATTGCTCTCAATCTCTACACTTATCTCATCGTAGACTGGTCGTAGGCCACTTAGGAATGGACACAGGTCCACAGAAACATTTTAAAAAGCACTACTCTGAAAGACTTCAAACTCAGAGGCCGTTTGCAGGCAAAATAAAAACAAACTAAATGAAATCTCCACTAACCAAGATGGTGCAAAGTAGAATGCCAATGCTCCCAGTGACACAGCTTTCCTAAACACGGCCACAACTCCGGGGGTTAATTTGTTCCCAAGATAAGAGGGGGAAAAAAAAAGAACAAAAAAAAATTAATGCTGTTGCCTGTTAAAAAGACTTGGCACTTACAAACCTAACTCACCTGAGAAAACAGTATAACTGTCTTTGTTGTTACAACACACCTGAGTGTCATTTAAACACAAAGTCTCCAACAATAGTTCCCTTCACAATTCCTAACATGCTTGGCATTTTTCTAAAGGTTAGATTAAGTAGCTGATACCATTTTTAAGAGAGAGCTCAGTATACAGTTTTTTTTCTTTGTGAGAACTAATTTACTGCTGGCTAAACCATGTTGACAGATTTCAGGATTTTATGTTGGGCCTGATTAGAGGCAGGCAGGCATCTTGTATTATGAAAGCCCTGACTTTTTACTAGAATCTTCCATGATTAAGACAGTATTTTAATGCACTCTCTGGGCAGCTGAGCCTTAAAAGAAAAAAAAAAAAAAAAGAGTTGTAAAGCAAAAGGCATTTCCTGCATGGCCCCAGGGGAATTTTGAGCCCAGGGCTTTGGGACCCGGTGGGAGGGAGTAATTTCAGCTAATTAAGGGAGAATAGCAAAGTGTTGCATTTGGTCAAAACATTCAGTTGGGCTTCATTTTTGTTGGCACCAAAGACAGCCGGTCTGGATTTTTTCCCCCTTTTTTTTCTGTGTATTCACTGCAGGATCGCAGGGCCCACAGCTCACATACATTAGGGAGCAAGTCAAAGGAAACGCCAAAGTTCAACTAAAGTACAAGTAATTAGAACCAGATTCTCCACTGCGTGCATGTGCGCATGCGTGTGCGAGTGCGCATGTAGATATTTTAAAATATAATTTATTTGAATCCAAATGTTAGAGTAGGGGCAAAAGAACTCCATACTGTCGCTCATTTAATTTTTCTGTCGCCTCTTCCTGAGGGGGTCTGCTTTTAATCATTTTTCAGGAGCAGCGGTTTGTTTCCACACACGTGGGTTTTGCAAATCTGTGAATCGCATTCTGAAATTAGGTAATTGCCAAACAAGAAAAATGCTGCTTTGAAATGGTCTTGCCGCACACTGCTGCTGGCTTTGATATTATTAAGCAGTTCCAAGATTAGTCCCTGGTTTGGGGCAGGCAAAGGAAGGAGGGGGTGGGGGGAGAAGGAAAACATCATTGAGGGCCTTTGGCAGTCTTGACTCAGTAACCTGCCCGTGACCCTGAAGAAGTGTGTGTTTGCCCGGGTCACCCGGGATCCTGGCCGAGGGCTGGAGCTGGGTTATGAGAATCCCTGCTATTCTGACCACACAGGCAACAGGTGCTGAACCCAGGCAGGCAGGGGACAAAAGGCAGGGGTCGTGCGGGGAAGGGGACGGGACGTGGCGGGGGAAGGGGGGGGCTTTGATTTTTGACTCCTTAAAGAAAGCCTTGCTTTGCAAAATGTGGTCCCAGGGCAGCAGCATCACCATCACCTGGGAACTCTCAGCTCTACCCAGAAATGCCTGCCAATCTAAATAGGCATCTTAAGAAAATCCCCCATATTATTCTAATACACATTAACAACATTTGAGACACCCTGATTTAAAAATGTCTTGTTACTGTCCTCACCTCCCCAGAATCTCAACCATTTTGATGAGTCAATTTGGCATGAGAACTGTTTCCCCTTTGCACAGGTCCTCACCAAATACCTTGTTAAGTACTTAATACATTAAGATCTTCAAGCTGGGTGTGTGTTTATGCTCACCAAAAGCCTTCGTTCTCTCCCACGGAATGTTGGCAGTGGATTTTAGTTGGCAGTGGGTTCTAGTTGGCAGTGGGTTCAAAGTTACACTGGAAGAGCTTGAACTAATAGTATCTACTATTTACTGAGCCCTTACTGTATGCCTGGGGCTGTGCTAAGTGCTTAATATGCATTAACCCCTTTACTCCTCCCCAAAACACGGGGGAGGGGACTGACCAGGAACTCTGCAATGAGGAAATTTAAGAACACGGTGCCTCTCTCAACCTTTACAGAAGAAAGTTTAATGGCTTCATATATATAATTATTTCACGAAAACTCACAGCTTTTTAACTTCTCGTTTTCCATCTCCTTCATTTATTTCCTTTGCTAGAAACATCACTGGGTGTGGTGTGGTCAGTACTATTTATTCAAACTTGAGAACTGCAGAATCGTGCCCCTCCCTATCTTTTAATTCACGGTTATAATTTTTCCAAACACTGATTTGATTCCAGATATGGTTAAATTTGACAAGATAGTTTAGGCCTTAAAAAGAGTCAGGCTCAGCATCCACTAATCACTCTCTACAATAGCTACACCTGCCTGGGCTCCCAGCCAGCAGCAGAAATTATTCCTGGGACTGACTTTGACCATGGGAAGTGCTGTCATATTTTCATAAGGGACTATGGCACGTTCAACTCCTACATTTCATTTTTATAATGTGCTTTCTTGCTTCAAGGAACATAGTCGAAATTATCTCATAGGTTATTTTGGGTGACGTTTTTAACAGATGATGCTTTATATCACTATTTTCTAGGACAATACTAAGATAGCTTATGACAGGGTTCAAATAAATTCCCCCTTAAAATCACTTAACAGGCCTACTCATATAACTACTTATTAATGATGTGAACTGAGAGGCATCAGAAATGGAACTGTATTCACAGAACAAATGTTGGAACGGGTCTCAGGAGTCATGTGTGGATGAAGCTAATTGCATCGCAATATTAAGATCCCCCGAAGAGTGTATCTCAACACCAAACGATTCAGTTCCATATTCTGCTTCTAATCAGGATTCCCATCATTTCTAAAAAGCAATTATTGCACTAATAACTGACATTCTATTATCTGTTCAAATTCCTGCACACAGATTAAAACTGGAGCATTAAAATGTATATCATTTCATACACAATTCTTGGCTTGTGCACTGTAAATATATTTATTTGCAAACCACACGGGTGCCAGAGTTACAGAAAAGTAATAGGGAGATAGTTTTTGGAATACTTAAAGAAGATGAAAATGAAATTATGCTTGGTCACACGAGAATCCTTGCCACCCTTCTGAGGTCTAAAAAAGTGCAAGTGAGATTACACCAGAATTTAGCCACAGCCCTCTTAACAAAATAAGGTTTACTTGGTTATGTCTGCTGCAAGGAGTTTTTGTTTGGTTTTGTTTTTTACAGGTGTACAATCATATTAGTGGTCTCAGAATAACTTTGAAACCAATCTAATCCTCATTCCGAAAAAAAGCAAAACAAACAACAACAACAAAAACTACAACACGATGAGCCTACAGAAAATTGTGTGTAGGAAATGATGGCAAGGACACAGGCTTTGCTGTCAGATCAACCTGGATTTGAATCCCTCTTCTGCCACTTACTAACTTAATAGAGTTTTCTTTACAGTCTCAGAGCCCTAGTGTCTCTTTCATAATAAATGCAGACAAGCCTAAAATTCTGGTTGCTTAGTTAGTGAAAGGGTACAATGTTTGCAACTTGCCTGGCACACAGTAAGTGCTTAACAAGCAATAGCCCACCAAGACCTCTGCCTACCACCCACATTTCCCTTTTACCTTCTTTAATTTAGGGCATTGATTCTTAACCAGCACCTATTTTGCCCAAGAGATACTGCAGTGTCTGGAGACATTCTGGCTGTCCTAATTGGGGGCCACTCCTAGAACTTAGTGGGTAGAGGCCAGGGATGCTGCTAAACATCCTATAATACATAGGACAGTCCCCACCCCTCAAAATGAATAGTCTGGCCCAAATTATAAACAGTGCTGAGGTAAGGATGCTACTTGTGGGGAGACTTTAGGACAAAGGAGTGGAACAGCAAATAATGTCCTGCAGCGCCAGAGAAGTGGAAACTGCACAGTCCTAGATGACAGAAGGCATAAATTCAGTCCCTAACTCTGCCTGTACACAGTCACTTCACCTTCCTGAGCCTCAGTTTCCTAATCTGAGCATCAGAGATGACGAGTATGCTTATTACATTGCAGGGTTTATATTTTGTAAACTATAGACCTATAAAAACACAAAAATAATAACACTTCATTATTAGAGTATTTGGGGAAAAGTGTTAGGTAAGCCATATATTAATGTGATTAATATTGTTACCTTAGAAAGTGACAGAAACATCTCTAGAGCCTAGTCTAATTGATAACTCACGACAATATTAATAACAAAGTTACGGAGCATGTATGATGGGCTAGCCAGCACCCCCATTCTGTTCTGACCACTTTACATATATTAATTCACTTGATCCTCATAATGATCCTACGAGACAACTATCCTTAGTATTTCTTTTTTACAGGAAAGAAATTGGAGGCACAGGGTGGTTAGGTAACTTGCTCAAGGTCATATAGACCAAACCTTTGAGCAGGGATTTGAAAGCAAATGGTCTTTGGTTCAAGAGAGTGGGTGTAACCCAGGTGTTGGGAGAATACAATGATATCCTCTCTTATGAGACTACACACAACTTCTTTGGCAATAGGCTGGCAAAGTCCCTGGCAGCAGGTTTGAGAATTTATAGACTATATCTAAGTCAAACACACACACACACACACACACACACACACACACACACACACACACAGTTACCCCGTGATAAGGACTGGAAGTCAAACTGGAAAACTAAAAAAGAAAGAAGCTAAGGGGATAGAAATAAAGCCCTTTTTTTCCCCTTTCCAGTCAGAGCAATAAAGTAGGAAAGTCCCCCAGAAGCAAACACAGGAATGAGAAGACACACACCCACAAGTGCACACACACTCCCTCAAACCTCTCCAGCATCTTCCCTGCTGAGAAACCAACCCCCAGCAGGCAAAATGGCAGCAGCTAAGATGAAGGTTCAAAGGCCTTTGGCAGTGCTCCAAGGGCATGTGACTACACACTGTCAGGAGCAGTAACTCAGCTAAATGTGGCCTGCTGTACTGCCCACTTTGGGGCTCTGCTGTGGAGCAGGGGAGCTCTAGATCCCCCCATCCCTAAGCTGGTTCTCCCCCCTTTTGCCAGTGGGCCGTATGCACTCCCATAACCAAAGTTTATCTGGCATCAGAATGAAACCAACACCCAAAATTCTAAAGTTGTATGATAGCTCTTCTGTCACTGTCTATAGATTTGAATGCCCTAAATAATAAGCTGAACTACTCTCCCCTGAGGACCATAGTGTGGGAGGAGTGACTAGAAGCAGAAAGATAGATAGTAAACATCCTTACCAAACTTTCTAGTTGAGTAATATGAAGATTTTGTTAATGCTGGAGATGAACATAACATATCAGGTCAAAAGGATACACTTGGGGGATATTTTATTTTGAAAGATTCTTAAGTTTCTATATGGAATTGTTCAGATTACAGAAATGCTAGAACACTGATTGTGTTTTTCTTTCCTAACGGTATATCTCACTATTTTTTGATGTGAGAAGGATGAGAATTTCAAAGTGTTTTAATTTGGGTTCTTAAAAAAGAAATTGCTAAGGAAAACTTAAAAAAATAATAATAATTCAAAAAAGTTTTACCTATCTCTCAACTGTGAGCTGGCCCCAAGGCTTACCTTTTTTTTTTTTTTTTTTTTTTTTTGGATGTTTCTTCCTTCAGGAAACTTTTCGTCTTTGCCTACAAGTTGAGGCTTATGGTTGGAAGTGTAAACTCTGGAGCCAGCCTGCCTGGGTTCAAGTCCTAACCTCCCAATTACTAGCTCTGTGACTTTGGGCAAGTTACTTAACCTCTCTGAGCCTCAATTTCTCCTTGTATAAAATGATAATCTATCCTTTGGATCATTGTGAACAAGAAACAGGAAGTCTCTGTAAAGCGCTTGGCACAATCCCCCTCACAAAGCAGTGTTATATAAGCAGAGTTATCTCCATTACCATATCAAGAGTCATCCTCGTGTGGATGAATCTCAATATTATTCACCTCCCCATCTTTTACCTACATATTAATCTTATGTCTTCATTTCCTGGCCTTCATTTCCATTTCCCTATCAAAATAGTAGTTGCTCCTGATGTATCTAAGGGATTCTCTATAAGCTAATATGAGTAAAGCAAGCTGTGTCACCTTTGCCTCCCTACACTCTCTGCAAATGTCCCTTCCTTCCCAGACTCTAAGATATTGATCTAAAATACTGCCAAGACCATTTTCTCATGGGTTTTCCAGGTCCATCCTCAATCCACATGCCTAGAAGCCTCAGAAGCAGCTTCTTTAAACACCTCCTTAGCACCGTCAGATAGCATTTGAAAGCCTTCAACAGTTGTTGAAAACCCAGAGCAGAAAACCTTTGGAAGGAACACATGGGAGAGAAGGAGCACAGGGTGGTGACTACCAGCCAACCACATCCAGCTGCTGACAATTATTTATTGAGCACCTGGCAGGGCCAGACACCGTGCTGGATGCTGGGTTATAAAGAAGTTAGATGACACTGTTCTTGGCCCACGCAAATGGACAACTAAAAATACCAGATGGCAAAAATGGCCCCAAGCTGGAGGAAGGAATTGATGGGAGCCCACGTCTGCCATGACATGGCATATCACTTGCACACCAAAGGCTTCAGCTGCCTTGCTTTTAAATACTCTGTGCTTAAAAAAGTGCTCGGTACATAGCATGAATGCAATAAATGTTGGCTGAAAAAATTTAATGAATGAAAAAAATGAAATCTGCATAGAAATCGTTTCATGTAATAACACAAAAATGATGATAGTTTCAGCCAATTCAGTAGGCTTTGCTAACAGCATATATTATGAGGTGGTGGATGATTTGAGGTGTTTTCACTCACATTACCCCACTTGCTCTGTCATGATAAAAGTATGAAGAGCAGGGATTATTATCATCATCAGTTTTTAAATCTCCTTTATCATAGGAGGAAACTGAAGCTTAGAGAAATTAAATGACTTGGCCAAAGTCACATAGTAAGGAGATGGCTTAATCGAGAAAGGGCTTCCTGAATTCACACACAAGATTATTATAAATAAGTAACAAGGCACTCATTTCTAATCTAAGCTGTCCTATTAATTTTTAATGTTTTAAGACAAAGTCAGCAAACTTTTTCCGTTAAGGGTCAGACAGTAAGTACTTTAGGGTTTGTGAGCCACATGCTTGGTCTCTGTCATAGCCGCTCAGGTCTGCCACTGTCAGGAAAAGGTAGCTGCAGACAAGACATAAATGAACAGGTGTAGAATATTCCAATAAAACTTTATTTACAAAAACAGGCTATAGGCCAGATCTGGCTCCATTTTCTGAACCCCTGCTTTAAGACAAAATATATTAAAACTATTTCTTCATATAGTAACTGCACATGTTACTGTAAAATCCATGCTTTTCTTTGCTTCCAGGGTAAAGACAGAGTATGATAGCCATATGTCACAGAGATGTGAGAAGTATTTTAAGGATGCTAAAATTATAGTGTATATAGTATTTATATACACTATAAATGTGTAAGGTCTGCACCTTTCCTTCAAAACTAACCTCATGTATACATTTTTATTAGTTAGGGAGGTCAATATGTCTATCATAAATACAGTTTAAAATTCCTTCCTACATATTCTGTCTATTGTGATTATTTATCATGCCTTGTTCCCTGGCCTGGAGCCAGGCGGAATATGGGAGTTTTAATACCTTTAATCCATTACATGGATTTTTTTTTAGAGCTCCATAAGACAAAATAAAATGCACTCTCATGGTCATACATGTAATAAACCTGATATGCCACTGAATATTTCATGTCTCATCTTATATTTTAGTTGTGACGCTTTCCACGTGCAAAATGGACAAAATTTCAGCCATCTTCTTGCTCCAGTTTTTTTGCTGTTGTTTAGAGAACTCCTGAAAATTCATAAACAATAAATCTCACTGTGACTTTGAGGGGTGATTAATTTTGCTCCCTAATATTCTTAACAAGTATTAAAGTAATTATGTGAATTGGTCATGTTTATTTTATTTTTTTTAGGCCATGTTATCTTGTTTTGAAAAAGAGACGTTCATTTATTTCTACAGCCAGTGAGTATGGTACCTAGTGTCCTAATATGGCCTTCTTAATTTAAGAACCACAGCTCTGTGGATCCACCATTGTGTGGGCCTTTACCTTGGAATCTGAGCTGCTCCTGTGATTTCCTTTTGATCAGCAGGCTGTGTGTCAAGAGTAATGTTATGATACACAGGAGGCTAGATCATAAGGAGCCCTGCAGCTTCCACCTAGGTTTCTGGGAATGCTTACTCTAGGGGAAGCCAAGTAAAGGGCCCTGTGAGCACCATGCTGCAAGGAAGCCCACATCACAAGAGCAGGCCACATGGAGACTGAAATGCTCAGACAGCCTTCAGTTGTTCCAGTAATATCAGCTGAGGAACTAGACATGTGAATGGAGAAGACACCTTGAACATCTAGCTCTATTCGAGTTCTCAGTCCAGCCCCAACACCACCAGACTGCAGCCACATGAAAGACCCCAAGTGAGGGAAGTCCTTGAAAGTTAATAATAAATTGTGTTTCAAGCCATTAAGTATTGTGCTGGTCTGTTATGCAGCAATAGATAACTGAAATTAATTCTACAGTTATTATTAATTGAAGATTATTTATTGTGGAGCCGTGAAGAACCTGCGGTCAGGGCCCAACTCTTCCAGAATCTGGTAGATAGTAATTTGACATCACATGTACTGTCCAAGCTTTGCATGCATTCCTGCCAGTTACACGAGCAATGGAATAATTCCATCGAAAATAATGAATTAAATTCTTGATAAAAAAAGAGTATGATGATTGCCTGGCTGTGAATTTAAAGGTTGTGATTAGAATAAAATATAGAATAAAGCTCTTAAAAATAAAAAGATAGACTGTAATGCAATGGGTATTTTTTACTTTTTCTCAGATTGCTTATAAAACTGGCTCACATCCACCTGAGCCCACATGTGAACACCACCTGCCTATCACCCGCACACACCCTCCTTTATTTTGAGAAGCAGCTGTCTCCTTATAGGGTCGCTGTATTTTTATTTGTTCCTCCAGGGGACAGACTGAATTAGCCTCCCCACGCTGGACATTGCAATTCAAAATAATAGCAAAAGACCTGCAGGTAATGGGCCATAATACTCACTTGATACCCACTAAGGAGGGTTTCGATCACTTGCTCTCCGTTACCTTTCGAGAAACATCTGTTTCACATGAGCCAGTTAAAAGTGCATACATCTGTAAATAATAAGCCTGTGTGTGCACATAATTTAATGAATTAGGACATAAAAAGGAATTGAACAGTAGGGGCAAAGCAATTAGAGTAACTGCCCATTTTGTTAAAAATGTATTGTTTCCAGCTTTCACTTGGAAACCCTTTTATTATTCTGTGGGTTCTGAGGCTTCCAGCCTTCCTCATTCTCCTTCCTCATTAATAAAATAGGAGTGTACTTTGCATAGTTGGCAGAGGGAAGGAAACCTACATTATGCAAAGCTAAGGTGGGAACTTCCAACTTACTTTCTCCTCCTCAAAAGATCCTCAGTGGGTACCTGAACCTCTCTGTGCTTGGGAACTCTTATCTGAAAAAGCGAACAATAACAGTACTTCCTCTTCGGGTGGCTGTGAGGTTTAGATGACATTAAGTCATTTTGTGCACTTGACATATAATAGGCACTTAATGAATATTAATTATGATGATGGTGATTATTTCATTCTTTTAAAAAACCAATCACAGCTTGCAATCATTCGGGGGAAAAAACATATATCTTGGTTCAAAAGTTTTTCATGATTTGGTCTTATTTCAATTTACTTTCACTATTTTCTAGGGATGGACCAAAAAAAAAAAAAAAGGGTGAGGGGAGTTGGGGAGGAGGAGCAGCAATGTCCTGGTTAACAGGAAGTACAATCAGAAAATGTTTCTAGGATATCAAAGTGAGTGCCAGAAGCCCAAGGAAACATCCCATTTTTATATTCTCAGGCCAGTTTTCCAGCTAACACTTTGTAAGAGCCTCCCATAAGAGCAAACCTGAACCTCCAAGTTTTGACAGCTCACTCAAGTTTACTTCAGGTATTTTGAACAACCCATCAATATACAAATAAATAAAAGCAGAGACCACTTAAACATGTTCTGAATTTCAAGTTCATTTCACTGAACTTTTTTCAGCATATTTCTTGGGCACCAGGCAGTGGGTTATAAAACACAGCACATACGTATAAGCAGGAGAAGGTGCTGGTGGGAGACAGACCATGGCATTTTCTAGAACACAGGCTGAGGCTTCATAAAGTGTGGCCTTTTTCTCTCTGCCTCCCCAAAGTTAATAAGATATTTAAGCAGAGTGAAAGTAGCTTAAAAATATTGGAAGATACTCTGTGTTCATTTGAAAACCAAGCAGGAGTGAAGTGCAGGACTAGAAATTGTATGCCACATTGATATGATCGCTACAAAGAATATAATTAAGTCCAGCCCACTGGGATTCTGTGAAAATCTTGGTTTAGCTGGGCAAAGAGAGTGTTAGCAAAATAAATGCTAAGAATTTGCCAGGCCCCAGGAAAAACAGTTCCACCCAGAAGGAAAACAAGTTAAACAATGACTGAAATCACCACCCTGAAGTATTCTGTTTACATTCTCCTACATTCTATTTGCCATCTACATAAAGAGATAATTAGAGCTCCTTAAAAGCAATAGGAAAGAATAAAGGCTGAAGGAAAAGGGAAATAAAGAGAATGAACAAATATTGGAAAAAAATATTAATAGCTGAAGTATTCAGAGCTGTGTTGTTCGATACAGTAGCCACTAGTCACATGTGGCTATTGAAAGCTAAATAAATTAAAATGAAATAAAATTAAAAATTCAGTTCCTCAGACATATTAGCTACATTTCAAGTGCTCAATAGCCACACACGATCAGCAACAACTGTGTTGGACAATACAGAATTATAGATCATTTCCATCGTTGCAGAAAATACTACTGGACAGTGCTGATATCCTGTATTTTAAGGGGTGATGTGCTTGTACATATCCATTGGCTCAAACATAGTTAACTAAGTCCTGACCAGGTACCAAGTACTACACTAGCTCTGTGAAAACAGAAGTAAAGGACACAACATCTGACCTCAAAGACTTCCCAGGTTAACAAGGGAACCTAACCAAGAAAAAGCAAATACACACACACACACACACACACACACACACACACACACACACACGAGAAATGAGTAGAAACACAGAAAACAAACTTGATAATTTTAATGGTAGATATGGTGGGAGTACTCAGAGGTGTTCCCTGTTTAATTCTTTCCTTTATTCTTCATTTAAAAATTTTTCATAATAAAGTATTGGGGAAAAAACTCTATTTATTGAGTCTTACATATCAGATACTTTAAATATACTCTCTTACTTAAGTCTATGACGAGCTTGCAAGGAAGCTTTATGGATCCATTTTACAGATTAGGAAAAAAAACTGAGGTAGCTTGGAGCTCTAGCTCCCACAGCAGACGCAGCACATGAAGAGTGCCCGGCCCCACTGTGTCACCCTACACGTGGCCACACCGTATGCACTGTAGCACAGGGCAGCATCTTACATTTAAGCCTACTTCCGTCTAGACCCACTACAGGACCTTTAGTAAGTCACTTCAATTAATCCATCTGTCTATATTTCCTCAAAATATATAATTCGTGGATAATTCCATTTTAAACAGAAGAAGCAGGTAGAATACGGCACATAAAAATCCAAAATAAAGAACAGAATATTGCACTAAACTATATTTGAAATCACCGAAATAAAAGCATTATGCGAAAGGCTAATCATCATCATTATTATTTATGTAAACTTCATTAAACAGTAATATTGGGGCCCTCTAAACAAAACAGATACTTAAAATAGGTGGCAAAGGATGAAATACTGAGTCAACTCCATCATTTCTTAGAAAGTTCCCCCTCCCCCTTTTTTTAAAATAATAGAAGACACAGTTGTAATGCTGCTTACTTAAGAGACGCCACCTAGGAATCATTAGTACCATCTCTAGATGAGGGTTACCAGGGAACTAGAATAACATGAAAAACCTTATTTCTCATTTCTTGCCTTCCTGTGATTCCTCGGTAAATACAAGACTAACCCTGACCCTGAGTCCTGTGAACTATTGAGAGCTAGGCCAGTGCAGACTTCAACGACAGAGACAAACACGATGGAAAACAAATGACAAAAGAGCAAAATAGCCTCATAGTTTCCTCCACAGTTTAAAAGGCTGCGGCTTCTATTAAAAAAAATAACGTCATCAGAGGAAATGATGTGAGCTACAGTTCTATACCTCTCTCTTTTCCACACTGCTCCCAAACCAAAATGCTCCGTGGCCCTTTCATGGTATTGTTAGGGCATAACAATTTTTCTCTGGAATTTTTCACTTGGCTGATGGAGATGACAGAGTCAGGCTGTGAATAACTGCACTTGGAGGATGGGAAGAAGACCTTCCTGGGACTTCAAACCCAGCTCTACAACTGTGTGACATCAGTCATGTTACACGCCTTCTCTGAGCTCAACTGCCTCTTCTGTAGAGGGACCATAATCATTCTTTCCTCATAGGATTGTCTGTGAGGATTAACTGATAATGTATGTACAGCCATGAGAATAGAATTCTGTTAAACACTTAACCAGCCATAAAAGTCCAAACTCACTAAAACCTCGCAACAGTTCTTCAATTTAATCTCTGTTGTCAGAAGACAACAATTTCTTTCTTATCATAGGGCATATATGTGATGGTGATTGTTATGGTGAACTCAAGATGGTGGTACATTCTTTGTCACTCTCATCGAGAGGTAGCTTTATTGAATCTGGGCTGGCCCTGTGACTGCTTACCCAATAGAATATGGTGAAAGTGACTCTGTGCCAGCTCTGAATCCAGCCTTTAAGAAGCTTTCACTTCCTCCCTCTGGGAAGACTCCCTCAGAATATTAGTGCTATGCTGTGAGAATCAAAAGCCACATGTAGCTACTCTAGACGACAGCCCCAGCTGAGCTCTCGGCCAACAACCGACATTAGCTGCCAGGCATGCGAGTGAGCCTTCTTGGACTTCCAGCCCAGTTTAGCCCAGATGCAGCCTCATCTGACATCATGTGGAGTAGATCTGCCCAGCTGAGGCCAGTCTGTCCACAGAAAAATGAGACCATAACTTGTGAGGCCACTGAGCTTTGGGCAGTTTGTTACACAGCAATAAGTCACAGAAACAATTATAAAGAAATAAGTGATCCTTAAAAACTTAATCTAATCAGACCCAACCCCAGAAGAACACTCTTAAACAAATACTACAGAAACATCTATAAGAGAGTCTTCAAGAAGTGTATTTGGAAGGCATGCACTTAGTCCACTGCTCAAGACGAGTTTAAAACTCTGCTTTGTAAACCTCGTTTAGAAAAAACATATGAGGCTTACACACAGAAAAACTTCAAGCCTGCTCCTAATGACAAAAATGTGGAACCCACTTGATCCCTCATCTTATCCACCAGCTGTGGTTCTCAGTGGTTTTTATTTTTCCAAAATAAAACTCAGGTTCAAACTCCTGAGGAGATTCTTATGTTTCTTGTATAAGGGGGCTATATCACAAGGACTTGTGTATATAAGTTTCCTCCGTACACTGTGAATCCAGAAAAAGAAGGGAGAGCATTAGATTCATCTTGGTGTCCCTCACAGAACATTTCAGGGAGCCTGGAACATGGCAGACAACCAAGAGCCCTTTGTTGACAAGAACACTGCAAGATCTAATCCATCAGGGAGTAATAAAAATGTACTGTGCCCTTGACAGCATCCTTGGGCGAAGTGTAGTGTGACAACTTCGAAGGTGACAACGCTCACTTGTAAAAGTCAATCCATTTGTACTAAATCTAGGGGTTTAGTAAATAGATGCCACTGAATCAGGACCATCGTGCTATCCAAACTGTGACAAATGGGAAGGACTGTCACCTAAGTTATGAGCCACAGACAGAGGAACCATTTCACTGAGGAAAAGAGATACTAACTAAAAAAAGACTGTTTACTATTAGCCAAGGCACATAAGCCACAGGTGTCATGCTGAAATCAGAGCAGAAATTCTACTCAGTGACGTCTGTTATATTTTCAGGGTGAGACTAGAATCCTCATTTACATTATCTCTACTCTTTCTACAAATCCTTCAAAGTAGACATTATTATTCCCATTTCATAGCTGTAGAAATAGACCCTGTGTCAAGTCAGGCCATTTCATTATCTCAGACCATCAGGCAGTAACAGGGATACAGATGGAGAGAGGCATGGGAGGGCAATGTATGTGAGTGGGAGTGTGAAGAAGAAGCAGTAAAACTCTCAGAGAGTGACAACTTTTCACAGCCTCCGGGCTTAGGGCAAGGAAATCATTACACCTTCTCCAGAGAGCTCTTGGTGAACAGGTGATAGGATAACCTTCGTAAGAGTATTTGCAGCTTCTGCCCGCTAAAAGCCCATATGGGCTTCAGGAAACTCTTGCCCAATTAGCAGAGAGATGCCCTGTTCAACAGCTCCTTCCAACATTCTCTGTAGAGCGAGACCTATTCATCCTATCTCCAGTTCCTATTGTTTCCTCTGATAAGCAGGGCCCCAGTGAACAATTAAAGCTTTCAATAAATAATCTCTAAGCACATTCATTTGATTGAGTGTTATTTGATACAGCAGTTAGTTTCAATGGGGCAGTTAATATTGATCACATAAAGTACTCCAGACAAACATGAAACAGTTCCAGAACTCCATGGATTATTACCCTTTATCTGCCAGTCATCTGGGTTACTTGTAATGGTCATGGAATTTAAAATCAATAATAACAATTAGTGTTCTGTACACCAAAATGGATGAATCATGTGAAATGGGTTTTCATATAAAATCAAAGGTAAAGGGGGCCTATAACATGGAGAAAAGCTCTCTGAATTTCCAGGACACATTTGGCAAGGTACTTTCAGGCAAGTCTTCTGAATGGGCAGCAAGAGAAAAAGAAAGATATTTAGAAGATGTAGCCATAAAAATGCGTGTGAAACCCTTGACAGTCTTAATCCAAAAAGATGAAGCGTAAAAGATAAAAGTGATCAAAATGAGAGCTAACAAACGTAGTAAAATTAATGGGACTGGTGATTTACTTCCTCTGAGATGCGTTTCTAGCTACCTTTTTCAGCTTCCAATTCATAGGCATTAATCGTGATTTTTTTTTTTTTTTTTTTGTAATAAAATGGTAACAACGGTATTTTAGCTTTGCAGCCCCACTACTGTAATGTCTGGATAATTAAAATGCAAAGCAACAGAGAAATGTTTCATCATTAAGCTGTAACCAGCATACTATGTGAAATCATCCATTCCAAAGACTTGTTTTTCATCAATTATTTGTTATTTATCTGATGTAAATATAAGGAGGACTAATTAAAATGTATGCCTTTTTATACGGCTTCTTGTCATTAAAGCCAATGAAAGCATTTTGAGGACCATAATGAAATAATTATGTTTGCCTTTAAGAATTCTCTTCAATAACACATGGCAGTACTGAGCTAAATTAAAACATCAGGAACTAAATTTCGCTTGTCTCCATTTCCATTTTAGTTAATTATACCCCCAAGCTTTCCAATAGACCAGACCCTAAAAAATCTTTTGAAGCTGAAATGGTCTTCAGATCATCAGCCTTTTTATAATTATGGACTTTGATGACAAGACAAGGGTACTGTAGCCCTGAAAGCATTAATGTTTTTGAGAACAGGGATTTATTATATGAGGTCTTCATTTGCTCTGCAAATTAGAGGAGAACTGTGATAAATGTGATCCAAATATTCCCAGTTAATTGATGCACCTGGTCTTATCTGCATCATTCCTATCACAGTATTTTGAATTCAGCTTTGGGTTTTTTTTTTTTTTTTTTTTTTCGATTTAGTAAAATGTTAATCTGTGGTGATCAATAACAACAACAAAAACAGACATTTCACTAAATCTGAGTCAAATTAAGAGAATGACTTTGTCTTCAATACCAAAACTTAAAAAAAAAAAAAAAAAAGGAGCAATGTTTAAGAGACTAAGGAGTACCTATGAACTTAAAAAAAATAAAATAGGTCACTTTCATTTGTATTTCTCCTCCAAATCTCAAATTGGAGATGCTTGCGAAAGGGGGAAAGAAAAATCTGAGTTTAAGAGAAAAGGAAGATGGAAAGAAGGGAAGAAAAATTGCTCAGTGGTTTTAGGGCTCGCGGCAAATGAATGGTTTTAACAAAGCTGTCATATGATGCAGATGGGGCTGGAACATGGCATTTAGAAAAGTAAAGAGGAGTCCCAGGGATTAACTCTGACAATGTGAATTCCCACCCATTTTGTCCTATATGGAGAGTTGGCATGGTTCATGGGTGATAATATTTCGTGGCTGCTGGATAGACTGTCTTATGAAACCTCTGAGGGAAACTGTTAATTGGTCAGGAAACAAATACCTATAAAATTGCCATTATATATAATCTCAATCCATTTTTATTCAAATCGCTCTCTTCCCCACCAAGTTATTCTTTGTTCTGTTTAGAGAAATCTCCTTTTGGGAACAAGGGACATTGTCACCCACTACTGCGCCTGTTAAAATGAGCTTTCTTCTCCTCATCTGAGCTGGTTCACTTCGGCAGTTGCTGTGCGAGGCCTGGAGACTCCTGGAATCCCTGTGTCCTGACCAGAGGAGGTCCTCGGCCAGGCCGAGTCGCCTCCTTGACGTCAGTTCCTGTTATCCTCCCCTTATCGAGCAGGGGACCAAGAGTCTTATCTTACTGAACGGCCTCCCTTTCAGCTCCCGACCCTGTAAGGCCAGAGAAAAATCAAGTCAGCAGTTCTACTGCCTGTTTGAATTCCCATCTCAGAAATTCTGAAAGCTCAAGATAATTCCTGCAGACTCACCCTCTACTGTTTCCTAGGTAGAGAGAACTTTTGCAACTATTTTTTTTTTTTAAATTCATTTAAAGGGGTTGAGGGGAGTGGGATGGGACTGGAATCGTGCTTCTTAACAATGAAGTAAGGAAGCTGGGAGGAAGAGGAGAATTCAGGACAACAAATTGACTGATGAGATTGTGTTATTAGATCTTACAGATGGGGCAGGTTATCTCATCTCCTATTTAACAAGAGGTACTTAGGCCAAGCCACTTACAGACAGAATACTGATAAATCTGAAACCTGAGTTAACTGTGCTCTCCTCTCTCCATCACCCCCAAGTCCAACTTTTTAAGAAGGGGCTGGTGAAAAATTGATACAGATTTAAGCACAGTAATTCCATTTAATAATTCTACCGCTCCCCCATCCCAACACACACAAACACGCACACAGAGTGCTGGAGTCAGAAACCCGCTCATAATATTAAATTCCATTTTGCAAGGGATGTCTTCTATTTACAGATGTATAATTTGCAACAAAAGGAATTCATATTCGGAAGAATGAGAAGCACAAGGCAATCTTCAGTAATGATGGAAAAATTAAGCCGTGAGCACTCTAGTTATATTGACCGTAGAATACAAACAGAGACTTTCTGTGCCACTCATGGGTTCAGGGGGCAGCCTAGGAGATGTAGTAATATTGAAATATCTGGCCTATTTCAATGATTTATGTGAGAATTGTGGCAGTATATTTGAAAGTGGGTTATTCTAGAAAATCAGAGATGTTACGATTGCCACAACTACCCTATAATTTGAAAGGCAAGATTCCACATTAATATCTTTTGGAAAGGTTTCTAGCCAAGATTTTTCTGATTAACCTTCATCAAAAACTCCCATTTCTGAAATAATCTATTTAATTGATAGTTAACTGAATTTATATTAGAACATTTAAAGTATAAAAATGTCATTTAAGGATAAATTTATTGGCACTTACACGTAACTCAAACTCAATAGAAGATTCTTTTTAAGGTGTTCTAAAATGAACACTGAATTTATTGTTTAATAAGTCCTGTGCAACTTGAAAGAGTTTTATATTTTGCATCTTGGTTTTACATCTCCATCTGCCTCCCAGAGTTAATTCCTAACTAAAAGTTCCCAGCCTTTAAAAACAATTTTTGATTTTAAAGATTATAAATTCCTTGAGAGCAGAGTTTATAATCTTGATCATTTATCATGTATTTCCCTTCTGAAATAAGTTTATTGATGCTTGTGGAATATATAAAGGAGAAAACGGTTAAGGTTTTCTTTCCTTTTCAGCCAACTCAGGGGCTTAACATTTTGAAGGTAAATTATAAACATCTGATATCCAAAAGAACTTGCTTTTACTTTTATGCTGTAAAGAAAAGTTCATGACAGTACTGAGTGGTTATATATGGTTAAAGCCAGGCTTCCAGAAATGAGAAGAAAACTGATTCATTTCAGCTAACCTATCAGAAATCACCATTCCAGTCATTTATCTACTCAGGAAAAAAAGGCCTGTTCTAATGCCATGGCTTTGCATTTGGGCTGGAGAATCAAATTCTAACTAGAGTTTCCAAATCGATTCCATAGTCGAATTTTAAACGGATAGATGTCTACCCCTCCTACTGTTTTATTTATGTAATCCACCCTTTTCTGGCAATAAAATTTAAATGCGTGCATTTTTTTCTTCTAAGTTGCACATCAATACGTCCCTACCCAAAGTACCAAGTTATCTGAATACTGACAATATTTATTTTCGTATATCTTTTTTTTTTTTTTTTTGGGTAAACTTTGTGAATCTTTCACTTGTTTTTAATCAACCCTGTCCTGCACTCTGAGATTTAAGCAAAAGTCCCTTTTCTTTTCTTTCTGATGGTATTAGTTACCACCGTCATGTGGCCGAGAAGCAGAAAATTATGTCCTACTTTAGAAAAACAATTGAGCCTTTTCAACGAAATATTTATTCAAAACCCCATTCAATTCATACGGTGGCTGTCAGTCTTTATTTAGTCTCTCTTTCAGAGGGTATCTTTGATTTTGCCACTTTGACCCCAATTTATATCTCACTAGGAGAGGATTTAGATACTGTTTAATGCTTAAAATTCAGGTCCCAGGGCTCTGAGAAGGGGACTTTTTTCATTCCTTAATCACACATCACTACAGTTTTTTTTTTAACAGATTATTTTTCCTCATTAATGAGCAAAACACTATTTCAAAAAGAAAAAATATATATTTTTTATTCTTTTGATGTGTTGAGAGAAGACAGGGAAAGGGGCCAAGAAGTTGTCACACTCATGATTTCACTGAAAGCAACTATATTTAGACCACAAATATTAGGATTTATCCTATGCCCACTGGGCAATTAATGCTGAAAACATCTGGAGCAGCCTAAAACCAAGATAATCCAGGAGGCATCTGAACAGAAACTTAGTGACTCCATACCTTCCAAGGGTAGTCTTAAATCGTATTATTTATAGCACATTCCCTTAGTAGCCCACTAATCCTAACTTCGCATTTTTATAACCAGAAATTCACAGGCCTTACTCCATCCAATCAGCAGCTGGTTGACATACCATTTTTGTCTTTAAAATTAAAATAGAAAAATAAAAAGAATATTCTAACATCTTTCAAAGAAAGCTTCTGGCATGTTTTACATCCAAAGGGTTTTCTCTGACTATATACACAAATGCACATGCATATGTACATATACACACACACACCATTAAATATCAGTAGGATCTCAAAACAGAAAATAGTTTTGGTTGGAATTTAGTACTATTTTTTTTCCTTCTTGCCCACTGTTTCCTCTGTGTTAAGAGCACAAACAGATCTGCTTCTCGTCAAAACAGTCATTAAGCAAAATGGAAAAGGTTGTGGCTTTTATGTTTTTATACAAATGTAGCCCTAATGTGCTTTTATTTCAAAAGCCTTAACTAGCTGGGTCACCCTGAACCAAACACTGTGTGGCAGACATTTGTTAAAATTTTTATTTATGCTTAAAAACTTAGTCACTTGAACACCTAAACTGAGCGGTCTTAAAGTGGTTTATGGAGAAGAAGACAGCTCTGAAGGGGCATAAGCAATATTTACATTTTACTCATTTAAGCTAAAGTTGGGGTGTGGGATTCAAACCCTTGTGAAATTGACCACAATAATTACTAATTGCCTTGCTTACAAAAATAAGACACTGGAATTTCTTAAATCCCTTTGTCAAATGCCTTTATTTACTTTTTCTAATGCAAGTTTCTTTGATTAGCTGAACTTTGCTGTTATCAACACTTCTTGCTTATCCGCTCGCCCTAGGCGAATGACACATTTACCACTCGCTCTTCCTAGATAAGGCAAATCCCTTGTTTAACTTGTTCAAGAACAAACAAAGCTTTCCCCCCTACTCCTACAACTTAATGGGCATGTTTGGAGGGTTAATTACAAAAGGGAGAATGTCTACTTGTAAAAGCTCTATTAGGTCTAATAGCTTTATGCCAGGGTCTTGAGCCTTTTTTCCCCCCTTTGTTAAAAAATATGTTTCATTAGAACTTTCTCCTACAAGAAAAAGTTTGAGAGCCCCATTTCCCTGAGATTCTAAGCTAAATTGTTCATACTCTTTTAATTGCTAGAGAGGACAGATCTAAAAGATTTGTTAGAGGGTTGCAAAATTATTTTGTAATGCTAGTTTCTTTGAGTCCGCAAAGAAAATAGGCAGCAGGAAAGAAAAGGCATTTGGGAAGCAGCTGAAGATTAAGACGCCTTTTGAAAACGATACTTTTTGCCCTGGTTATGGCTCTACGAAATACTAAGTCAGACAGCCAGATTGTTGGCATTAAATAGTTATTGATTTTTTCAGCTATAAACCTGTTGATTTCCTAGCCCAAGAAGTAAGTCTTTACCCTTAAGAAAAAGTTTCAGAGAGGGCAATTTAAATCTTGTTATTGTCCCCTCTCTCTCCTTTTTCTTCTCTCTCTTTAGATAAGCCACCATGTTATTAGGAAAACTCAATTTCTTCCAGTTAAACTTTGACCTCTTTGAAAACAAAGATTTAAAATGTCATTTTCAGGCTAATGCTTCAATGAATTGTCAAATAAAGTACTAAAAACATTTTGATAGATAGCTGAGCCATTTATCTAAATCACTGTCAGGGCTGCATGCATCCTGCAGGCTCCCACTACAGCCACCGAAGATGAGGTTTTCTGGGACTTCTGGTCATTTCTCAAGCCTGCAGCCAGGCTACTGTTGACCAGATGCATGCCTCGGCACCGTGTCAGCATCAGATAACCAAGGAGTCAATATTTAAAAAAAAAACAAAAATCAAAAAACTGGGCTACCCCACTTACATTTCCTTTCCTACAATCCATGTCCAGGTCCCCAACTGAATTGCAAGATATGGAAATAATGGATGGCTCAGCCCAAGGGGTGTTCATTGCCAGTAGTTTTCTAGCAAAACAGCAACTTCTTAGAGCAACAAAGTGACTCGGAAAGGTGGCAGCAGGGTCAATGCTAAGAAATATTGCTTTTCCTTAGCAAGGAAAACATTGGAGGCAGCAGCTTTAACTGGTGGTTTATGAACTTCAGGAGCAGCAGCCACCTTAATCAGGCTAAATTCCTTGCAAGGAAGATATCATATTTTAATTACTTTCGACTGTTGAAACACACAAGGCTGGGGATATATACAACTAGTAGCTAATCCAAAGAACAGCAAAGTTAAAGTCCCCTCTGCATACATCTTAGAAAAAACTGCGCAATGTGTCAAATTGCCTTACTTGAAGAATGTTTCAAAGTCCTGTGGTCACCCTCTACTTTTTTCCCCCTCTATGCATATTTTCAAAACTGTTTTCAAGACACTGTAAGTAAGGTTGGTAAGGAGAGGAGCGGGGGTCGGGAGGGGATGTTTGGGAAGAAAACATCTAACAGGAAATTTCAGCAGAGGGGATCAATATGCACACGCCAGCATATCACACCCTTTCAGCACTAAATCATTAAATCCTTTGTCTTGCTACCAGTGCAGTTTGTTTCCAATGTCTTCATTGCATGCAAGAAAGACAATTAATTTTTTTTTTCCTTGGTAGAAGAAGGGGGAAAAAAAAATAAACCTACATTGAGCAGTATGCCGATGCTGCCATTCGGTTTGGGTCAATCCACTGAAGCATGCTTTGAGAGCTTTCTCCTGGAGCATGCAGGAAGACGGACTCGCAGTGTAGAAATCCAGGATTTGCCCAGGACTCACTGACAGAACATCCATACAGTCAAACATGATCTCCCCTGCACCGAATGTCTGCAAAAGTGCTTATCCTCTAGGTGTGGAGGCAAATGGCATAGAAAAGTCCACCCAACTCCATCAAACTCTGCCCCTTTTTTGGCACGTAGGCTGTTGGTCTTTTTCCCAGCCCCGAATCATGAATTATGACAGACAAGCCAGCTAAAAGCCTGTAATTGATCCAAATGATCATTTACCATTTTCCAGGCTTGCTCGGCCAATCCAGCCGGGGCGGGGGTTCCCAGAAAGATCCCAAGTTCTCCTTCCAAGCAAATGCCTGCAAAAAGCCTTCCGAATGCGGTGCGGGTCCTATCCCGACGGTGCCCAGACAAGCCCTGCCCGGCTCGCTCGCGTCCTCGGCATCCCAGTCCTCAAACAGCTCGCATGGGGGAATTCTGGTCCCCCCTTTGGCAAAGAATAGACCCTCCTGCCTCTGAACAGCTCACTTCCTACTACTTCTGTCACACAGAATGAAAGATTGAATTGCCTAATATATGCGAGTGAACTTTCGGTGAACCCTTCCCGGGCTGCTAACCTTCAAATGACCCAACGAGTCTGACATCACCAACTCCCAGGATTCTCACAGAGCTTAGAAACTCCCAGCAGCCCTGCAAATGCAGACAGCCAGAGAGACAGGCAGCGAGCAGGCACGCAAGCCGGCTCTTTCTTTCCCATTTCTCACCTTTAAAACAATGCAAGAAGTGCTTTTAAAACGAGCAGGGGAGGAGCCAGGACACCGCTCCTGGCTCACGCTGAGCGCTAACTTCGCTCCCTTTACGCCTTTTTATTTGCAGCGGCTTAGCTTGCAAGCGCGTGTTCCCCCTTGCCCGCTCGCCTCCCGCCCACCCCCTCGTCCCCAGCCCACCCTTTAAATTCCTCTGTGCGCCTCTCTGTCTGTTAAATTCCTTGTAACTTATGTATTTTTCCACTCCCGAAAAAGCACAGGCAAGCCCTAAACTGTAGAACAGAGAACAGCTACCCCTCGGGGAAACCTTGGGATGAGAAACTTTCCACTTCATAGTCTTTTTTTTTTTTTTCTTATCCCTCTTGAAAGCCCTGGCCAAGGGCATTGCATTTGAATCCAGAAACCCAGCTTTCTGGATTTGGTTACTTTTTAAAATCTCTCTCAAGTCTATAGGCAGCATAGGGAATAATCAAGAATTGGTTATCACTGCCCCAAACACGCACAATCACAGATACACAGGATTTCAGGTTCTGAATGGAAAAATACATAATATAGTGCTCAAGAACAGGGATGTGGGAATCAAAACTGATTTAGAGTCCCAATTCTAGTTCTACCACCTACCAGTTGTGTGATCTGGGAACGCATTAAACCTCTCAGGCCTCAGTTTTCTCATCTGTAAAATGGTGATATATTCCTACCCACCTCAGTGGGCTGCTGTGAGGACAAAAAGAAATAGTGCTTCTGTGGTACTCAGTACACACCCTGGGAAAAAATGTTAGTTGTGATTCATCCTCTTATTTTTCAACTGGGAAAACGGAAGCCCAGGGAGACTGACACCTGCCTGAGGTCATATAGCTTAGACTAATAACTGGAACCCGGCTCCCTGGAATTCTAGTTCAGTGTGGAAATTACTTTGCTGTTCCCATAGCCTTGCACCCTGACAGCAGGTTGATGGCCTCTCTCATCACCAACCACAAGCAAATTACAAACATATTTTGAAAACTGGTTAGTGTGAAGGTTTTATATTTTCAAGGGCCAGTTTTTACCAATATCGGTCCCTGCCCAATCTGGCTACTTATCAGAATAGTTTTAAGAGAAAAAGATTATTTTTATACCTCCTACAGTGACCTAACATAGAGGGAGAAGAAGCTTTTTTAGGCAGTCTTAAGGCACTGAGAAGCACAGGTGCAATATTTACAAATAAACCCAGGCAGACAGAAAACTTAAAAAGGGAGCGCCAATCCACCCTGCAGCCATTTTGCACAACTTGCTTAAAGGATACAATGGTACATTAAAGAAGGGAAACTCTGGGGATGAATTAAAACTCCCTACCTCCTCCACTGCCTCTCCAATATTTACTTATAATTCTCTCATGAAACAAGCTGGGCAAGTAAGTGGGCATGAGGGCTAGCCCCCTCGTCCCTTGCAGTGAAGAGTGCTGCTCTGGTCTCCTTTCTGTGGATAGTGCTGGAATGTGCATTGGCATCCGGGCTTTTAAAAAGTCTGTTGAGGCCCACCCCCCCCTTGCTGAAACGCTGCTCTGTCTAGTGGAGTTGCTAAGTGGCACTCATGGTGTAACGTGAAAAGTATGCATCACACACACTTACCAAGTCAAAGATCCTTTTATGAAGGTACGTTAAAACAATTTTCAGCCCAGCAAGCTCAGTTGTTGCTATTGAAAAGTCCAGGGTGATAAAGGGGTGAGATTTTGCTGAATCTATGTGATTGCTATTTTCTCTTTCTCGCTCTTTTTTTATATGACCCTCATTTTGTAACAGAGCTGTATTATAAGAAACCCTTTCATGACAAAGAAAACACATTTTAAACCAGGAGCACAGAGGAATTTACAAAACTTTTAACACACTGTCGTTAAGATAGTTGTAAAGATACACGAAACATCATATTATGTGGCAATTTCTACGTGGTCCATGAGACTTATGGCTCCGAATATTTATTTAAGATCCTCAGAGTTCCTTGGAAACTGGGCTCATTTTATACTCGATACTTGAAGTGGATGAACAGTTATTCAGGGAGAGGGGAGGAAGCAGCTATGGTTAAAGTACGGCAGGAGGAACTAAGAGATGAGAAACACAGCAGCACTGCCAGGTGTGTGTGTGTACAGGTATCTCTACCAGGAGAGGCCGTAGCACTTCCTTGCTCATTATCCTTCCAAAGAGTAGGGTGCACTGGTCACAGGGAAGTGAAAATGGGGATGGTGTCCCCAAAATTCTTTTCACTCTCATTTCTTAAGCTAGAGACTCAGCTTCATCTGGAAAGGAAGACAACTGCTCCCAAATTTCTTCCCTCAATACTACGTCATGGCACAAAAACAATAATCAAGTAAGCATGTTTCATAGGGGTTGGGAGATTTGGTGTTTTCTTTCTTTGCATAAGAAAAATTTTAATTTATAATCTTCTTAGGGTTCCCTTAACTGTAGAGAAATAAATTTGGGCCTTCACATGAGCAATCAGTATTTAAATCCTCGTGAACAGACTATTATGGGTTTCTTATACTGTAACAGTTTTCACCAATTCATCATTTCTCATCATGAATTAATTATGCTGATAGCAATTATTAGAACTATTATTTAATCCAAGTATTATTTATAAAGCAGCCCCACAATTCAGTCACACGTTTCTTATCATTTCATCAGTAAATTTAATTCTTGTACTTCTTAAAACTTGATGCTTACTCCAAAATTTTCAGCTTAAGTAAATTTAAGGAAAGACATACAAATAAGCTACAAATCTTTAAATACATATTCATGTACTATATAAGATTAATGAATAGGTAGAAGGTGAAAAATGACCTAGTTAATTTCTCAATAATGAGGTTTAAATTATTGATACCTATTTAAACATTAATCAAACAGTTGGGACAAACCGTTCCTAAATATCCTCTTGGTACAAACATAAAATACAATTCCAATATGTATCACCTCTTCTACAGTAAGTCTTCAATGTTGTCAGTAGGTTCTGTGACTTCAAGTGAAACAATGTTAAAAAAAAAAAAAAACCCAATTCTACCAAAGGCTATTTTATATAAAAAATAATTAAGTTCCTAAGGCATCTCATCAACATTATAATCAAATGACATTGAATGAAATGACGTGCGTGATTCAAGGACCTGCTGTCTTTCCTTTGTGTTTGATCCATGATAAAAGAAACTCTACTAAAAGTATTTCCAACCACAAACAAACAAAAAAGCAAAAGTTTGAGACCAAAAGCCATTTTGTTTCACAGTAACTGTGTATTTGTCAGTGTGACACAGCACATTTGAAACCCATAATCATAAAACAAAAAATTTATAGCCAGGGTTCGGGGTCTACATCTGTTTCTCTGGTTTTCATACAGCAATTACCCACTGGACAATCCAGAAAGAAATGTCATGAATCATGCTTTGCAAACATGTTTGAACTGGAGAGTTTTGTGAAGAAAGAGCAGACATCTCTGTGCAACAGTATTGCAGCCGGTCGTGTTCAAAATTGGTCAAATGCTTTGTGCGATGTCTAAATAAAATGATTCTTGTAGGCGCAGACACATCCACCCCAGGCACAAGTCATGCAAAGTGCAGACGCACATGGCATGGGGAGTGGAAAGAGGCGGATACTGCTTGTTTTAAAAAGGCACACCTGTCTCTTTCATGTTTATTTTTAAATATTTATTTTATTTCTTACTGTCAATCTCATATAAATCCCTTTACCAACTATTTTGCCTGAAAAAACGAATTGTTAGCACTGAATGATGTGTGTGTTTCAGCAGAAAAGCCGAGGCAGAGATGGGTTGGCAGCGCAAGGCTGAGGCTGAGGCTGTTCCCAGGGCTTCCACAAAAAGGCAGAGCTGCCTCTGTGTTGGTAGCTGGGAGAAGTTCTACCATTCATCAACACATACAAACCGCTTCTGGCCTTTCCATCCGAGCACCTGCTAATGTACCAGGACTGTTGATGTCCACGGATCGTATACTAGAAAACACCAAAGCGCTTTCCAAACATGAACATGCAAAGTGGTTCTATGCATCAGTACAGAGCGTGGGTCCTCTTAGAACCCCAAGAAACATTTGTTTTCCCTTGAATACTTCTCTCCACCTTGAGTGTTGGCCACTGTGTCCTTCCTTCATCTGGCTCCTTTCTCTCTAGCGTCCTGCTTTTTCCAGTTTCCTCGAGTAAGTCTTCCCACCTGATTACTTGAAAACATCATTCCCCCAGGATGAGCCACACTTTCGTCTTTCCATACTTCTGAGTTGTTTTCTTTAGCACTCCTCTGCTTTTTGCTGTGCATGAGTCATAAAGCCCAACAGTTTCTGTTGGTCTCAGCTCGAAACTTACATACCTTCCCTCCTTGAATGCCTCAGTACTGAGCAATGAGCTCCCAACCACATCTCAGCTGACTGCCACTGCTGGTGGCATCATATCAATTGTGAGTTCGGGGGAGACCTGTTTCTGGCTATTCTTTCTTGTTTACATTTCCCTTTTTAAATTTAGATTTAAAAAGTAATACGTGTTCATAAAAACTCAGAGTCTAGAGTATATGAAGTGAAAAGTAAATATATATATGTATGTGTGTATATATGTGTGTGTGTATATGTGTGTGTGTGTGTGTGTGTGTGTGTGTTCACTTATCAAATGTTCAGTGCATGTGCTAGTCACTGTGATTGGTGCTGGGCATTTATCTGTTTCTTTTTGGGGTGTTGCGTGTTGCTTTCACACAAATATAATCAAATAATACATATTGTTCTGCAACATTTTTTATTTAGCAATATTTTCTGAACATTCCTTCACAAGAAACAGAACTTTTTCACTTAAGAAATATACATGTATTTAAAAATAAACTAATTAATATCTCTTTACAGTGATACATCATAATTCATTTAACCAGTGCCCAGCTACTGGACACTGAGGTTGTTTCCAGTTTTTCAGGGTAATAAGAAGCCCTGTGGATATGTGTACCCAAACATTTGCTGGATAAAATTCTAGTAGCAGTATTGCCAGGTCAAAGATGATGTGCATTTTTAAATTTGACAGCCACACAAAATTGTACTCCAAGATGGCTGTTCTAATATATATTCCCCTTTTGTTCTAAAACAGAGGTCAGTAAATTTTATCTGTATAGGGCCACAGGACATATTTTAGGCTTTATAGATTATATAATTTCTGCTATAACTGCTCAGTTCTACTGCTGTAGTAAAAGGGAGCTGTAGACTGTATATAAATGAATGGGCATGAGTGTGTTTAAGAAAACTTTGTAGAAACTAGCAGTGGACTGGGGTTGACTCATGGGTTGTAGTTTGTCCACCTTTGTTCTAAACCAACATTTAACACTTTCATCAAATTCTACATTGCCTTGTCTCTGTTCCTATAAAACCTACCTATATACATTCGGGTTTTGTTAACACTTTAATTTTCTTTCTCCTTTAAAAGCTTCACTCAGTTTCAACTTGTGTACCCTATGAATAATATGGCTCTTTTATTATATTACTTCATCCAGAATCATGTCTCCTTCTGTCTTGGCTCATAATTTTCCACTTTCCTACTTCTCTCTCTTTACTCCCTTCTGTATAAAGGGGTGTGAGATTGCAATTCTGCCTTCAAATGAGCCCAGATGGCCCTGTCCTTCCTAATATATGATGGCAGTATTTGAGAGATGGCAAATTTAGCGACTCCTGAGAATAAATGCCCATGGCTCCACTCCACCATGCTACACCATGCCCAAGATGTCCCTGTATTATTCTTCCTGAATTATTTTTAATGTTTCATTTCAATACATTTTCCAATGAGCTAAGATTAGATGTGCCACCCAGTTGGCAAAGAGCTTAGAACAGCAAGACTTTTTTCAAGGATGGAAAGAAGCACAAAGGATTCTAAGAGTGCTTTGCAATTATTTCATGTTAATATTATTAATAAAGGAGAATGTCTATAACTAAGATGACTAACCTAGTTCCTCTTTCAACACTTCAGTTTCTGAAGATTATACATATGAACAGAGGCTATTAGTTGGCTCTTAAACTGTTGTTTAAATTAATTAAAATTCAATACAATTAAAAACTTAGTTTCTCAGTCACACTAACTGCATTTCAAGAGCTCAAGCGCCACATGTGGCTAGTGGCTATCATTTTAATAGGACAGCACAGCTATAGAACATTATCATCATAGAAGAAATTTCCATTGGATCACAGTGCTCTGAAAGGTCAGCTTAGTGATCAGAGAAGCAGTATAATATGGTAGGTGGGACCATAGAGTCTGAATATCAACTGACTATGTTCGAACCCCAGCCTCCCCTCTTACTCCTATGACCCCCAGCAATTGCTTAATTCCTTCACAAGTAAAATGGAAAAATTAATGGTACCTATGTTAAAGTGTTGTGGAAAAGATTAAATGAGGTAAAATAAGTTAAAAGTACTTAGAATTGACTGAGATATAATAAGTGCTTTAAAAATGTTAGTGGAATGTCTGCAAGGAGAAAATAAAGGCAGAACACACAGCTTAAATACCACTCAAGTACTACTGCTACCAGATGCAGAGAATCTTCTATTGGGGCAGTAATTTTCAACCAGAACACACATTTCAGGCTGTGGGGTCCAGGCACATGCAATTAAGACAAATTCCCCAAGAAATTTTCTGCATATACCTGGTTATCCACCACTGCACCAAAACGTGTATATATAAATATGTAGTATAAAGGAGGATGGTTTCTTCTACTTTACAAAGCAGACACTGAGTCAGAATGGCAATGAACCATTTGACAAGCCCCACCCTCCTGTTCCTGAGGGAGGCAAGATATATATCACATGACTTGCTGCTTTCTGCTGAAGTGGCATTTAGCCTCAGGAACACAGGCCAATTATGGCTAATAAAATGATAAAGATATTGTGCAAGAAGGAAGACTTGCAGGTTATTTATCTATTCTAAACTATCCCATCCTATCCCATCCCATTCCATCCCATCCCATTCCATCCCATCCTGTCCTATCTTATCCTTCCATCATCCATCCATCCATTTGTCCATCTATACCATCCACCCACTCATTCATCTACCTGATATCCACCCATCAACCCTCCCATCCATTTACCCATCTACCCATCACTCATTTGTCCATGTCCCCATTCACTTATCCACCTACCCATTTATCTAGGCTCTAACCCATTATCAACCCAAGATCTAACCAACAATGGTGATGAAGAGTGATAGCTTTTTGGCAGACAATATGTAGTCTGGGCAGAGAGACAAAAGTAAAGCTTCCCAGATTATGCATGTATTTTTCTCTAGAATCTTTGAAAAGGACTTCCTGATTAGGTGTGCTGGCAGAAATAAAGTCAAATTCACTGGCCACTGGAGATTTCACTTAAATAGGTTGATAATCAGGTTGCTGGTGGGGGGCACCCCTCAGATCTAATGCTGTTGTTTGAGAACACCGCAAGATTTTAAATGCGAATGAAGCTAAGTTCTATTAGCAACACAAAAGTTTCTGACTCTGAGGGAAAGCTAAAGGTGCAAAAGGAATTTCCATCAGCTGCTACAAGCAAAGGGAATGTAAAAAGTTGCAAATACATCAGAGAGGCCATTGGAGAGAGAGTGGAGTTTAAATTCATCCTGGTGTCTGACAGAGAAAAAGGCAAATAAAAAGCCCAATGTAATTAAGTGGAAATTGTAAGGGTAATAAAAAGCCAGATAGAAATTTCTGTGAAATATCTTCTGGGGAAACAATTACACACACACACACACACACACACACACACACACACACACACACACACAAATATGTATTTTATACATACACACAAATATGAATACAACATAAATTTTCTAATGAAATTTATTGGGGTGACATTGGTTAATAAAATTATATAGTATCAAGTCTCCAATTCAATAACCTATCATCTGTATATTGTACTATGTGTTTACCACCCAACTAAAATCTCCTTCCATCACCTTATATTTGACCCCTTTACCCTTTTTCTTTCCCTCCCCCCTTTTCTTTTGGTAACCCCTAAACTGTTGTCTGTGTCTTGAGTTTTTGTTTGTTTGTCTTGTGGTTTGTTGCTTTCAGATTTATATCTGACATATATATGAAATTGTATGGTTCTTGACTTTTTTTATTTGGCTTAGTACGATAATCCCAAGATCTATCCATGTTGTCACAAATGGCAGTGTTTCATTCTTTCTTATGCTTGAGTAATATTTCATTATGTATATGTACCACATTTTCTTTATCCAATTAGCTATCTAAGGACACTTGATTGTTTCCATATCTTGGCCACCATGAATAATGTTGCAATGAACACAGGGGTACATATATCTTTATAGATCAATTTTTAATTTTGGAGGTAGATTGCTGGGTCATATGGTAATTCTATTCTTAAGTTTTTGAGAAATCTCCACACTGTCTTCCACAGTGGCTGCACCAATTTACATTCCTACCAGCAGTGTATGCGGGTTCCTTTTCCCCCACAACCTCTTCAGCACTTATTATTACTTGTCTTGTTGATAACAGCCATTCTAACAGGTATGAAGTGGCATCTCATTGTGGTTTTGATTTGCATTTCCCTAATAGCTAATGAAGTTGAGCATCTTTTCATATATCGGTTAGCTGTTTGACAACATATTTTTGTGAAAAAATTCATGTTCTCTTCCTTGCAAACTGCAGAATATAAAGCCACCTTTTCAACATCTACCTCAGCAAGTGGTTTGACAGCTTCTGTTTGAGAGGATACCATGGTGACTTCAAAAATTAGTTTTTGACATTTTGTTATTGTTTGCTTTTTTGTTCTGAGTTAGATGTGCTACAAAGGAGATTAGCAAAGATTTTTTTAGGAGGCAATAGTTCCAAAATTTAAAGTAACGTATGAGCCTGGAAGGGCAAGAAAGTAAAGTAATAGACAGAACTGTAAAATATATTCCTTCTCTATTTAAGCAAAATGCAATGATAAAATATAATATATCTGCAATTATGTCCAAAACAATGCAATCCAGGGCTTCCCACCCAGGGCTACTTTCTAGGGTTGGGGTAAAGTAACCTGCATTTTAATCAAGGTTCTCAGGTACTTACTCTACACACTAACATGTCAAACTCTCTGCCCTGGTGGGACATTTTCATTCCACTTGGTGAATGACAAGACACAGATTTTAGGTGTTTAAGAAAGATGAATTGGCTAGGAGTGGAAATGGCAGAGCTCTGAGCCTGGAGTGCAGCCTCGGCTCTGGACTTAGTAACATTAGGTGATCTCTCAGTCTTCTGAGCCTTACTTAGTATTCTCGTGAAAGAAGATAATGTCTAGTTCGAATGACAATGTCTACTTCAAAGGAAGATAATATTGAAGAATTAAATGAAATAACATATGAGAAAGATTTTTTTATATATCTCTGAAGTATTATATAATGTTAGACATTACTATTCAAACATTAGGTAAAAACAAAGAGAAATATTTTATAAACTCTGTGGCAAACTGCTAATTCCAGTTCATGATTCCTACTTCATAACCGCCTTTTGAAATCCACAATAAGAGATTTTTAGCTCAGCATATGGCTACCCAGATAGAGACCACATTTTCCAGACTCCTTTGCAGCTAGTTAGTGGCTAAGTGACCATGTTCTTATCAACAAAATGTGATCAGAAGTGTTATGGGAAGTTCCATATCACATTTTTAAAAAGTGATTTTCCACCATCCACTTACTATCTTTCCCCTTCCCCCCAGTTGGAATACTGTGGGACCCTGCGTGGACTACACAGATGATAGCAGCAGCCCCAGCAAGGCAAAGCAATAAGATGGAGGGAATCTGAGACCTTGAGTACCCATGTGGAGCATGGCTACCCTGCCATCCTGGACCACTTACCTCTAGACAATTGCACTGAGAGAAATAAACTTCTATCTTATTTATGCCATCATAGTTTGGGGTCTTTTTTGAAATCAGGTTTAATCTACATTCTAATTAATCAAATCTCCTATGATGTGTTTAAAATTTTAAATTAAAAAAAAGAGATGATCTTGTTATTCTTCATGTAATTGCCCAACCCCCATGAGGTCTAAAGGTTAATGACCTGCTCTTCTTCCTTAGTTGGAAGAGGGTCTTCTCTCTTTTCTTTCTGGGAAGACTGGTCAGTAGCAGGAAACATAACTGATGTCCACTCCCACCCACGCTCCAGATTCAAAGACAAATGACAGAGTTTTTCATTTTTTCTTTTTTGTACGGCACAGGCAGAATGTGACAAAACTGAAGAAGCCCTCACTTCTAACTCTGAACATTACCGGTGGCTTCCGAGGAAAGGCTCCCATCCAGGCTTAGTCTACTTCTAGCCATGTGGGCTAGACTTGGAGAGGGAGGCAGCCCACAAAGCTCTATTATTGTCATACATGTAATTTGTGGCAAATATGGGGGGGGTGGGTAAGAGCAGGCGAGCATACCAAAACTGAGTTGGGAAGCCAGAGATCTAACTTTCTACTAACAGCTTGTGAGAACTTGTCTGGTCTAATCCGTAACATGAGGAGGCTGTTGTGACTTACATGCCAAATACATGGCTGGGGTGCCTCTTATAAGCCCATGACAGAATCACTAATGTGTACCACTGAAAGATCAGAGTAAGGTCGCCCAACGTCATACTAACCCAGAGGTTAGCAGATTCCAAGGCCAAATCCAGCCCACCACCTGCTGTTATAAAACAGTTTTACTGGAGAAGAGCACATGTGCATTTGTTTGTTTACATACTGTCCATGGCTGCTTTCAACCAACAACTGGTATGTGGGACATACCGTTTCTGCAACAGAAATGGTATGTCCCACAAAGCTGAAAATATTTATGAACTGGACCTTTATAGAAAAAGTTCATTGACTCCTCCTCTGCTATAGACATTCACTATCAATCCATTTGAGACGGCTTTGAAGATAAAATCAACCAGCAATCTGGAAATGGATAATATCAAGGGTTTCTTCGAGATCTAAGATTCTCAATTCAAATACTCCAAGTACCCTCTGCAGATATTTTTTAAACATGCCAAATATACAACTTCAGCATCTTTTGAATTTCTTCTTTCTCCGCCTAGAATACTCTTTGCTTTGATTTCAACACAACTTATTAAATCTCTTTCTTCAGGTCTTAGGAATATGTTGTCTTAATTGAGACACTAATTGTCCCATTTAGAATGGAATATTAGGTCATGTTCATCACTGACTACTTCTTGGTCCTACATTTTTTATCTACACCTATTATTTCATTTATTCTTTATCATATATCTCCCATAATAGAAAGTAATCTCCTTGAGGGGAGTAACTCTATCCAGTTCACTGTGATAGCCTCAATGATAAGAATAGTACATGACACATAGCAATCCTTCAATTAATGTTTGTCGAATGAATAAATGAATAAATAAACAAGTAGCACTACATGGAAGATGCTAATTAATAGAGCCATATACAATTTGGTAGAAATTTAAAATTGGCAGAAAGTACAATCTATTGTTTTAAGGCAATTAGAATGGGCTTACTATAAGTAAAATAAAATTGAGACTAATTATTAAAAGACACAATTTAAAAAATGAAATCTATGCACAAGCCTTATGCTTTTAATTCACTGATAAGAAAGTTTAACCTATATGCAGACCAGAAAAAAGGACAGTCATGTCAAAACACAGTACTGAAATAATTAGATAACCATTGCAATAAAAAACAAATAGACAAATAAAACAATGATGCATAGCTCACACCATATACAAAAAATTAACTCAGCAATGATCATGAACCTTAAAATAAAGCATAAAACTATCAACTTTCAGAAGAAAAAAAGGAGAAAAGTCTTGTGACCTTGGGTTGAGCACAAGTTTCTTAGATATGACACCAAAATATGACATATAAAAAACAAATCGGTAATTTGGATTTTATCACAATTAAAAATGTCTTTCCTTTGAAAGACTATGCTAAAAGAATGAGAAGACAAACAACAAACTAGAAGAAAAAGCATATAACTAAAAATGAATTTGTATTCAGATAAGTAAATAAAATTTAAAATTCAAAAATAACAAAGCAAGCACACCACCTTCATCCTCAATAGGTAAATAATTTGAACAGAAAATCACCAAAGACAAAAAGTACAATGGCAAATAAACACATGAGAAGATGTTCAACATTACTAATTATTAGGAAAAGAAAAATTAAAAACACAATGAGATACTAGAATCACTATAATTAAAAAGAACACCATACCAAGTGTTATTGTGGTTGTGTAAAATCACATAACCACTTTGAAAAGAATTTGGAAAGTCCTTAAAAAGTGAAACATGTACCTACCAAATTATTCAGCCATTCACTCCTAGATATTAACTTAAGAAACATTAAAGTGTATTTTTAGTCAATTAAATGAATATTCATAGAAGCTTTATTTGTAATAGCCAATAAATGGAAGCATTCCAGTTGTCCATCAACAGGTAACTTAATGAACTATGGTATCTCTCTACAATGGAAAACTCTTGGCAATAAAAAGAATAAATATATTCACAACATAGATGAATCTCATAATAATTATGCTGAGTAAAAGAAGACAGACACAAAATAGTAGACAATGTGTGACTCATTTACATAAGAAAATTCTAGGAAATACAAACTAATATATGGTAGCAGATAGCTGATCAGTGGTTGTCTGAAGATAGGGTTTGAGGGAATAGGGATGGACAGATGGAGAAACTTTTTGGGAAGGTAGTGGCTATGTTTAGTATTACTATTTTTAATTGAGACATAATTGTTGCATGATGTTATGTTAGTTTCAGGTATATAATGTAATGATTTGATATCTATCTATCTATCTATCTATCTATCTATCTATCTATCTATATAGCGAATCTCTATCACCACATAGTTACAAATGTTTTTTCTTGTGCTTAGAACTTTTAAGATTTACTCTCTTAGCAATTTTCAAATACAATACAGTATTATCAACCATAGTCATCATGCTGTACATTACATCCCCAGGATTTATTTATTTTATAACTGGAAGTTTGTACCTTTTGTGAACTTCACCAATTTCTTTCACTCCTCCACTCTTGCCTCTTGCAACCATAAATCTGCTCTCTGCATTTATGAGTTCGTGGGTGTTTTTGTTTGCTTGTTTGTTTTAGATTTCACATATAAATGAGATCATATGGTATTAGTCTTTTCCTGCTTGTTTCACTTAGCATAATGCTCATGAGGTCCATCCACGTTGTTGCAAGTGGCAGGATTTCCTTCTTTATTATGGCTAACATTTCAGTGTGTGTGTGTATGTGTATTTTCTTTATTTATTCATCTATGAATGGACACTTTGGTTGTTTCCAAGTCTTAACAATTGTAAATAATGGTACAATGAACATGGGAGAGCAGCTATCTTTTCAAGTTAGTGTTTTTGTTTCCTTTGGAAAAATACCCAGAAGTGGAATTGCTGGATCATATGGCAGTTCTATTTTTAATTTTTTGAATAAATCCATACTTTTCCATAAGTGACTGCACCATTACATTCCCCCCAGCAGTGTGTAAGGATTCCCTTTTCTTCACATCTTGGCCATTACTTGTTATTCTTTGTCTTTTTGATAATAGCTACTCTATCAGGTGTGTGCTTTTGATTGCATTTCATAGATGATTAGTGATGTTGAGCACTTTTTATTGTACCTTTTGGCTATTTGTATGTCTTCTTTGCAAAAAAAAAAAAAAAAGTCTGTTCAGATCCTCTGCTCATTTTTGAATTAAATTTGAATTTGTTGTTTTTTCACTATTGAGTTATGTTTTTAATCTATGTTTTGGATATTAAGCCATATTAGATATATAATTTGCAAATATTTTATCCCATTCAGTAGGTTGACTTGTCATTTTGTTAATGGTTTCCTTTGCTATGTATGTTCATTATTTTGATCGTGGTGATGGTTTCTTAGGTACATACATCTGCAAAAATTATCAAATTTTATAATTTAAATATGTACAATTTAATGTTTGTCAATCATACCTCAATAAAGCTATTGTAGAACACAGTATTTAACAAAATATTTCACAATCTATATAGTAAAGACATTAACCCTTGAGGATAAATGCTGGCCATGCCAATGTGTTGCAGCTAAATACTAACCAGTCTTAGTTGCAAAAGTGCTCAACTTCATTGGTTTTCTGGGAAATAAAACTTAAGATTACAATGCGATAGCACTGCATACCCATCAGTGTGGTTAATACTAATGCAAACAAAAAATAGTGATAGAAAGGGTGTGCAAAGACTTGGAGAAATCTGAATTTTCACATATTGCCTGTTGGAACTGAAATTTGTACAACTATTTTGGAAAACTCTTTGTCAATATCTACTGAAATCTGACAAAGGACATTGTAATTCCTTTCCTATGTATATATATACCCAATAGAAATGCACACATACGTTCGTATAAAAGTCATGCACAAAAATCTGATCATAGCAGCACTGATCATAATAGCTCATAAGAGAAAACTACCCAAGTAGTCATCAGTAGTAGAATGAATAAATAAAACATTATGCATTCACCCAATAGAATACTATCCAGCAATGAGAACAAATGAACAACTATATGCAATAGATGAATGAATGCCACAAACATAAAGTTTAGTGAAAGAAGCCAGAAAAACACACAAAAAGTATAACTCTATGATTCCATTTATATAAAGTTCAAAAATGGACCTAACTCATCTATGCTGTTAGGAGTTAGAATACCTGTTACCTTTGGGGCAGGATCAGTGACCAGAAGGATGTACAAAGGGGCTCTCGGTGTTCTGTTTCTTGGTCTGCGAGCTGGTTTAATGTGTATGCTCAGTTGTAAAAAAATAAACTCCAAACTGTGTACTTATGATTTATGTATTTCTTTCTATGTATATTTCAGTAAGAGTGTTTACTTAAAAAAATAAGGAATGAATGAGATAGATGACTCACAGATTTTTTTTAACTCCTCTCAACTGGTCCTCAGATTGAAAAGGTTTGAGAACAAGTACTCTAGTCAACAATCCTGAGAGAGTGAGCAGCTCTTACCATAAGCACGTTAAACACTGGGGGGAAGGGGAGATGAGGAGCCTAGAAGTTACTACAGAACTAGCTTTAAATATTTAACTGTAAAGTATGAAACTTCATGTCAGCATCTGCATACCAGGCTCCTTGGTTAATAGCAACATCTAAAGATGAAACACCAAAGCCTCAAGATATCAGGATTTAATTTTTAATTTTTAAACTAAATATCTAAGAAATTAAATGCAGGAAAAAGAAGGGAATGAGAGACAGAAGGCGAAAGAGAATAAAATATGCATTTTCCTCTAGATAATTGTCTGTTATCAATTCCCCACCAAGAAGCACCTTGACCACAATTAAAAAGAAGCCAACAGTGATACTGGTTATCAAAGGCCTAGGATCCACTGATTTAGAGAAACAATTCGAATTTTTCTGAAAAATTTTCAAACACTTTTATAAGATCTTGACTTTTAATGCCAAAGATAGGCTGACCTTTGCTCAATGACGTGCTGGTAAATAATTAACAACTGGCTCTCTGTTGGGGAGAAGCCCTGATTTGCAATGTTTGCTGATTTCCATGGTATAAAGGCTCTGGCCATGGCCAATTTTAAGAATCATCTGATGTGACATCATTGGACATAGAGTTGGATAGCAATGCCAAATATTAGCTCCTGTGAACTCAATACGAGTAAGGGGACAGTAGGACTGAATAGACACCACTCCAGTTCTTTCTAACAGGACTTTAGAAAAAGTTAGTTTTTCTCTAACAGAGCTCAGGGGACAAATTAAGAAACAAATTAAGAAAAGGATAAATAAATGAAATAAACAAACTAGTCACAACTATAGATGAGTAACACAGATGCCACTAGACTCAAATAGTTTACTGTTCCAAGATTCAAAGGGAATGAAGACAATCATGAATTAAATTTTTCTTGATAAAGTCAGCTAATCAAAGTTGAAACAACAGAATAAAAACTGCCTGTTCAGATGAGAACTAGAGGGCAAGGCAGTATGTTCCTACCATTTATTCTGCTGCCAGTTTGAGAAAAAACACTGCAGACAAATTTGTGAAACTGTTTAGATTTGTGAAACTATTTAAGGATAGCACCTGGAAAGCACCATTTAATTAGCCAGGTAATGGGAATTCATGGGCAGCAGAGTAGGTGCACTTGGTTGTATCTTAGCTTGTAAATGCTTATTCAATCAAAGGAAGAGGAACCTATTGTGAGAGACAGGATAACCCACATTCAGTTGTTTTGTTAGCAGTCATTTTTAGGACTGAAGGATCAGCATGATGTGTTTTGGCAAGAATGCAAAATCTCACCAAGAGAGATGATAGATGGATTATCGGCTTAGAGAATAGATGAGAGAAAGACCTGAATTGTAAATAGTGCTCAAAAATGATAAAGTGATCAAGACCTACAATAATGAAAGACAATCTGATGTGACTACATTTCTGATTTAGAATTTGTGTCCAGGTTAAAAATAGAAATATTTCCACTGTTTCTGCAACACCCAACTAGAAGGATTCCTGGGATGTGGAAGTAAAACCACGTTGTATAAAAGGAGTTAAAATACTTTCTGCACCCATGGGGACATGAATGATGACATTTCTATGGAGCAAACGTGGGGGAATTGCTCGGCTGGCATGGATATCAACCCCGTGTTCCATTGGCTACTTGAAATTCTGCATTTTATTAGAGAGGACACCACCACAAAGTCCTTTGGAATAAAGAAAACAAGAATTGGTACAGTTTACACTCTGTGTACCTCTTTAGTGCTTTCAAATCTTCGGAAATTTCAAGCACAGTCCTACTTTAGAGATTCTAATGGACAATAAAATCTGGGATTTCGCATTCTCTATGAATTCAAATATTCAAGTTGATCAGAGAAGGTTCTTATACTCTACGGCACCATAGGGTTAACACAATTTTGAATAAACCCTTGAGTTTATGATGAACGTGTTCCAGACATGCAAAAGCTTTCCGTGACTGTCAACCAGGAAAATGTGCAAGCCCAGCAGATAATGGCATATGGCGTGTGATCTGATGAGGGGGAAGAAGGTTCGCAGAACCTTCACTAGCAGATGCTCAATGACAAAAGCAAAGTCAGTTGTATGGTCTGTTGGGAAAACAACAATAAATGTGGAAAAAAAATTGTGATGTGTCAGTAGAAGATATTCATAGCTACACATTTCCTTTGGTAACAAGGAATAGACAGAGCTCATGGCTGTGGCTTAGGCCACTGTGGCCAGAGGGTCCTTAGGTCATCGAACAGAATCACAAGAAACTTACTGGTGCACTCATTCCTGCATTTTAATAGCATCGCAGTTTCTCTTGTTATGTTTTATATGCTTGATGGTATTTACAATGTCATTGCTTGCTTTGCCTGCTACATGGAGCCAGACAAGTCTTCATTTAACATCTTTTTAATGGAAAAAGAACCCTGGCAGCACTGGAAACACTGCATGATCCATAGTCCCCAAATTCCTTGTGACGACTGTTGAGTGAGTACCAGTTATGTGCAGCCCATGAAGTTAGGTTCTACTGAGGAGTTAAGAAGTTCTGTGTGGCTGATGAAAAATGACCCATGTTAGATTTGTGTCTTAGGTGGGTTTCCCCAGAAACAGATATTGAAAAAGGGTTTTGAGTGCACATAGTTTACATGGGGGATCACAGGAAGCAGAGGTGGGAAGTGGGGAAGTGAGATGGTGAAGGGACACATGTGCTATTGAGAAGTGTCACCATGGGCAATCAGAGTTCAGTCCTGATGGGGTCATGGGAGAGAGTGTAGAATGTACTTGAGAGTAATATTCCCAAAAGAGCAAGAAGGCTCAAGGCTTTATCCACTAACTTCCCATCTGAACTTGTTAATGGCTCTTTAATTTTCTGACACTTCTAGTTTGGACTGCTTGAGAGCCAAGAATGCTCTCAGGGCCAGGAAAAAAATACCTGTGGCAGAGAACTGCAAGTAGTTATATAAGCAGCCTTCGGTGTGCAGAGGCTAGGATAAAGGGATATGAATGGGACTTGGACAGTTTTCTGCAACAATGTGTGTGTGTGTGTGTGTGTGTGTGTGTGTGTGTGTGTGCACATGCATGTGTGTGCACTCGCACATATGCACACAGATATAAAGAGATGGACCTTGAGGAATAAAACTGAGATAGCATAAAAAGGGTAGAGGTCACAGCCAGCAGGTGAAATACTGTGCTCAAAGGTACAAAGAGAAGTCAGGGATGATAATGATTGCGTGTTTCACTGAGAACACACCACATTCAAGCAGGCACTTTGTACATGTTATGAAGTAATCTCTCCAGTAACATTCAGCGTAAGTATTATTATTCTCATCTTATAGACAAGGACACTGAGTTGCAGTTCACACATCTCAAATGACAATCAATAGTTTCAATTTGAATCCAAGTCTGTTTTACTCTAAAGACTATTTTATTTTGACTACCACACTGCGTCATCAGTCTACTTGTTCATCTGTAGTGAGGCCTATAGCACATATTAGAAAGTTAGGTTCTAGTGAGGAACACTTTGAATATTGAACTATAGGTCGTGGGGGAACCACTGAAGACATTTTAAAGAGTATGTGATGTGGTTGGCAAAAATATCCTGAAAACATAATGATGGAGGCAGCTAGTTACAGTCAAAAAATGTGGGAGCTAGAACAGAAGATAAGTTTGAAAGATGGTGTTTACTCCAGGAAAACTTACAGGACTTGAAAAATCACTCTACATTAAAGGTAGAGAGAGAGAAACAAAGATAACTTAGAGGCACCAACACAAAGGGCTGGTGGGGATGATTAGCATGAATGAGGAACTCAGATTTTACCATCCCGAGTTGAGGCAATGTGATATATTTGAGCATGAGAGTCTGGTGTGACAGTAGTGGGTGTGGCTTCCGTCATCCTGCTTATCATTGTGGCTAATCTGTCTGCAAGGTTGAACTATATCTTCCCAAAATTCATATGTTGGAGATTCAACCCTTTGTGCCTCAGAATGCAACCATATTTGGAGATAAGGCCTTTAAAGAGGTGACTGAGTTAAAACGAGGTTGTTAGAGTGAAGCCTTAATCCAATATGACTGACATCCCTATAAAAAGAAGAGAATCCAGGGGCACTCGTGCACAGGGATGACCATGTAAAGGGGCAGCAAGAGGGTGGCTGATTACAAGTCAAAGAGAGAGGCTTCAGAGGACTCCAACCCTGCTGGCACCTTGATCTGGGACTTCCAGCCTCAGAAGAGTGAGGTGATAATTTTCTGTTGTTTAAGTCCATGGTCTTTTGCTGTGGCAGCCCTGGCAAACCAATGCAGTCCCCGATGAAGGCCGTGTACGATCCTCAGAGCACGTGCCTTCCTACACAGAGGAGGACAACTCTTCTGACTGCCTGTGATCCCATTACTGGAACTGTCAAAAAAGGTTTTGAGCACATTTGACAGGTAGTCATGACCTGAGTTTGGCCAGCTCTGGATATGGAAGGATGCCTAGGCACATTGATAAAGGTTAGAGTCATGGGAATAAGTGGCCATCCCATGAAAAAGTGCTGAAAACCAGGAGGAACGACCAAGGACAGTACTCCTCATGGTTAGGAGGTGGGAGCCAACCAAAGAAGAAAGAGAAGGGATATCCTCAGGAGAGGACTGTGGTATTTTTTGCCATTAACGCTACCACCAAATATGCTTCAAATATTCTCTTGGCTTATGCCATCCCTCTAGAAGTTCTTCTCCTTTCTCATCAATGTCTCTCCACTCCACCGAGGGCTGTCTCCTATGCCACATCTGCCATGAAACCTCCCATGACCAAATAGAAGTGCTTTCTTATCTCTTTGATCTTCTAGAGCAGCACTTTCTGCAGTTATAGAAATATACCTGTGTTCTGTAATACTGTAGCCATTAGCCACATGTGGATATCAAGGACTTGAAATGCAGCTGCTGTGACTAAAAAAAAAAAAGGATTTTAAATTCTATCTCATTTTATTAAATTTAAAGTTAAATAGCCACAAGGCGTTTGTGGCCAAAATATTTGGCAGCACAGATCTAGAATTTTTACTATGCCACTCCTTTCCTATTCCCATACTGCCTTGGATGATGGATAGTTCTGCACATGTCTCAGTTCTCTAGCCACGTATCCAAGTGAGAAGTGGGGTCCTTTCCTATGTAAGTTTCTATTCCCACAACACCAAACAGTGCCTGATGTATAGCAATGCTTACAATATGTCTGTGAGCATACTGTGGTTGCCATTTTGCCTTGAATCATTGATCTAGTAGATTACTTGTCAATCTAGTGGCACAAAAGAAAAAAGTTTGAATGCCTTTCACAGGTTCCACTGGATGCCAGGTGTCTGCTTCAGCCTTTGGGGAGTAAGGGATGGTTACTCTAAGGACCCAGGTCTCATGGAGTAGGCAGAGAAACAAAGCTAAGCCCACCTCTCAGATCTGCAAATGCCATTTAGCCAAACTTACAGTTTGCCTTAGGTGATTTAGGATTCTATGCTTTATATTTTTTTCTCAGGTCCTATAGAACCAATTCCCCACCCCTCAGATTGAAAAGATACACAATAAATGCAGATGGAGCACGAGGCCTGTTAAGATCCTTGATAAAATGTAGTAAGCGAATTACGCTCTTTGAGAAGCAATCAGCAACTGGAGGATGAGCGTGGAAGAGGAGCGAGGGGTGACTTCGGGGACAGAAACTTTGAAAATCTTCACTAGTTTCATGTGACCATAACTAATATTAATGAATCAATCAGAGAGGGTCTTTCTCTTTGTGGGCAACCCTTTAACTACAGAGGCTATGCCTAACTCATTGTGGCTCTCTGCTCCCTATCCCGTCTTTACCCCTCACTCTGGGACCTTGCCAATAATCGGTGCTTGAAAACTGTCTGCTAGAGAATGAAACAGAGAGAATGTTGAGAGACATGTATGCTTACCTTCTTTACCCTGGGTCAATTCTCCAATTCTCCATTTGTAAAAATGAAGGATAATAAGTTAGCCGTCCAATCTTCCTTTGGTTTAATAAGCAGTAACTCTTGGAAAAAAACAGTCACTCCAGGGAGTTAAAGGAAAATAAGCATTAGCGAGTCCACTTTCTACCAGGGAGCATGTTACTCTTGGCCACACAACACTCCAGGCCGGCTAAGCTAACCCTGCTGGAATGTGAAATGGAGTGCAGCCAACACCTTATGAATATGGAAGGCTACCATCAGGGCTTTGCCAAGACTACTCATCAGTAAGAGGAGACCTCTGGAAAGAATGAAGTAACAAAGATCTCTGAAGAAAGTGTAAAACAACCTGAGAATCCAATGACATGTTGACAAATATCACTCCTCCCTGCTTTCCTCAAATCAGAATCAAGCAATGAAAGCACAAGCAATTTCTAAATAGTTTCCATAGTCCGAGAGGAAGGTCTTCCTTGCCTTATCAGCAGCCTCTGAAAGGCTCCAAGTGGATCTTGTCCAGGAAAAAAAGAAATCTTGAAATATTCACTAAAAAATAATTAGAGAAGCTTTACCTTTCAACTATAAGCTTCTGAGGAAGAAATCTAGTTTTTATTTTTATTTTTTAGAAAAAAGGAATTCACAGTTTGTAAAACTTGGCATCCTTAAAAAAATAATAAAGGAGATGGCTGATTTCATAAAAGAAAAAGAAATGGAAATAAAAGTGCTAAATACCAGCAGTCAAATGTTAACAAGAAAAAAAAGGTTTTTCCAGGAATATATCACAACTTATCAAAAAGACTAAAAAATGTTATTGGGATAGCACTTTAGTTTAGGACACAATCTTTTCTTACATCAGAACAAATTAAAAAATAAAATAAAATCATAGAGATGAAATTTAAATTTTTGTTCTGATTCTAAAATTAAGGCAGGGTAACTTTATCCTAACCTGATCTTCCCAGGTTTATTCTGGTTTAAAGGCAAATTTGAGGTCAAATTTAACAGTAGTTTCTTATTCCCTAGCCAAAATCACATGAACTATGAACTCAATGAAGTTTCACATGGTTTTACTTCTAAACCATGAACAAATCAATAGTGTTGGATGAAACCAGCTTTGAGTAATTGAGTTTTATCCAGCTTGGAGTTCAAATAATCTTTAAACTCTAATGATGTCTTCCATCAAATTTGAAAAATTCTTGGTCTTTTTCTCCTTAAAATTGCTTATGTCCCATTCTCTCTCTTCTTTCCTTCTGGGAATCCAAATACATACATACATACATACATACATACATACATACATACATGTGTGTGTATATCTATATCTATCTATCTATCTATCTATCTATCTATCTATCTATCTATCTATCTATCTAAAATGCTTTTCAGTATGTCTCTTTCTGTATTTTCCATCCATTTAGCCCTGCTCTATGCTTCAGTTCAAATACTTTTTTCCTAGCCTATCTTACAGGTTTCCTACTCTCTAGCTATGTTCAATCTGCTATTAAACTTATCTGCTGAGATCTTCACTTCAGTTAATATATTTTTCATTTCAGAATTTCTATTTGATTCTTTTAGAATAAAGTCTAATTTTCTAATGAAATTCGCCATGCTACCATGTATTTATTGACTATACTAAACCACATTTATTTTAAAGATAAGTACAATATCTGGATCACCTATGGGTCTGTTTCTATTATCTATTTCTTCTTGGTCCTATTTCATAGTATGTCTGGTAAGTTCTGATAGACTGAGGTTTGGAATGATGTCATATTGCTTTAGAGAGGTTTACTCTCTCTGCAGGTAAAAGGTAAATTTAGATATCTAGAGTAAGGGAAGTTTACCTCAATCTTATTAAGGGCTCATCTGACCAGAGGCAAAGTTTTACCTTTCTCAGGCTCAGTCTACTTTGGGTTCACTGCTCCTCACGTGTTACCTTCTTGGGGTCTCAAGAGAAGCCTGGGATGTTAACAAGAGCCTCTTTTCCTGAATTTGAATTTTTGTCTTTCTAGCACCTTGAGATTCTGAAAATCCCACTCTGCTTTTTAGCAGATTTCTTTTGCTTGGCTTTTCAAGCTCTTGCCTTAGACAATTAAGAAGGAGAAAATGACCGAGAGGGGAAGAATTTGGGGCCTCACTTTCTCAGAGAGCTTGTCCCTTCAAGTCTTGGATGCCTTGGCAGATCTAATACCTTCAGACACATTTTATTTTAATTTTCTCTGGCTTTTCTAGTTTTTCCTGGGCACATCTGTCTGCTAGAAGCTACTTCATCAGAGCCAGTAGAAGTGTTGAATAACTGTGCTTTTTACAAAAGCAAAATCCCAGAGGCAGAAAACTATTAAAAACACAAAATTTATTCTATATGTACTGATATTGGGATTTTAAAATGAATAAGATAATATCCTTATTCTGAGGGCACTCATATTCTATCAGACCACTTCTAAGGTAGACTTCATTCCATTCCATTCTGATTCTTTTATTTTGCTCATTTTTAATATTTAGTTCAATACCTCGAATAAACCTTTGCTGAAAGATTCAGGCAAATATTGAGATCTTTTTCTGAAACTTTGCATTACTTATTATCAGCACCTCAAAGAATAACATGTCACCTCAAAGCCTGAGTTGTTTAATACCCTGTTCCCTACTCCCTTACCACCAGACTGAGAATACTCTTGAAGAGAAGAACTATGTTTGATACTTATGCTGAAACATCCAAATCGCTCAGTATATACTTTTGGCTTTTTTTCTTTTGTCCATCATGATCACTCACAGGGTAAACTCTCACACTTAGTATCGTTTGTGTGAGTAAAAGTGAGGAGAGGGAAGTGACCTTCTTTATGGGGGTCCTCTCTGTGGAAAGGGGAGAATTGCTGCAGCTGTGTCTCTAAGAGTTAGTTCTTCTTGCCTGTGAAGAATCGATAATGATTGGCCTTTCTTTTTTCCTGATTATAGTAATAGTAGGTAGCATTTATTATGTGCTTTAGAATGCTCAGCTTTATTCCAAGCACATTGTATATTATCTCATTAAATCTTTAGAGCATTCCTAAGAGATAGGTTTCATTAATATCCCCATTTTGCAAATAAACAGAGGCATAGAGGGTTCCTGGCAGTGAACCCTCATCTTAACTCAAGGCATTCCTGGTAATGGGCCCTAGCTAGGGGTGAATAGTTGATGGGAGACTTGCCGATTATATGTAATAGTCTCTGTCTGAGAGATAAACCCTAGATTTTCTTCTGGCTCCATCTAACATTTTTCTTCTTTTCATTTTTAGTTTGTTTTACTCTGTTAATCAGGACTGAGTTCAGTTACATCAGCTACAATGGCTTAATAAGGTATGGCCTGATGTTTTTTCACTGAACAAGAGATCTGAAGGTAGGCAGTCAGATCTCATGCAGTAGCTCCATAATGTCCTGCGGGATCCAGGCTCTCTCTATCTTTTTACTCTTTCAGTTAAATGTATAATTTTAATCGTCATGCTTGCAAGCTGACTGCTACCTCTTCAGCATTCTGTCTGGATTTCAAGTAGGAAGAAAAAGGATAAAGGGGATAAGGTAAAGAGGAAAGCCAACAATTCTGTTCCCATGTAAATAGCTTGCCCTGAAGCCCTATCCAGGGACATTCTTTCCATGTAGTTGTCCAGGACAGTGTCAGCTGTGGTTCTGCCGAGCTGCAAAGGAGTCTAGGAGATGAAACATTTAAAATGGGCACATGCTACTCTGAGGAAAATCAAGATTCTTTTAATAAGGAAGAAAGGACAGAGTTATCTGCCATAGTTATTAAAGTCTTAACTGAAGTCAGAGGAGAGAATGTCATCAAAGATCAGTAGGCCCAGCCCGCTATATTTCTCAGTGAGCATCACAGTGATACATGAGCTAGAATAAAAAACCTACATCGTCCTGGGTCAGGTCTATGTATGTACCCGTAAATAATCTCACATCATAAAGCAACGATGGTATAGGAGAAGAGCTCTGAATTTAGCAGCAGAAGAAAAGGGACCATGTTCTGCTTTTGCCATATATAAGATGGGGGACCTTAGGTAAGATATTAATTTAGGATTATCAGTAAAATGGGCATATGTGCATAAATCCTACCTACTTAACAGAATTGGGAAGATTAAAATAATGAATGTGGAAAGCTTTGAAATCTACTGGCCTTTGCATTTTACTTCTTATGACATATTTAAAAATTGGAAGTGAAGAAGTTTAAATGGAACCCATCTAATTATTTTAATAGCCTTTTTATAAGTCTATCTAAAATATGTTTATAAATTTATAATATTTTAACTTTTTATATATAAAATATATTAATGTGGATAATATTGTGGCATATATATAATACATTATATATATACATGTTGTTATTTGTTTAATGAAATTTTGACATCTTTGTAATGGAATGCGACAGAATTTACAATGTCCAATTTTAATACTTAAGCTCTTGGAACCCACTTGGTTGCTTAATTTACTTCTTTAGATCATCCCATATAGGGGGCATGAAAGGGCTTGAAATTATCAGTGTTTCTCAACATGAAAACTGTCATCTCTCCCATAGGAAGTATGGCAACTGTGCTGTGTTTTACAAGATATATGCTGGCAATATTTCAAAATATGATTAACAGTGTCAATACCTTGTAAAGTTGGCACATCTTTTCTTGTTTTGTCTTAGTGATGTCGTCTATCTTTGTGAAAGCTGATATATTAAATAGCTTTTTAAAAGCCTTATTGTGGCTTTTTTCTCCCCTCGGTACAGCTGTGTAACTTTTATCGATAATAATGGGAGTTACGTTGGAGCACATGGGGTGGTTATGTGGCTCCTATAGTTAATGGAGATGGACCAGCCTTGAAACCATGGCCTGGATCAGGAACCTGTCTCAATTATTTAAACACTCAAAGAAGAATGAAAGGTGCCTGGCTATATCCATTTTATCCGGCTCCCAAACTTGGAGCTTTTTATTTTGCCTTCTTATCTTGGCAGAAAGTAGTACATGGACATATAAATTAAGTGAGATGGAATGACAATAAATTTCATGTTTAATTGTATGATATCCAAAATCCAAAATTAGAGGAACTTTGGCCCAAAATATTTACTTTGGCATCAGTCTGATTTTTAGGTAAAGAGTATATAAAAAGTTAAAACTTACAGTTAAAGTTTATATGTATCAGCCCTTGACACTTATGCAAGGAAATGTATTTATTTTCTTTTTGCTAATCCAAAGGGTCTACCCATTTTCAAAAATCACACAGTTTTTGAGATGAACAAGAGCTGTGAAATAGACTCATTTTATAGATGAGGAAAATGAGGCCAATTGTGGTTAAATGAATTATCAAAATCCTACATTAGTTCTAATCCCTGACCATAAGTATAGAAAACATTATGATAATGTGAACTTGACCACTGAACAAATATATATGCATACTTGAGACTGAATGGATACTCAATAAATACTTCTAAAATTGATTCGATATTAGGTTTTTTAAATGTGAAGAACAGACCTAACCTAACGTAAAATTGTTATAAAAATTATTCATGTTTTACTGTAAAGTACTAGGAAAAGTCAAATTAATGTAGTAGCCATATTAGACTTAGCAGGATACCCAGCACATAAGAGCCGAATGGATATTTGTTAACTGAAGAAAGAGAGTTAAAAGTTTATCACACATGTGATAAAATACCCCTGAAGAGTATTTTTTAAAGTTATATTACTTTTTCCTTAGATGACGACTTTAATTATCAGGAAGCCCTAACTTGATAAATACGATGGGATATGTTTTGGTTATTCTATTTGTAGCAGATTTCTACTACATATTTTAAAACCTGTGCTGTTTTTTGAAGAGGAAAGATGAATCTGTCTACTAATATTTACACAGGTACCTCTGGAGTTTTACAACCTACAGGTTGTCTTTTACCCAATGAATAACCCCAGGCCCTGGCCAAGCCTTCACATTCATCTCTCACCAGCCTCTCTTTACCTCTTTAGCCACAATTGACACACATGTCTTATAGCTTCTTCATATCTGTATTGGTACCTTTAGTCTTGCTTTACTACCTGCTTTAGTACTCTTCCCACTTAGCCTTTGTTCAAGAGTCAAATATTCATATCTTCTCTTTTAGGCCCTTTCAAGCTCTTTAAGCCTATTTTCTCTGTGCCCCATGCAACTCAAATCTAACTACTATTATTTTGATTATTCCCATACACCCAATTTTCTTTTTCATTGGATTGCAAATTCTGATACCCATGGACCCTATTTCTTTGTCCATAGCAAATAAACCCCATTGAAAACAGAGTAGACAGACAATATTTGTAAGCTAAATGAATCACAAATACCAAACCCTTCCATAGACCAGACATCCAGTTCTGTGCACTGGTCCTTTCCTTTACATACTGTTAGCTTCCTACGTGATGCAGAGTGCTGGCTGGCATGCGTTACCACATTTTATCCTCACTGTAACACGATGGAGCTGATTCTCTTACTGGCACATTTTTCTTAAAGATGAAACTGAGACTTTCTCATAGTTACACAGCTCTGCAGAGTGTCTGCTGTGGAAAAACTAGAAATGTGAAACAAATGGACCTCACCAAATAAAAGCCACAGCAGTAACAAAAGCAATCCAAACCAAGGATATCAATAAAAAAAAAAAAAAAAAAACTGAAGAAAGAAAAAAGAAAATCCAAGCTTGTTACCATGTAAAACAAAGGAGGGCAGAGTAGCCAGAGAACTGATTGGTCCCTCAGTCAGTTTTAATACCTGGAATTTGATCAGACTGACGTCCGTAGATTAAGAATTTCTATCACCTCCCCGAGGACCACTCCAGGTTCCCTCTACGTGGAAATGGGTCCTTTAGCTAACCTGAATTTGGCACACTGTACTCTGAGCACAGCTGGCTCCATACATTCTGCAAAACTACTTTCGCCCTCTTCCTTTTCCTTTCTTCTTGCAACTAGCAATACGTTTCTGTCTCCCAGTTTATTCAGAAGGCTCGTATGTTTCTATTCAATAAAACGAATCAGTGGCATTTTCCACCACTATATCAAAAATCTCTCTCCTCTGACAACTTCAAAGAAAAACCCAGTAACATCCACGCAGTTTCTAGATTCTTTTTTCTAATGCCTAGCAATTCACGTGGCAAAGGAAATAGAAAAAAACCTTCCCCACATATCCCATGCGTTTGAATATTTACAACGCCATCATTGTTTATATTGAGTTCTATTCATTTTTGTCAGCAGGCTTCCTTTGTACAGTTTAACTACTTTCTCATGCTAAGCTCTCTGTGAATTGTCACAATGGTTAATGGGACATTCTGTATCAAATACTATTTAATTTTAAGGCATTTCTGTCTGCTAATTTATTACCAACTGCAAATTTCATTTTGCCAGGGTAAAAATCAATTTGTTTGTTTCATGTTGAAAATAGTTTTTCAAATAAATTCTGATGGTACACTTATCAAACCCTCTTATCTTTCATTAAACTAATGCTTTCAAGCATAATTAAGAAGGAGCTGGAAAACTAAGTATATTGTAATGCTCTGATATTAAAGAAGACATATCAAAATAAATTTGCTATTATATCATTACATCAATTTCTACTTTGACTGCAATAGTATTATAACCATAATTAATTAGCTACACTACAAATTACTAATAAATCTTTAGAAATTAAATGCCTAATTTTTCAAAACCATATGTCTTTGTAAATTGATTATTTAGAATTTAGAGGCTTTTTAATTAGGAAGAAATTTATGCAATGCTGTATGTAATAATTAGGAATCAGCTTTTCTGCAATACTTCTGAACATCAGCAAAAAATTAAATCTTGGGAAAATAGTCTAGGTTAATTATAGTATTTCACTGTCAAAAATCAACATATAGGTAAAATTTAGAGGTTAATGTGGCCTTTCCATTTCTTTAACTTCCACCTAGACTTATGTTCTCAGTCCTGGAATCATTAACTGAATCCAAAAATCAATGAGGGCGTGAAAAAAAATCTCCCCAGTGATTTATGCCTCTAAGAAAGTTTTCATTTTATCCAATAGTTTCAGCAAACCTCATCAATCCAGGTTAAACATTTAACGTTCTTTTTTTTTTTTTTCTATTCCCTAAGGATAAAGCAGAGATATTTCTGAGTCTAGCCATCATTTTGGGTAAGTGATTATTTTGACATAAGACACAAAAGCTGCTTTGTCAGGAGGGTGGGAACATCATTTGGGGTCGAACAAAGGCACTGCTGAAGTGCGACCTTATTATGTGTGTGGTCAAAAGACCCAAAGAGTTGGGGAAGAGGACCTGATGGTGAGCCACTTTACACTCAGAGGAGCCTGCTGAGAGTGCGTTTCAAAGCCAAGGCCTTCCTGTGTCCACAAACTGGCTGGGAGATTCGGTACCCTGGCTCATATCTTATTTGTTTTTACTCTAAGGCTTGCAGGGAAATGCTTATGAGATACCACGAATGTAAGGGGAATTCTATGAAAACCAGAGTGATTACCTACATGATTCAGAAACTAATTGTTTTTTTCTTCTTGTTCTACCTCCTCCCCTCACATCAGTTCCCTGGATACAATCCAGCCAAAGTGTTTTGCATCCATAGGTGCAAGAGGAATAAGGCCAACCTGAGTGAAATTCAATTTTGCTCATCTAAGCACTTTCCCTTATGTCTTCCTTTTGAATTCTTCTTCCTCAATAAAGAATTGGATCCTGAATTCTTCCAAAGCTAGTGTTCCCTTGTCTGCCCAGGAAACAGAATTATTCCTTCCTGCTAGCTCCAAAAGAAGTTAAGCCACTGTTTTTTCCTTTTGGGTCTCTGTTGTATATCACTAAGCCATTTCTTCATCTGAAGGTCTTCCGGCAAAACTATTAACGCTCCTGAGCACATGACTCAAGAGTGACAATCACTAACAGATGCATTTGTGCTCCGGCAGAATTGGTCTGTAATTGTTGCTCATAGGAGAAAGGAAGAGAGACTATAGCACCACTGTTCACTGTTGCTGGCAGATAACAAACTCGAGATGAAGCCACATTTATGGAAGAAAAATCGCTTACGCCTACAGAATGAAATTTCAGGCTTTGACAGCTGCTAGGTAAGTAAATGAGAATCATTTTATTCTGGGCAAATGCAACACTGCACATCTTGAACAATGAGAAGGAGTTGGTGGCCCGAGGGTGGTGACGCCCGGGTTGTACATGTTTAGAAGTGCCTCCTAGGAGGAGAAATACAGAACAAGTGGCCAAATAATCATCCCCTTATCAAAGCGTGAAGATTCCACATCGTCTTAAGTGGGAGGCATAGCTCCCTTCAAAGAGAGCTTTGAGAAAGTAGCTTTGATTCCCCAATTTTCAATTTGACTGACAAATACCACACGCACGCTGACTTAGAGAAAACCCTGTTCGAATGCCTGAGGCCTGCCAGAATCTAGAAGCTCTTCGTCTCATGCCTGGATGCTTTTAACAGACTCCCAACTGGTTTCCTGACCTCGATCTCCACTGTGCAGCCATATAAAAAGCCTTCTAAAAGGCTACTGCTCCCCTGCTGAAAGTCCTTCAAGGGCCCCCACCTGCCATTGGGGAGAAGTCCCACTTCCTTAGGCTGACTTACAAGGCCCTCCCACACTGGTCCCTTGTTAACCTTCCCAAATTCATTTCTCACTATGAGCCTCCAGGCATTTAGAGACTGTTGTTCCCTCTTTCTCCCCTCTTCCGGACAACTCCTACTCATCCTTCAGGTGTCAGCTTAATTGCTCATTTCCCCAGAAGCCTTCTCTGACTCCCTGAGCCAGGTCAGGTGCCTTCCTCCCTGTGCTCACACAACCCCCTTTGTGCCCCTGGGATAGCTCTATCAGACTATTGCTTCCTCATTTTTTTTTTTTTGTCTCTGAAGTTTTTAAGGTTGCAAGAGACAGAAACTCCACTCGAATTGGCTTAAGCTAAGAAGACAATTGACTGTACTGGGTTAGCTCACAAAATCTAAGGAAATGCTGAACAATCAAACTTGAGAAAAGCAGAAATAGGGGTCCTCCCCAGGTTCCCAGGTTCTGCATCAGGGCCCCAAACACTGGTGTGGGTGCGCCACTCCGTTTCTGCTCCCTGCCTATCTGTCTCAGTCTCCCTCCCCTCTCCTCTCATGCTGCCTCTCATCAGAAGGATGGGATCATGTCTGCCAGCCGGATCCAAGCTCACCTTTTTCTTGGTTCTAGTTTGAAAAAAGGTCTTAGGGAAGAAATCTGCTTGATCATTTTTGGGTCAAGTACTTGCCCTGGACCAAAACCTGTGGCTCTAATTTAAGGAGGATATAAGAAGATGGCAATTCCATTTGGACCACAGTTCAAGCTCTGGGGTAGAGAGGAGAGCACGGAGCAGGACACAAACGGGACAAGCATGGGGACCAGCATATGGATCACCTATTGTCTCTAAACCAACAACAACAAATAAGTACAATCAGCATTTATTTCTTTATGCAACTGCAGGTTGGCTGGGGGTTGGTCAACACAGACCGGGTAGCTCTGCTTTAGGCTGCGGGTCTGGCTGAGCCAGGCTCCTGGTGGTGGGTTAAACTCAGTCCTGTTCCATTAGTGTACCTCATTTTGGTGCCCAGGTGGAAGGGGAAGTTCTTATGGCAGCAACAGAGGAGTAGGAGAGGGAGGGAAAGCCCACAGATCTTAAGGACCAGGCTCAGAAATAGCACACTGAATTCTATTCCGTTCTATTGGCTAAAGCAGCTTACGTGGCTGAGCACAAAGTTAAGGGGTAGGGAAGGGTACTGTCCCTTCAGTGGGAAGGACTGCGAGGTCACAAGGCAAAGGGCCTGGATATAGGAGGGAGTGAAGATCATGGGCCAATGATTCCAACTGTAGGAAAAAATTTTTCATAAGAAGGGTGATATAATTTCTAGACAAAGGACTAGGTGCTAAGCAGACAAAAGCTATAATGTTCTTTAGATTTTCCAGGGTTATATCCTAAATTTTGTGTAGGCAGGAAACATGGGTTATCGACCTGTTTCCATAGGCCTTATCTAACACAGTGCTTGGCACACAGGAGGCAGGCAAAAACCATATGTTGAATTTGACATTAGTGATGTAGGTGTTACAGAGAAGACAGACACATGAATCATTTCCTTTCAAAACTCAACGTTTAGGTGAGGAGACTGAAGTTCATGTAAATCACTGAAACAGAACAGAAATAAATATGTGCTCCTTGAGCCAGGCAACATGCTACGGGCATGATGGGAGGGAGAGATGAATTCCAACTAGGGAAACTTCGGAAGTACCCTTGAAGGACGTGGGATGGATGCAGAGCTTTAAAGTGGAAGGGAGCAACTTCGAGTATGTACTACCTGCCAGACACTCAGCTAAGCTGATGGCTGTCATCTCATTCCTCGACTGCACATCTGAGAGAGGCAGCCTTCTCATGATTTTCCACATGAGGTTCATTAAGTTGAATGCCCAAAGTTAGCCAGCTAGAAGGTGACACGGCCTGGTTTGGACCCAGGAAACTAGTCTGTCACCTTTTCATTGTTTGTATCTTGTTTAGTGACTGGCAGTACAGGTGCTCCATAAATACAAATCGAATAAATGTGTAAGTGTAAGGAGATCGGTTCTCATTCTTCAAACATTTGGCAAGTGGAGAAGTCAGGAAAAGGGACTTGAGGCAAAGGGAATAGTCTGAATCTGCTATAATAAAGGAGGACACATCTCAGAAATGCCCAATAGAGGTGTGATTTGAGTACCTTGTACATGGAGTGCATGGCAAACCATAAGGCTAAGAAGGTAGATAGGGGACCAGCGTGGAGTGAAAGGTGTGTGTTTTATTCTGCCTGCAAGCACCTGTTAGGGCCATGGATACTATTCAACATATGACTGCAAAGGTAAAAGTTTGTAATATACTAAGATAAAACAGATGGTAGATGCTATGCAGTATGTAATAATTTGGAAGTAGTGCACCTCACAATTTTTTACTATCAGCATGCTGATGCAGGAAAGAAGTGCATTTCATTAGGAAAACAATTTATTTCTCATTCCCTTTGAAGCTTTCTGAATGAATGGAATTGGCTGGTCTTCTACCTAAAGGCTGGACTGTCTGAAATTGCTCTTTTCTGGAGGGTCCACAGACAGCTGAAACAAACTACAACTCACTGGTTGTGCTGAATATATCACATGTCAGCCCACCTCCTGCCACAGCGAACTCCTAGCAGAAAAAAGAACAGTCTCAGGTGAGAGGAAACAGCAGCCTCATTCCAGAAAAAAGGGTGCCAGTTTTGTGTGTGGGTGTGATCACAGAGTGAGGGCTCTGATGCTTTAAAGAAAAAGAAAAAAGCTGAAGAACTTGTCCCTGCCCCAATTCCTAACACTCTGTCATCCAACAGCTATGCCTTTTCACTTTTAAAGGCAGGAGTTGAGTCCAGTTTATA
>CM053507.1:134865112-134900759 GCA_028627145.1 Eidolon dupreanum | reverse complement strand
AGAAAGGCTATCCACCATTAGTCTAAGGTTCTCAAACTTCAGCATCATCAGAATCACTTGAAAGCCGTGTTAAAACCTGAATTGCCTGGCCCTACTTTTGAAGTCTCTGATTCAGTTGGCTGGAATGTGGGTGAGCAGTAGGATTTGAGAGTTTGCATTTCTAACAGGTTCCTGGATGCCACTGCTGATAATGCAAGGACTAAACTTTGAGATCATTACTTCCAAGCCTTCTCAAACTTGACCCCAGGTGGACATACGTAGGAGGAAATGTTTTACCCCAAATATGTATTTTCTTATGTTCAATACCAACGTGAGTAACTTAAGGCAAATAATAGTAGTGATACTTCAATAGATTTACAGTGTTACAGGCATGGTTCTAAGGGTTCTAAGTTAAACTCATTTAACTTAAGAGAGGTATTATATTATCACCTCTATTTGGCAAATGTGGCTCAGAGAAGTAACTTTCCTGAGGTTACACAGCTAAAATGAGAAGTAGAGTTGGGGCTGGAATGCAGGAAGTCTGGCACCAGAGGCCAGAGCCATTATATAGAATTGCATCTCTCTCAAAACTCTTTCCCAATTTTGTCCTCAATCCTGGGCAAATGACAACGTTCCTTTAAGAGAGTACTCCTTAGGAAATTCACCCAAATGCATGCTAACAGCCTCAAGACTTGACCCAGATGGTCGTCTTGGTCAAGTTTATTTTTAATACCTAGTAACAATAATAGAGCACAGCTTCTTATTTGCTGACACCCTGACATTTCGAGAGTATCTCGATTTAATAATTATTTTACAAGGGATGTGGAACAACTCGACAAATAGAAAAACGGAAACCTGAGTGAAGGAAGAGAAATGATAAACAGGAAAGAGAAAATAACAAAGCAATAGGAAGAAGGGTAAAAATAACCAGATGGAAAGGTCGAGATAGATAAAACGTGGGAAATAAGGATTCTATAGGAGAAAAAAGTTCAAAAAACTAAACATGCATGATAGAAAAGTTAAACCCTGGGTCGATGTCACACTGAGAAAATAGAAATATAAAATCTCAGAGTAAAACCAGTCAAGAGGAGAGAATACAGGAAACAAGGAGGAGGGGAACATAGAGGAGGAGAGAGACAAACAGTGCCATTAATTGGATTTTGAACTCCAGTTGTTATAATTGGGCATTTAAGCTATATCAACATTCTTCATCCTTAGAATAGTTTGCAGTCTTTTAAAATACAGGAAACGCCATTTGATTTTGTCCCAACTCTGGCCACTCAAGTCCTGGTTGCTTGTTTATTTTTTCTTGAGCAAAAAAAAAAAAAAGTTTCACTAAAGGTTGGCATGCAGGATAAATCTTTTAGAGGAAAGGGGGAAATAATTCAATGGGAAGGAAGGATTCATTATGACAAGGGCCAGGTCAGGGAAATGGCCACATAACTGCATTCCTGAAAGCAAAGGCCTGCAAAAAAACTAAACCTGCAGTAAGGCTGTTTGCTCTGCCCTGGGATCGAATTGGGGTCGCTTCAGAGGCCGGTCACAGAGCCTGAGACCGAACATTCTGTTTTAGATTAAGAACTGGGTTCACTCAAGGGGTATAGCGTGGGGAAGGGTATGGATGGTGTCAGCTCCAGTCCGAGGGCCTGCATCCTTCATGGAAGCATCTGATCACCCTGGAGCCTCTGTAGAAATCGACCGTTCTGTTAAGTGGGGCAAAGGATGGTGAGTGGGAAGGAGAGCAGCATTTACCTTTTATTTTACCTCCTCCTATTACTTAATCAGATTTTTTTCTTTACATTTCTCTTTTGATGTAATAGAAAACTGTTGAATTTTAAAATTGAATGCTTGCAAAATTTATCATCTTTCCACCCAAACTAGTTCCTATCCAGTGCAATGTTAATTTTCCTGCCATGTAGTTTACGAAAGTCCCTTTTTCCGTAAAGTCTTTCAGCATATGCCCTCCAGGGATCCATCTCCCTCTTCCCCTAGCTCCTTCCATCTAAGAGGAGAGTTACCTGTGAGGCCATATTACTATATTTCATTGACTCTAAGACACTTTTGAGTATAAAAAGAGGCATCATTATTTCATGTGTCACCAGGAAAGAAAAAGTCTGTTTATTCAACCATGATGCACCATCCATTATGAGATACATTTAATTTCAGAGACTTTATAATGTTAAATAAACACACCTTAGAATCCCTAAAATATGGCATCTCCTCTATTAGACTGTAAGCTCTTTGCCAGCAGTGATTGAATCTTAGTCTCTTGTCTTTTAAGCCACTCCCGAGGCCAAGAATAGCCATTTGTATTTCCCAGGCTATCTTGCTAACAACTTTGAATTAAGAGAGATAGAGGAGAGGAGGGAGGAGAGAGAGAGAGGAAAGAAAGAAGAGAGAAAGAGAGAGAGAGTGAGTTAGTTTGTGTGTGTGTGTGTTTGACCATGCATTTGTATAGCACATTATTCCCATTTTGTCTTTGCAATTCCTCAAGACATTTGGGAACCAGAAAGGAACCGATTTTTCCTGTCTTACAGCCGATCAGCCTCTGAGGCTCAGAGATGTGATCTGATATACCCATGAAACTGGGATCTGAAGCTAGGTCTGAATCTAGCCTTTTTCTATGCTTTCCATGTTCAAGATATAGTGTAAAGTAGAAGATATAGACTCCTCATCTTCCACTCCAGTGTTGAGGAAAACCTGCATTTGGTTAGAAAATAAGGAAGGTGTCATGCCCTTTATGTTCTGGCCTGGGGTTCCTTATTTTATCTCTGTGGCAGCTACCTGTCAATGTGTGGTGTTTGGAGCTGATGGTGGGGAGTTTGTACACACCAAGACTATCAAAACAGACCATTAAGAGGTAGTAAAGTAACACATGTGAACGACAGGTCAATAAATCCCCAACAACTTATGTTGCCTGCGAGGAGCCTCTGTTGCTGTGTTGTTGTGTTTACATAAAATCAATTCTACAAGCAATCTTAAATAATTAGGAAAGACGCCATCATACAGAGGGTACTTTGCATTCACAGTAATAGTTTGTGCATTCATCTCATTGCTCCTTTTTGTTTGATATTATGTTATTATTTTTTAATCAGAGGCTGTTTTCTCTGACAGCTTCTTTATGAGATGTTGAAATGCTACTTTATGAGGAACTAACACACACATTTTTATCAGTATTTTACAGACTAAAGATCCTGAAGTTACCTATTAGCTGAGTCTTCATGAAGCTCAGCTTTATATGTACTTTACTTTCATTCTCTAATCTCAAGCACTTAAAACATTTGGAGGAGAAATAAATCAGGGGAGAGGGTATGTACCATATATACTAAACACGAAAATTGGAGGAAAAGTAAAAACTGTCTATGTTGGGTTTATGATAAAAGCAGAGAACATTTAGACTAACCTGGGTTTCTTTCTTAACCATCTAGTCTTCTGGGTAATGCTTAGTTATCCTTCATAAAGTTTAAATAAAACAGATCTTTCATTGACATCAAATGCCTATTAATGATGCATAGCAGGAGTACAGGATGAAGCTGATGGTACCACTGAGGACAAAATTTCCTTCAGGGGCTCCTATGCCATCGATTCCCAGGCCAGAGGCATCGCATCACCTCAGCTGCTCCCTCAGGTAGAAGTGAGCCACTCTGGCTCGTGATGGCGGTGCTATAAATCTACATTTACCATGGAACGCCACAGGTTCCATATGTTCCTAAAGTGCCTACATAAACCAAGTCTGTAAGACATCTGCAAAGTCCCCTTGTGCACATATGCCAGAGTCTTGTGCTAATGCAATGTGGTGATTTTGCAACTTCAAATAACATTCATTTTAATTGTCATTGTTAAGATCAAATGCTCTGCAGCTGTCTCTCTTTTGCAGATGAAAAACATAACTTTGATGGCTGATGTGATAAACTTTCATATTCTATTTTCTCATCTAAATTGCACACTTCAGTGCTTATGTCTGTCTACTACTATGTGCTTAACAAATATTTTTGAATTAAAAAAAATTGTGACTAAGAAGAGGTAGTGGGCAGTAATGTGAGAAAAGTACAAGACTCTCAGATAAAAAAGGGGGTTCTGGCTATTGCCAGGCTACCAATGAGCCATATCACTTTGGTGGTGTGACCTAATCCTCTTGTATCTCATTTTCCCCATTTGTAAAATGGGCACGAGGGATGAAGTGATTCAAAAATCCCTGCCAGTTCTAAAATTTGGGTTCTAAATTTTAACCATATGCCTCTCCTGGGTAACTCTAACCTTGTTTGAATTTTCTTATCTAGAGAACATTACTGAAATTGGAAATTATGTCTCCTCCCATTTCCTTTATCTAAAAATCCCAACTAAACCTTTTTTATAAAGCAGCCCAAAGATTTTCAGTTTTCATTAATTACCTATTTTAAATGAAACTACATACTTCATACTATAAAAGATGACTTAATTTACTCTGCCTGGTAATTTTTACCTACTTACAAAACTCTATTTCCTATTACCATGCTTTATATAAATTGCTTTTCTATTTTTACTTAAAGAAATATCTGACCCATACAATGCCATGTCTAGCATATAAGAATGCTCCTATTCTGTTAGGGCTGTTTATATGATCTCCACATATGTCTATCTGCACAGTTTTCCCTCTGTCTGGCCTGTAGAGGACAAAAGCAATACACAGCTCTGAACACTGTTTTGTTCAGTCCCCTTTTCAATATGGTTGGTATTTAGTCTAACAAGAAAAGCAAGGAAAGAAAAGACAATTAGACAAAGTCCAGGAATACCTGTTCTTTTAGTGCTGATAAGCTTAATTGCATGGGGCATGTCTGAGCGGAATCTGTCATTAACACAATGTACTATTTGTCCAAACATCTGTAGGTCACATTATTTCTCCACAAGCCAGTGAGAGCAAGAGCAAAACCAAGACAGGTTATTAATCACTTACTCAGTATTTCTCAAGCAATACCAAAAAAAAAAAAAAAAAAAAAAATGAACTAACATAATGAATTGAAAGAAGATTACACAGAAGGAAAATAAGACATTTTTCCTGATTGCAAAATGAGCCCACCTAGTCCCGCCAAGTCCACGTTTTATACTTGGTTACTGGGTAGGCTCTGGGGGCCACGTGGGGCTGGAAATGGGACCAGTGCCTAACTAAGGACACCCTGGTAGAGTTCTCATTTCCTCCAGAAGGAAACAGAAGTTCAGATTTGCATGTCTTCAATATTTGTGTTGGAATTGCTTCCATAGTGTGTGTGTGTGAGTGAGCGTGTGTGTGAGAAACCCAAATGGATGCATTGAGCTGAACAATCCCTGGGACAGCCTGCTACCATCGGAAACAGATAGCCTTCAGGAGAAACATTTAAGTGTCCATGAATGCCAAATAAAAATAGTGTAGTTTCTTGCTATCCACAGCTGTCAAAGTGATAGGGAATTGTACAGGTAGTTGCATTTTTATACATCTGTCAGCAGAAGACTGTTTCCAAATTTAAAAAATCTACTACTCAGGAATAGTATATGTACTGTTGACCCTTGCAGGAGGGTATCAGTTTTAGAGCAAAGCATGGGTTACAAGGTGACATACAGACATGGCCATAGGACTAGTGATTACTCACAGGGGAAAATTTTTCTTTTACTTTCGGTGTTCTCTACCCTAAAAAAAGATAATATTTTGAGACTAATTGGAATTGTGTACTATTGGACTACATGCATTCCACAAACATTAATAGAGTCCCTACTATGTGTTATATATCAGGCACTTTTCTGGGGTGGTTGATAAATGGGCTTACAGGAAGGTAGTATTGTGGTGGGCAGGGAAATGGTAAGATACCCAAAGTGGAGTAGGAAAAATACCATTTTATATGGTGGATTCTATACAATGAAATAATAATAGCTTGTCTTTGAGGTTTGCATAATAAACAGGGCAATGCATTAGACCCGCAATAAAATAATACTCTAAGAGCTAACATTTACAGGGTACTCCCTATGGGTCAGCTGTGGTTTTAAGAGCTTTACATGGATTAGCTCATTTACTCCTCATTAATCCTGAAGAGGTAGATGTAATTTTATCCACATCTCATAGATGAGGAAATTGAACCACAGGGAGGTTCAGTAATGCCCCTCAAGGACACATAGCTAGTAAATGGTTAGTGGAAACTTGAATCCTGGGAGTCTGGCTTTGGAGTCCATGCTTTTCATCATTCTCACTCAAAAAAAAATGGGGCAGCTAAATGCTTGTAGCTTATCACAAATAGAACCTCAATTTTGATCATATTACATGTGTGCCAGCATGCATCTGTATGTTTATGCATCGTCAGCGAATTTAGAGGTAGAGGGGATTGTACTGATTCTCTCTCATCCAATAGGCATTGATCATCTGTAAACTGATAGATAACAAAAGAATCCAAGTTTGCTTCAAACAAATGTATTCATTATTTAACTGATATGTAATAGCCCATTTAGTCCCTTTATGAAACAAAAGTATCAGTCCTAACAGTTTGTGGTAACTGCCCAAGGACCCAAAAGAAACCAGTCGCCTCACCTGACCCATCTATCACCATATTATTGCATAGCTCCTCAGTAAGGTGGTAACCAATGGTATTGGTTACCACCAATACCAAACAACAGTAGTACTTAGTCCAGGAAACGTAACAATTTAGGGTTGTTGGCTATGATGTTGCCTACAACACCTAGAGTTTTGTAGACATGAGATAGCTCATCATTATGAAGTAATTTGGCTCCAGTGACATGGTGGTAGAAACACATCATCATCACTGAGAGGGTGTTGGCTCACCTACTATGAGTAGGGTTTTATATTCATTGCCTTGCTTGAAGCTAATAATTTTTTAGAGGTGAAATATGCTGATAGGGGATAGTTTTCCAGGCTTTATTTTCTCCCTAGCAGATAAGATACCCTGTAACAGTTTTGGTGCCTAGAACCTTGCAGTAATGATTTTTATTGTTTTTTTTTTTTGACGACCTAGTTTATTTATCTCCGCTTTAAGTTTTAAGTAAAGTCTATTCTCAGCCTGGAAGAGAATAATCAGTGCTTCTTGAACCCAATAAAAGGTATAAGTTTCAGGAAAGATATACAGATAAAAAGGAGAAACAAAGTAATCTTAGCATCTCCCCCGTAGAGTTTTTCTGGATGTGGTCCTACAGTTCTTTCCTACACAAAGTTCAAGTTAGAACTGCTCAATGTAGCTAAATTTTTGCTAAAATCATTAACACTTGAAGAGGGACACTGTTCACTCTAAAGAGAAGAACATACGCGTTAAGCTGAACCCATTCATACCAGGGGGAGCCTGTAATGGAGGTTTTCCATCTGCCCCTCCAGATCTACTCTCAACTCTTCTCCTTGTCCCGGGAAGCTGACACGTACTCTGGCTTCTGGTTAGAGACTGATTGGCAGGTATGAGGAGACTGAGGCTGAGACGCTCACTCCTCTGCTGCCTCCCAGATGGAAGCAGCAGGTTGGTTGTTCTATCACAAAGGCCCCAGCTCCTGTGCAGTGGCCCTCTCCTGCCCTCTCCACAATCTGGTAACTGTTTCCTCCTTGTACCCTTCAAGTCTGGGCATGTAAAGAAGGCTTGCTGTTGCCGGTACCAGGAACCTTCTTCATCTCTCATTGATCTCTCTTCACCCTACCCACACTGTTAGAGTTAGAGTTTCCTTGACTAGCCAACCTGTTTCCTGCTGGGAACTTACCTGATGCAATGTCCTGTCATGGAACAATTGGTCCTGAGACTTTTTCATCTGTTCCCAATACTTGTACTCCATTCCTTTTTCCTCCTCTATTTCCTTTTGCACAGTGTGAGCCTAATGTGTGAATGTATCTTCATGTCCAAATGTTCTGTCATCTTAGATGCTGACCCTAGTCCCTGGCTTCCACATCCAGCTATGTCCACTCAGCCTTCCTATTCTGACCATTCACCTTGCCCATGACTTTGCTTGGGCCTCTCAAGGCTTAATTAGATTCCAATTTGAACTTGACTTTGTTTGCCAGTGGCTTGAAATATCAAAACATACCTGAGGACTTAATGGACTCATGAGCCTCCTTCACTTAAAAAAAAATTTAATACAAATAGTTTTTTTTACCGTGGAGTCTATCCAGCCAGGTATTGTTATGGCTTCTCTTCTGTGAGCTATTCTGACTTCTGGCTCACTTCCTTCTTGTCTATTATTTTCCATCACCTGGGGTGGGACACCAAACTAAGACAAAGAAAAATGCCTTCTTTATCCGGACATAGGTCAAGTCACTAATAGGTATTAGCACTGACTCACAGTGTTAGAAGGGATTGTGAGAGGTTATATGATCCATCTACTGTCAAGGTTGTAGAGGAAGTCTACAATCCCTTTTCTATTATCAGAGAGAATACAGATCTGAAAATGCAGATCTTAAGAAAATGAAACAATTAGTTCTTTAAGTGCTTTAGAACATTGAGAAACTAGCCTATAGACCAGACTTTATAGCTAAAAATGGCTAGAAGAGAAGAAACATTTAGGACCTTTCAACACTAATAAGATTTTTTATTCTGACTTTTGGGAATGCTTACCATTCAAAGTATTTCTAGCTCAACAGAAAAAAAAAAAAGCAACATCTCAAAAGTGTAAGGTCTTTTATGTGCCTTTGAATATCTTTTATTGTTTTTCTGAACCCTCATTATTTATTGAGCCCTCTTTCTTGATCTCTTATTTTGGCTTCTTCTCTAACAGAACTTCAAGTGTTGTGGACCCTAAGCTCAGTCCTAAGACCCCTTTTTCTCTACCATACTCTTTCCCCTCTTCTGTCTTCTTTCTCCTTCCTCTTCCACTCTCCCTACCTCCCTGAAATCTCATCTTGACCATGTCTTTAAAAACTATTTACATGCCAAAGACTCCAAAAATTATACCTCTCCCTAGACCACTCTCCTGACCTCTAGACTTGTATGTCTAACAGCCTACTTGACTTTATTCTTCCTTTGGATATCTAACAGATATTTCTAAAAAACACATCCAAATCAGAACACATGACTTTCCTTCCCACTCTGTGTCCTCCACTCAACCTTGTTCCTCTGTTATTCTTCTTCATGTCAGTAAAAGATACCACTATTCACCCAACTGCTCAGGCCACAAACCTCTTTCAATTCTTATTTTTCTCTTATGCTCACACTTCTAATCTACCATTAAATCCTGTGATTCTACCTCCCACAAATTCCACTTTTACTTATTTCTCTCTCTTTGCAATTAGAAACCATTATCTTCTATCTTCTCTTACCTGGAGCATAACACAGCCTCCAAATTGTTCTTTGGCTTCTACTAGTGCCTCCTCTACAAAAACGTATCCTCATAGTAGCCAGTGAGTGATTTATTTAAATCAATTTAGTTAAATCAAATCTGGAGGTGATTTTTGTCCCCTGACCCCTACCCAACCCTAGGACATTTGGCAATGTCTAGAGACATTTTTAGTTGTCATAACTGAGGAGAGTGGGTTCTACTGGCATGTAAACCTCTTTCAACATGCAAGAAAGACTACAAAACAAGAATTGTTTGGCCCATAATGTTAATAGTGCCAAGGATGAGAAACCATAATTTAAATGGAACTCAGACGATGTCATGCACCTCTTTAAAATCCTCCAATGACTTCAGCTTTGACCTCTAAGATATTAAATTATGCAGCCCCTATATGTTTCTCTGTCCTCATCACACATCCCTTTTAAACCATTCTCACTGTCCCTCAAACAGGCCAGTCTTGTTCCTCAAGTAATGGATAGTAGTTGTGAACCTGACATGCCCACCATCCAGAATTTCCTTGGGGTCAATGTCCAATGCCACCTCTTTGGCAAGGCCTTCGCTGACCACTCCAGTCTCACACTATTGTATTTTATTCATATTTTTCTGTTTATTACTCTGCTTTTTTTCTGGTTTGTACATTGTTTATATATTGTTAGCTCATGAGAGCTGGGAACATTCTCGCTCTTTATCTAAAAAATCACAGTAAATGCTCCATAAATATTTGTTGAATGAATTAACTTTATGTTTGTACAGTAAGGCTTCACTGGCTTTGTGTGTTTTTGATTGGCCTAATAAGAAACACCTATATGCAAGAGTAATTTTTGTTCCTGGAGCAACATTTATTTGAAAACACTTAATGAGCACCTCCCACGGGAAAAGCGCTCCTCTCATCTAAATGTTTACAATCTTTCTTGTGCTGGTTTGCTTGTAAATTCATTCATTTGTTCATTATTTCAATAATCAGCATGTCAGAAACCATGGAAGGTGTTTTGCTCTTAACAATTACCAAAAACATCTCTAGTCCTTGAGAAATTCTCTGGATTGACCTGCCTGTACCACCTGCTAAGAAATCAAATATGAAAATATTACCTCTCTGCTTATAATTAGCCCTAAAACACTGTAGTGGGTTGGATAATGTCTCCCCTGCTCCCCTGCCCTGCCAAAGGATTTGTCCACATCCTAAACCGAGAACCTAAGAATATGAAATTATTTAGAAAAAAAGAGCCTTTATAAATGTAACCAAATGCAGAATCTCTAGATGAAATCATCTTGAATTACCCAGGCGAGCCCTAAATCCTGTGATTAACATCCTTGTAAGAGACACACAGGGAAGAGACACAGACAGAAGAGTAGAGGCCATGTGAAGTTAGAGATTACTCCCTGTTTGGAATTATGGAGCTACTGGCTGAGGAATGCCTGGCATCATCAAAAGCTGGAAGAAGCAAGGGAGGATTCTCTCCAAGGGCCCCTGGGGAAAGCTTGGCCTTCCTGAATTTCAAACTTCTGGTCTTAAGAACTACGAGAGAAGAAATTTCTACTGTTTTAAGCCACCAAAATTTTCGTAATTTGCAATGACAGTCACAGGAAATTAACATAAGTACCTGCATGGTGCACAAGTACTTTTTCAGCATATGTCCCCCTAGGCTCTCCTGGCTTTGGCTTCTACCTGGTTTTCCAGCCTCACCTCCAGGTTCGATCACTGCTTTCAAATGCCATAACTTTTCCCAGGCACACAAGCCATGCTTGAGTCAGATGGAATTATTTATGTTTTTCAAAATTACTCTTATTTTTCAGCTGGTCCTTTTGCCTGCCCTGCTCCACCTACTTCCCACTCTGGCTAAGCTAGAAAACTCCTACTCATATTTCAAGGCCCAATTGATATTTTCCTGATTCCTCACTCTCCCTTAAGTACCTTACTACACTTATGGTACCAATTACTCCCCTATGGAATCTCCATAACTGGGGGTACTCACCTTTACTCTAATGTTAATTTTTAGACTATTGTATTTTTAAAGTTAAGTTTTATTAATTAATTTGAGTTGTAAAGTATTTCAGAATAAAATCTGCTTACTTAAAAAGAGGATATAGAAAAAGCAAAAATGTCCTTTTAACCATATCACCCCGAAACCTCTTCTTCGCCCCAGAGGTATGGCTTGAATTTTTTTATACTTATTTTATCTGTATATGTAAATCTTAGAAAATTTATAGCATTATTTTATGTGTGTTTTTAAACATATGTTATATGTATGCATGCATGCATGTGGGGTGTGTGTGTGTGTGTGTGTGTTTCCATTCTGTGCCTTTTCACTCAGTTCCCCTACTAAAAATGAACATTTAACCTGTTTCTAACTTATTAGTATAATAAACAATGTGGAATAAACATCTTTGATCTTGCTTGCTTATATGCTAATGCGACAGCATGTCTTACAGTAGACATAAAGGAGCATATTTACTGAAATGGTATGCATTTTAAACTTTAGCAAATAATGCCAAATCTTTCATCATGAGTCTGGAATGAGAGGACCCACATCATAGTTTTTAAATGAGTTAACCACAGAACATAAATGCCCTAGCATTTTAGTATTCCTAGAATAGTGCCTGGCGCACAGTAGTAGGCATTCAATAACTATCTGTAGAACGGGTGATAATTTCTCTGTTTTACTAGGATATGAGCTGCTTCTGGGCAGAAATAGTGGCTTATTCCTTCTTGGGGGCCTGAAGCCTACAACTATCTCAAACAAAATAAACAGTCAAAACTGTTTATTGGTGTGTCAACAAAAAAATATTCTCAGTATTATCACTCTGTACCCTATTTTTTTAGTTCTCTGAGATACCATCTAGATGCTTATCAAAATTAGAATAAGCAAAGAAACTATTTAGTTAAAAAATGAAAACCGTGTTCTTGATCTAGTCCCCTGTCCTATTGAAAACAATTATAATTGGAGATTTTACACATCCAGTCATAAAATGCCACCAGTCTTGGAAATATGTAATTAAAAAATATATAAGTAGGGGTTTTTTCAATTGTATATAATTGTGATGTGGCTCAGCTTCCCCACTGTATTCCTACAGCAGTGCACATGGATAGTTGATTCCAAAGTGGCAATTACTTAAAGGGGTCCAGAACCTCAGTTGGAATTTGCAGGTAAGAAAATGGGATAGAAAAGGAGCAATGGATCCCACTGACTGACCCCTCGGCTAGCAGCATGTAACATTAGGCATATTTCATTTAAAGTGTAATAAACACATCTGAAAGTCTGTTTGCAATTAGAAAGGGATAATGAACTCATCCACTGAGGCCAGGTCTGTACATCAGTAGCTCAGGCAGCAGAACCAGGAATGTTTTGTGATGATGTAGGTTTTCAATAAAAACACAAAGCAATTCCTTATAAGCAGACTGCCTCATCTTGTATCTGTGTGTAGATATATATTTTTGGCCTTTTGCTTCGTGAAAGAGCATGTGTGCATATTTAAGTATTATGTTACAATGAACAACCTTGAACTTGTCTGCTTGTTTATAAGTGCTTACATCTGAATTATAGCATATATGAATGATAAATACAATTTTTTTCTCAAATAAGGTGGTATAGCTATTTATTAACCTTGTTGCCAATCATACTATTTAAAGAATTCTTTAGTTTCTCTAAAAGTGCAAAGGAAAAATTCTCAATTGCCTGGTGTGCAAGTTCCCAGATCCTCACAGTTCATGGAATGATGAAAAGAGCAAACCAATAAACAAATTTTGGGTCTGCTAGGGTTGCCAACACTTCATTTTGGTAAAGAAGAACATTCACAAGGAAAAACAATTATTGTTTACTGCCAACACCATTTTATAAAGGAAAGATTTTTATGCCTTCCACCACCCAAAACAGGTTAGAAGGACATTCTCAGAAGCAAGGGGGAGTCTTTTAGTTTGAAGAAATTTAAGTTTATAGAAAATTTAGTTTACAAAAAAGATTTCTTTATATTTTCTTGTTCCTGAGAGGAGCACTAAAAACCTGATGGCCCATGAGCCCCAGTGCAAGAAATAGTGTTGAAAAATCACCTTTCTAGCCGGGCCACTTCAATACTCCCTTGATTCTTCTGAAATTCTCCTATGAAATCCCATATAGCCACAGTTTGTCTGGGCTAGAGGGTTGATGCAATTCCACTAGCATTTACAGAGGCCCTACTATGTGCTCGGCCCTGCAGGAGGTGCTTTGTCAAAGGCTACAAAAACAGAAATGCTACCCTGTAAGTTATGCTCCCTCCTGTTCCCTTTTGCCATTTCAGGGGGAGGAGTTCTTGGCGAAAAACTGAACATGGAAAGAAAACTCTCATGAGAAAGTGTGACTGATGCCATTATGCTGGGTATCATAGGAAGATTGCTCAAATGCAACCACAGCTTGGAACTCTCTGCCAAAATGATGCTGTATGCCAATGTTAAAAACTCAATTTTCAAGTAAATGTTAATAAGCACATCCATCTTTTGCTTTTCCTGGTGGTTATTCCAACCTGAGAGTCTTTTTACAACTCCAGCTTCACATGTTTAGACTGACAAGAAAGAAATGATGGAGTGTGAACTTTCGTCTGGCAATAAAGAGGTATGAGACATTCTGCCTGTTTAAGAGTCATCTTCTTCTTCCTCTTTCTCAATCCAAATTTCTTCAGGACATACTATCTGTTGCTATAATCCAGTGGATCTGCTGAAGAGAAGGCAAAATGGCTAATCTGGGCCTAACTATATGTTCACTGCTCTGGGAGTAATCTGCTTACCTCATGGGGTAAAGAGAGGCCTGTGAACTATTCCAAATGTGAGGACAGTATTTGGAAATTCTCTCACTCATGATCTTTGAAAGAATCTATTTTCTCTGTCCCCCAGAGGGTTTATTTGCACTCACAGAGACTCAACATGTGCAGACAATATAACGACTCTTAACATAGATTAATAAGAATAAGCTCTCCACACAAAAGTAGATTTTTGAAAAGAGTGGTTGACACATGTTTAAGAACCCCAAGTTATAAATAATTTGGTCATGCCTATAAATTATTTATTTTTAGTTGTCCAACGCATGTCCCCTCCCACCCCTAGTTTTAGAGGTCTGGTTCCATAAGTTTTCTGGGAATCTTTGTGCTAACCACAAAGATTCTACAGCCCCTCAAAATATAGGTTTGTTTTTGTTTTTGTTTTTGTTTTTGTTTTTCTGTTAATCTGATTATTTGTTTCTCAAAATTAGGACTTAATTGTATTTTTTGTGCTGACACTGAATAAATGGTGAATCTAGCTATGTCTCACACCTACAGAGAACAAGTCTGTAGTAAGTAATATGTCCTACACTCTCTATAAAAGTGCTTATATTTTGAGAGTGTGGTGTTTGAAAAAAAAAGGCTGTGTTGTTCTTTGACTCTTTTCCCATCGAGAGGTGGGTCTTCGTTCCTCTCCTTGAATCGAGGAAGTGTAGCTACTTGACTACCGCAGAAGTGTTGCCATGTGATTTCCAAGGTTAGGTCATAAAAAGCTATGCTGTTTCCACCCTGTTCATCGGAACAGATGCACTGGAGCCACCACATAAACTTGATTACCCTGTGGCCGCCATGCTGTGAGGAAAAATAAATCACATGGGAAGTTAGACATGTTAGTCCACAATCCAGGCCTTTGAGCCCTCTAGCTCAATCTCACATGTAAGCGAGTAATCCTCCATGTGATTTCAATCTCCAGCCCTCGTGTTGCGCCTGTCCTTCAAGTATTTTCAGCTGAGATGAGACATTGTGGAACAGAGATAAGCCATTCCTGTTGTGCCCTGTCCAAATTCTTTACTTGGAATCTGTGAGCAGAATAAAATGATTGCTTTATGCCACTAAGTTTTGAAGTGGTTTGTTACACAGCAATTGTAACTGGAACATAGAACATATTTTCAGTGTGGGGGATAGAAAACACAGATGGTTTATTTACCCTCTTTAAAGTACAGAAGACATTCTGGGAAAGAAGCTAGGAGTCCAGATGGTCTCATTTTATGTATTCCCACATTCAGAGGGGTTTTTAGAGCCTTTGAGTGATAGGGAAATTCTTCCAGATATCCCCCAAATAACAATTAAAACAAAGCATAAGATGGACAATATCAAATTGAAGACTTAGTTCTCATTGAATCACATGACAGCAATAATAATCAGATACTAAGGAGAATGTTACAACTGAGACATGCTCTCAGAAGTGTAATGGAAGTAACTCAATAAACTAGAATAGTTTTAATAGGGGCATGGGTACATTTTAATGGTCATAATGATGAAATACTTATCTATACCTTTTATAAGAAGAGGGAGTTTATCTTTCAGAAATTCTATTAATTTCCAGAATTGAAGACAGAAGTAAATTGTACAGTTTCACATTGAAATAAAGGTAAACATAAAACAAAATTACCAGGCAGAGCTCCTAATATCACCTTTCACACTAAATAGAAACAACCCTTACACTGGCACTCCAGGTGCTATACAATACAGACCAAACTTGTATTGTATTACTCTCCTACTTTTTCATACATTCAAGACAAATGGTTCCTGCTGAGCCTCTAACTCAAGCCACACATTCCCACTTTTAAGCCTTTGTCTATGCTGTTCTTTCTGCCTAGGACACAGGTTCTTAATTTTGGGTTCATGGATGAGTCTCAGGGTATAAGCAAGCCTCCTGGAGATGAATGAAAAAGTTTGTGTAAATTTGCATATGTACATCATTCTGGGTAGGAGGTACCCACGATTCACCAGACTTACAAAGGGGGCTGTGATCCAAGGCTATTTGGAAAGTACTCATTATCTTCCTTTTTTTTGAAATAACCCTAATTTCCTCATGAGTCAACCTAGTCATTTTATGAACAAATGTTTATTGACTTCCTGATATGTGTCAGGCACTCTTCCAGGCATTTGGAATACAGCAGTGAACAAAACAAATAAGGATCCTACCCTCTGATATTCTAGCTGAAGGATGTAGAAGACAAAACACAAAATAAATCTACCCCCCCAAAAGGATGTATAAATTATATAGTAAGCTTAAAGATAAGTTCCATGGAGGAGAAAAAAAAAATAGAGCCTATAAGGAGAATCAGATGTTGGAGTTGGCGGGGGTGGAGGGGGACGGGGAGGGGAGGGGAGGATTCAATTTAAAATAGAATGGCCTGGGCCCTATTAAGAAGATGAGAGTTGAAGATGTGATCCATACAAATATCTGAGAGAGGAGCATTTCAGATTGCGGAGAAAGTCAGTACAAAGCCCCTGAGATGAGAGTCTGGTATGTAGGAGGCCAATATGGCTGAAGTAAAATCAAAGGAGAGAGTAGCAGAAGATGAGGCTGAGAAGCATAGCCAATCATATAAGACTTCAAGAGAAATGGAGAGCATAGGAGGTTTCAGAAAAATGAATGATGAGTTCTGATCCATGTCATGTTAAGAAAAAGCTGTGAATGTTGGAAAGGGTGGAGGCAAGGAAAGCAGCTAGTAGGCTGCTTTAATAATCTAGGTGAGAAACAATTGTGGCTTGGACTAGGATGGTAGAAGTGGAGGAGCTATCAGATTCTGGATATCTACTGAAGGTAGAGTCAGTAAGAATTCCTCATAGATCAGATATGGCATGAGAGAGACAGAAAGGTGATAAGGACGATGCCAAGGTTTGTGACCTGAACAATTAGAAGGATGGTTGCCATCACTCAAGATGAGGAAGACTGTCTAGGAGCAGGTTTTGGGGAGTAAGGCTGGAAATTTGGCTTTGGATATGCTAAGTTAGATGTCCAAGTGGAGATTTCCAGTTGGCAGCTGGATGAGGCAGGAGTCCCAGAGAAAGGTTCAACTGGGGATTCATCATTTACAGGTGTAAGGAGAGCCATTGCCACTAGTCCACATCCCTTCTCTGATCCCCTAAAACATTTTGCTGTACTTAGTGAACATTTGTTCATCTTTTGTTTACTATAGTTTTCTAAATATTTTTCTCATTCTCTTTACCAGACAATAAAGTCCTATAATTATGTTCTACCCAACTTTGTATAACTTATTTTGCCTCAAAAACATATTGGTTTAAGTTTTTCCCCATTGAACTTTCATATTTCAATTACTAAGACCTGTAGATGAATTGAAAGTAATAATTTTAATTTTGTTTCTTCTTACTCATCAGTATATGCTGTGAAATCCAAGTTCTGTTTTTACTTTCTCTTTAATATGAATCACTATTGAGCCAATTTGCTGTTTAAAGTAGACTATTTTAAAAACCCCAATAATATTTATTGTAAGTAAAACAGAAAAACGTGTCAAAAGGCAAAAAGTTAATTAAAAAAAATTCTCCTCTTATATTTTCCCTGATCATTAGCTTTTGTAGTCTGTTCTCACTTAGTTGGGTGTAATTAGTGAGTTTTGTGGTTCTCAAGTTTCTCACTCGAAAGATAAGGAAACAGACTAGAAGAATCTAAAATTCTACAAATACTTCTTTTTGAAAAATTCAGAATGGCTCTGTTAAATCTCTAAAGTTGCTGGAGAGTCACCATTTATTCTGCTTAAAACTATATGTGACCAGAATAAATAACAGTAAGAAATAGATCTTGTGAACACTAATTTTTGCTACAGCTCCTTTCTACTAACTTACAAAATAAAGAATATTTTTTAAGTGGAAGAAAATTTCCAAAAATGATACTGAGCATTTTCTTTGGAAGAATTAAAAAGAGCATTCTTCTGGGTTTCTGTTTACCAAATTTTTCCTAATTAATAATAAGAGACCTAATCGCAAAGCAAACAAAATTATTTTCTGTGTTCTGGTCTGACTGTATTTCATGAGACTCTAGACTATAATTTGCATAACTAAACTAAATCTTGTGATTCATACATTAAAATTATTTTAGCTAATTATGAGGTTTTGAAGAGTATTGCGTTCACAATGTCTTGTTTTCTTTTTTTGTTTTTGTTAGTTTGCTAACAGGGTTATATTTAATCATGAACATCATGGTGACTTGAAAATGGCTTTTCTCAAAACTGGTTTGGGGAAGCTGCCTATGGAATAATGATAAAATAAAAAAGTCAGATCAGTCTCAATGGTTCGAAGTGGAAGTCAACCACTGGGGAGAAGGGGGAACAAAAACTCCTGCAGCCAAAGAAACTCTTGTCTAGAAGAGGCTGAGTAGCCTTGATTGAAGTCCCTCGGTGTGTGACAAAGGGGTTAAAACTCAGGGATTCCATCAGATATCTCAGATCTGAAAACCCTTGGAGCGAACGGTAGGAGGGCAGCCAAGGAAAACCTTGGCCTCAGAAGAGTTGGATGGAAATGATTACAAAACAAAACAAAACCCCAGAAAACAGAAAAACAAATAAACAAAAACAAACAAAAAACTACCAGCAACAGCTGGCCCAATAGTGGTAAAGTCTTTTCAGGCTTGACTCGGGTTGTATATATCCATGCAAACTCCAATATTAAACTCTATAACCCAATTTATTTAAAAAATACATATGTAACACTTTGTACATGTCAGACAGTATTCTAAGAGCTTCACAAATATTTAATTTTCCTGTATACTCTATGAGGTAAGCCGTATTCGTATTTCTGTCCTCTAGATGAGGAGTGTAGACACAGAGAGGTCCTATAACTTGCCCAAAGTTGCCCACCTTTTAAGTGGTAGAGCTGGGATGCAAACTCAGACATTCTGAATCAATGGCGTGTGCTCATGTCACTAGCCTATGCTGGAAAGAAATGGAAAAAAGACATTGCAAATGAATTTATGTGATTCCAAACTACTTTTCCCACTTCATAAAACTCCTAGGGAGCATCCTGCATCCTTAAACAGTGGAGTAGCAGCAAAGTACAGGTGCTCTCTCTCTCACTCTCTCTTTAAATATTATGACCTCCCTGTTCCCTAAATGTGTAAAACCCAACAAAGGTATAACACAATAACCAGGGCATTCAATGCTGAATAGGCAAGCAGAACAGATAGTTTAGTTTACATTGAGTGGCTAGAGGCAGGCATTGAGGGGAGACCAGCAAGTTCAGCTTCTAGTTTTATAACACATGATGAGAAATAATGATTTGGTTTGCTTATACCCTGGGAAAGTTTCCCATGGCTATGATAACTCTTTTTCTCCATTGTACAAAATAACATAAAATGAAATAAATTAGTACCTTACACTTCTGGGTCTAAGAAGATGTTGATACAAGTTTTGGAAATGAGAAGAATAGACCACCCCAAGAGGAAATTCCAGAGAGGAAAAACATACCATCCAGGGTACACATGATCATAACCTGATTTAGCATCCTTTAAAACCACAGTCTCCTCAAGGATTTTCCTGATTACGGTCTTCAGAAGCATGAAAAAGTTACACAGGATTTTTATGATTATTGAATGTAAAAGTATGAGAAAGTTCCATGAGTCACACAACAGACTTGTCTAATTTGAAGTCTACTGTCAGGCAGTTTGGAGGGTTATATTTTTATTACTGCTACATTTCAGTTCTGGGAAAAGGAAAATATGTTAATTACAAGAACTCACATTCTTCAAGTGGACTAGAATCTCTCAATCGATCATTCTTAACCTATTCCTTTTGGTGGTAGGAATGGGGAGAGTCATGGTTCCCTTTGTGAATCTGAAGAAAGCTGGGGAACATGAATGTACTCCCCAGAAAAAATCATGGGCACATAGTCATAATATACAATATTTTATTTCACATGGTTCACAAGCCTCTTATTTCCCTGACCTTAGAAACCATGTTACATATTCAGGTCCTAATGGAGTTCCGTAGACAACGGCATTCCTAATCAATTCCATGAGGTAATAGAAGTACTTGAAGGCTGGGCTTACTGTTGCAGTTGGTCAAAGATCACTGTGCCTAGCTCTAGCCACTTTCTGGGCTTTCCATAATCAGCTAGACAAAGGAGGAAATTTAGGGGTAGCAAGTTTGGCTATGTTTGGCTACTTCCAATGTTAGAGTTATCAAAGAGGCAGAAACAATTTGAATTTTGGTTTCAATTACTATTTTTCACAAACATTACTGAATGTGCTTGGGGTAAGACAATAGTAGGCAGGGTAATCAGTAATGTTGCCCCAGAGAATATCAATCTTGTAGTTAAGTTGAATAAGTTGAAAGGGAATCAGTTTCTAGTGATGATTAACTGGAATCAGACAAAACAAAAAGACCTTCACAGAATCCCCATTGACTCTGCCAAGCACAGGAAGCAAATTTAAATTGTCTAGGGTAAAATTTCCTCATTCACTCACTCATTTATGATTTATTCATAAATTAAGCAAGTTTCCATTGAGACTCTATTATGTGGCAGATTCTATAGTATGGTGAGAATTGATTCAACAGGTTTTTTCCAGGGGTGACAATAAAGTTCTGTGGGAATTCAGAGCCAGATTTTGTGACCGTCGATGTCAACTTTATCATCATTGATCAGTGGAAGAGGTGAATGAGACCAAAAGCTAAATTGTGGGCTCCATGCTCTCATGGGTCTAAACATTAAAGTAAAGGCAGCTGTGTGTTAATGATGATGATGATGCCACCTCTAAAGGACAGGAAGGACCTTCCTTTTTTTTTCTGTATTCTAAATGCCTCATATTACTTGGCACATATAAGTGCACAATTGGTATTTGCTGAGTAGATGAAACCTCTTCTCATTCGGTTGTTTAATGACTCCATAGTAGGCAGGGTAATCACAATTATTCCTGTCATACAAATGAGAAAAGCTCAGTCTAAGGTAAGTGAATATGTCCACAGGTATCATGTACTGCAGATCTATGCCTAGAATCCAAGACTTTCTTGCTCCCAGTCCAACGTTCTTCCCACAATAAGGAGGTAGGAAGCAATGAATGATTTTTATTTACTCCTGAAATGGATGCAGTAAGTCAGCGGAGATGAGGGTTGTAAAGTTGGACTTACTCTCTGTTCAGAGGTGCTTGAAAATTTTGTGCTGCAGACATTAAATGGGCCAGTTTTGACAGAAATGAACAATAAGATAATTAGTGACTAAACTGGTGAGAGAAAGAAAAAGACGATGAAGGAAAACATTAAGTTCTTAAAAAATTGGGGCAGGTTAAACCTGCAAAAATCACACGTGAGCAATGTGAAAGACAGACTTGCTTGCCAAAGGTGAGGCAAGAAGATAAATAACAAGTCGTTTTAATTTAGCTTCTGGGAGACTTCTGTTATCAGAGGTTTCAAGGCTGTTGCCAAACCCCGGAGAATCTTAGTTTGTTTTGAAGAGCCAGGGGACACAGGACATGTTCACATCAGAAAAGATAGGGATTCAGATATGGGGCAGGAGCAGAGAGCGAGAGCGAGAGCGAGAGAGAGAGAGAGAGAGAGAGAGAGAGAGAGAAATCTGGGGTGATTCCACAGGGGACTGAGGTGCACATTCTGTCTTTTGTTGAGATCCTGCCATGCCCATGGTCTTGCCTTGGTTTGCTCTCAGGAGCTCAACTGAACCATTTCAACGCAGAATTTCAGATTTATGAACTCAAAGCTCTTTCTGGGTGAGCAGTGTTTGCATACAGGCTACAAACTCCACAGAACAGCAATAGTCTCTTATTTGGGCTTAAAACACACATTGTGTTCTGGCAACTATAGACCTGAGGTCTGAAATGCTTCAGAAAACTCCGATGAGCAGCTATAGCGTGTTTGAAGACCCTGGCAAGCTTACTGTAATCAGAAACAACGCTCACATTAGTGCTTTTGAATGCTTTTAGCCAGATGCCCTCCTTTTCATCGGACTAGGCTGAGGCTCCTGTGGATATGGCGGTCATAGTCTAATAATACAGCAAGAGACAGGAATGGGGGTGAGATGGTGGGTGAAACATGGGAAAAAAAAGATGTGGAGGAAAATAACCAGGACACAATCCAAGAGAAACATTTAAAATGCTTTTTTCAAAGCAATTACTGAACCTTGTTTGAAAACACACAAATGCCTTCTGGGCTGGTAAAATGGTTGAAAACCACAGCACTGAGGACCACTGTGCATAGAGCCAGGACAAATGGTTTTCAGATAAAGACTCCTTAAAAGATAAGAAATAGACTGGGCATTCAAATGAGAGGCCTCACAAATGACAGATATAGGTGACCTGTAACCAAATCAGATGCAAGCACATAAAATTCATTAAGGAAATCTGATCTATTTTCCTGTGATCGATAAACAATCAAAAGAGCAAATGGACGGGAAGATGAGCACAAACAAGGATTCTAACCAATAACACCAATATTTAAGAGAATTCTATAGAAAAAAAAAGCAAAGAGAAAAAATATGGAGTAGTAGGAAGCAGAGAGAGAGAAAAAAAAAAAGAAGGAAAAAAGCAAAGCCCTCCCTATATTCCAGTGAAAGGCAGAACATATTGAAAAACTATCTGGTTAAGCCTCTTTTTAGGAATGAATAGCTAATGCTCACTAACCAGTTTTAGCAAAGATGAGGATATCCACGGTTTAATTGGAAATGATATAGCATTGCACCAGAGGCTGTTTCTTAAAACTAAGGCCTTAGATAAGGCCATGTTCATGTTTCTCCCACCTCTTTATTTGGAAACAGGAATACAAAGCCTAATTGACCAAATAATGGAGCCAGAGGCTGCACAGAAAACCCTCAGAACCCATGATTGATGTCCACTGACACCTCTAAACAATGACACCATGAGAACCATCAGAGGGTACACACCCTATGCAATAAGGGAGTGCATAACTCAAGCCCTATGGAAGAGACACAAACCCTAGCCACAGTCCTGCATCAGAACAACTTACTTTGGGGTTGTCATGTCTGCCTAGCAGGCATATTCTCAGATATGATATTTCTACATTCATATGATTAATAGATATTTTTGCAGAGACTTCTATGTGCCAGGCACTGTTGTCGGGGCTGGGGATCCAGCAGAGAGCTAAAGAAACTAAGTGTCTTCCCTTTGGAGTTTTACATTTGATCATCATTTGCACTGTAGGGATACAGACAATAACCAAGTAAACAACAACTTAGTAAAATGTTAGGCAGTGGTAAGTGCTATGAAGGAATGTTCCAGTGGGAAGTTCAACAGAGATATCTGTTCAGCTGGTACATGTCCTCCCACTCTGAAAATTCTCTCAGATAAAGTCAAAGCCACTTTTCCCTCTTTGGGAGACCCTGAGTCCATCCTGAGACTGATTTGCTGGCCCTTTTTATGCTGTCCTGGAATGCTAAAAGCTCTTGAACAGTAGGAAGGAGAAGATCCAGTCACTGTGACTGGCAGACCGTCACTTGGGTGGTCCCAATGATCCACACTTCCTGGTGTTCATGCCCTATATAGACTATCCTCATGATTTGGGCCTGGCCTTCCAACTCCTTTTAACCAAAAGAATGAGATGGAAGTAATGCTGTGCCAACTCCAGGCTTAGTCCCTAAGCTTCTGCTTTTGGACACTGGGCCTTGTAAGAAGTCCTGCTACCCTGAGACCAATCGGCTGTGAGGAGCCTGACTGGGCCGTATCATGACACCACAAAGAGGAAAACCCAGGCCCCAGCCAACAGCCCCAGCCTCGACTTGTCAATTAAAGTGAGTGAAGCCAACTTGAAAGTCAGCTGTCTTGCTTCAGTCGAGCCACCCTACCTGACCCCAGTTGGAGCAGAGATGACCTGTTCCAACAAACGGTGTACAAATTGCAGAATCATGAGCTAAGAAATAACGTGGTGGTTGTTTTAAGTCACTAAATTTTGGGATAGTTTTTTTATTCAACAATAGTTAACCAAAACAATAACTTTTAATATTCAATACAAAAATAATAACTATGCATGCATGATGTTGGTTTGGAAAACACATTTTTTCTGGTTTTGAGTTTTCTTGGTTTTGTTGTCTATGTCTTTGATTTAAAAATACCTCATTTGAGGACACAAATCCTGGATCTCAAAGAGGGAAAAATGTGTTCTAATTTAAGGCTAAAAAATAGGAATGTCTGCTATTAGGAAGACGGGAATACGTTTCTGCTGACTTATTCCTCTCACACCAGCCAAACTTACGTCCTGCCATAATTCTGTAGGTAGGAAGCTGAACTGGAATTGACCTCAGTTAGCATTTCCCAACTCAAGTGGCAATACTCTGCCCTGGAATTCCTGACCACACTATCAACCTCATACAGCAGCTACTTTCTGGCCATCCTCAGAACATGCTGGCAACAAGATCTTGTCCAAACAGGGGACAAATCTGCCTGGCTTTATGCAAAGGAAAAGGAAAAGCAAAGCAATTAATTTACCCTGGTGAAACATGCTGAGCTTATGAATTCACCAGGTAGTGCAAACTGTCAGCTGCATTCACAGGAGGATGCATCATCCTTCCCCTGTCCTCTAGGCCCTTTCCGCCTCCATTGTGGGGGAAGGGCAATGGATGATGTGTAGTGAAATTTAGGACAGAAATGGATAATGTAAAGCAGAATATAATGGGAACATCACTTTTTAATGGCATTGATCTTAAATACATTTGTGTTATATGTATCAGAGTTCTGGGACAGGAATCAACCCAGGGGGTCTTCAGGATGATCTACCGAGTGGTTCTCAAAGTATGGTCCTTTATTCTGACAAGCCTTCCAGTTGATTATAATGCACATAATGTATTGAAATTCAGGAAGAAAAAAATTAGAACTTCTATTTAAATATACTTTCAATTTAAGAAGAAAAAACGTCAAGCTTTACTAACATCTAAATGCAATTGACTCGTGCTCTCTTTGGCAGCACATATACTAAATGCGATCGGCTCTCCTGTTCTCATTTGATTCTTAAGTTTTGTGTCATATGTGGTTTGAGATTGCCACAACCCAAAGGATTTGAAGTTATTATCCCTGTTTGTTCATCCACTTTCTGCTTCTTCTAAAACATGACTCTCTACTTATGCCACTGGTGGATTTAGGAATTATAGTACCTAGTTTTAATTTCATTAACTGATCTCAAATGGCTAAGTGGTTGAAGGATTCCTGCAGAGAAACTGCCAAACTGAAGCAAATAAGAAAATGGGCAGAACTGACACTTTCGCAAACTGCTTACACTTTTACAAGCCATGACATTGTCCCAGCTACAAATATTAATGAAAATAATATTTTGGTGAGTACCAAAATAAAATTTTATTTAATATAATGATATTTAAAATATTTAATATATTGTTTATTTCATCTTACGTCATCCCTTAATATATTAATTTTTATGTGGTCTGATAATACAAAAATATGTTAGTTCAGGAGTACATTTATATATGTCCTATACATATCTTGGGGATTTAGTCTCAAATACCTTTTGTTGATAGGATATACTGATATATTCTATAGTGCTCTTTTAAATGGAATTTCTTGGTAACACGTGTACAGATATACATAATAAATTCTCAAGATTATACAGTCAAGTTATATTTTTTATCTAAGACAAGTGAGAGATATCAAATAATCAGAAACAATTTGGGAATGATGAAATATGGGTACCTTTATGTGGTATGAAGATATAAAATAGGGAAGTTGACAGCATCGATGGCATAAAATTAGAAGATATTGCTACATGGAAACAATCATGCTTAGGATTTAAGACAGTTTATAAATATATAAGATGTGATTTAGCTTTCATCTAGTTCAAATCAGGACTTGATCAAACACATTTGACAGATGAGGAAACTAAAGCTCAGAAAAGTTACATAAATTTATCAAAAATGTAAGAGAAATGGACCTTGAGGGCATTATGCTAAGTAAAATGTGCTGTTAGACAAAGACAAATACTGTATAATTTCACTTATATGTGAAATGTGAAAAAAAACAAAAACAAAAAAACCTCATACAGAGAAGAGATTGGTGGTTGCCAGAGGTGGGAGTGTCAGGGGTGAGATGGGTGGCTTAAATGGATAAAGGTGGTTAAAAGATACAAAATTCCAGTTATAAAATAAATAAGTCCTAGAGATGTAATGTATAGCATGGTGATGACTATAGTTAATACTGTATTATATACCTGAAAGTTGCTAATAGAGTAGATCTTAAATACTCTCATCACAAAGGAAAAAAAAAACATTATAACTATGTGTGATGATGGATGTTAACCAGACTTATTGTTGTGATCATTTCACCATATATACAAATATCGAATCATTATACTTGAAACTAATATGTCAATTATATATCAATTTTACAAAAACCTAAGGGAGAGACCTAAATTGTGGAACATCTATTGGATCCCATAGCCTATTGCTGCCAGGTGACTGATTGCCTAAATGTGGCCTTTTAGCCCATGAAACCCATGAAATTCATGATGGAAGATAACAGGTGCACCACACAAGATTGGAACTAGGTTGGAGACTGGTGTTAATCAGAGGGCATTCATGGATCCCAAGAATACAGGGCCAGCAGTGAATCTACAAAGAATCTAGACAAGTTGACAGTAAGGCCAGGGAAGATAGAACTTTCCTGAGAAAAGTCTCCCATGATTATCACTAGGGCTGGTTCATGGGATTCACCATGTGTCTTGCAGACAGTGGATGAACATGTACAAATGACTAAAGCTGTCATCATATTAACCTTTTCACAATATCACACAGATTGTATTCTTCATAAAACACGAATCCTAGAAATTGGCATGGATTTGAATAGCATGGGCTTTTCGGGTCTTTTGCTGATTTCACAAAAAGTCTAGACACGCACGAAGTTTCTGTTACTACCATGCCTTTCCACTGCTTTTGGACTGCTAACTTAGACTCCCTTGCCACTGTGTTTGGAAAAATAAATTTGAACAAACTGAACTTTATGAAAAAGTAATAATAAATAACAGAGAGAAAATAAAACTTGATTGAAAATCTCTATGCCTAAAGACAATATTTTTTGTTACCTATCATTGATAAATTTTTTTATAACATCATCAAGTGTCATTTTCAGCTGAGCGGCCATGACTGCCTTTAGAGGGGACACTCCATTCATCAAGATGACTTATTCTTCACAGGCTCAAGGTCACACCAGCAGTGTGTGCCATTTGGAGTGGGAAGCCTCATTCATTTCTCACTTATGTTATTGAGCTTTCATTCCACATTTCATCATTCTAGAACTCTCTCACCCATGCTTTAAACTCCCCCAGACTCTGGTAATCTCATCAGATCCAACTTGCATGAACTTGGCCCGGAGAGTAGCCCATTATCCAATTTCTTTGGCTCTGCATTTGGGCAGCTTAGCCCTGTGAGGAAACTCCATGGTGTCTCCACAGCATGGGTTTTACCATCTGGTAACCTGGTATGTTTCCCTGGTCAGCCTGCTTCTTCATTCTGAACAACCACAATTTTAAACCTTCTCTGTCCTCAAACCTATATGTCCAATGTTTTCTCTTCACAGCACTCATTACAGCTCATATTGATCTACTTGTAGGGTTACGAAGTAATGATGCTCTCGTCAACTAGACTCGAGCCTCATGAGGGCAGACCTGGCATCACTTTTGCCCACCACAGTCTCCTTTTTGGGGCCTAGCACAGAGTAGATGCTTCAATATACACTTGAATATTTACTGTTTGATGAGAAGAGTGGCTGCTTTCAAACCCTGACCTTTGCGCTATGTTCGTCTCCCAAATGCCGTGAGCCTTGTAGGAGGCCTCAAACAGCCTTGTCCAAACAGCTGTGTCAAAACATCCTGTGTTGATGGAGGCTGCAATCAGTCACTTTGAGCTTCCTGATTAATTGGTGAGGAAAAACTAGGGTATGTTCTGCAGTGGCTGCAGAGTTTATAAGCGGTATCCTATGTTAGCCATGAAATAAAGTTTCTAAGGGCAATATTACCAGGGACTGGTGAGTTCCTCTGAGACATACAGGAAATGGGAAGGAGAAATAAAGAGCACTAAATTCAATAGAAATGCTAATTCATTTAGTCATCAATTTTTAATCATTTGACTATCTAATTAATTAATCAATTAGTTCTGTTTGGACTATGGCTCCTTCCTGAAAGCATTTGGAGCTGATGATCATAAAAGATACAAATATAATAATCCAAAAAGTTATTAAAAATAAGTCAGAAGAAATGTTTGCTTTGTCTCTACTCCCTGTCTCAAGAAAATCCAGGCAACTAGGCTAGAGGGTGTTGGCCCTAGGGATGTTCTAATATGACACAGATTAAAGAAACTACAAAAGGAATTTAGAGACATAGACAGATTAAAAATAAACAGAAAAGGTATGGCACTTTTATAAGGACCAGGCTGAGAGACTACAGATAGAGAGGCTTCAGTTATCCTTGCCTTGGCCATGCTAGATCAGACAGTCCACAACTGAACCAGCCCCTGACAACAGATGCATGCATGAACCCAGCTGAGATCAGTCAACCTGGGCCCAGAGCAGAAGAACCACTCATCTGAGCCCACCCCACACCGCAGACTTGTAGAATCATGAGCTTATTAAATAGTGGTTGATTTAAGTTACGAGTTTTGGAGATGTTCTATATACAGCAAAAGCTAACTAATACAGTTCATTTCACATAATCACCTTTTGAGAAACAAATACTTAAAAAGAAAAATATTTTTACTCTTTTCCTGAGTCCATTTAAATTTAGTCCTTTCATCAATTTCACGTAGCTTAACCCTATCCTGCTATGGATATAATATATGGCTATTGGACATAATATCCATACTATTATGAATTCCTGTTCAGCAGTCTCAGTTGCTTCTTCTTAAAGCAACACCAAAAATATTCCAGAGGTTAAATTTGACTCCCACAGCACTGGATAAGCAGCTTTACTGAGTTCTGTTTGTTTAGGTTTTCTGTGTTCCTGGGGTATTAATACTATTGAGTTTGGGTTGAAAATACTTTTCCTTTTTGGAAGCTTGAGTCAGGGGCTAATCTAGCAAATTAACACCCATATTTATTTTTTATATGGTGGTAAGTCAAACAATTCCAAATTCAGCATGTCTGCTTTCCCATATTAAGATGGTCTATATTTGTAAACCAAACAAACAAGCATAAAGGGGGAAAAAAAGAAAACTTTAAGAACACAAATGTATATTTTGACTTACAAACACAAACATGCCAAACACTTTTCAGAGAGTGTTCATGAGAAGGACAAACAATTTAAGCTTAAGCCCTAAAAGCTTTCTACTCTCTCTGGCTCCCACATGTATATAAAAAGGTTTAAATGAACAAGAAAAACATGTTGGGATTAGGATTTGATTCCAAAAAGCTTTTATAGTCATATAGAATGACCAGGAGTTACACTAGCTTCAAAAGACATACCAAACAAAAACTGATTTTTATCAAATAGCATTAATACTTTATGGACCAAAGTTGTTTTCACAAAGTATTTACATAATGAGGAGTTTGCCAAGCTGTGTAAATGTTTATGGCTTTAGGGTTTCCATTTTAGAGCTTTCACATTCAGTAAAAAGAAAAACCATGTGCTTGTTTATTTGAACTTTAGAATTTATCACCAGATATCAAACGCAACACTTTTGAAACACAAATTCTAGGCCCAATCTTGACTCAATTTACTACTTTTACACAATGATCATTTCACATTTCACACCAGTGTGCGGCAGATATACTTTGGTTAGGTTTTTCATTTCTTTGCTAATTGACCCAAACACTGGCAAGTCTCTCTGACATAACATTACTCAGAAATTAATTGTTCTTGATTTGTTAATGTGAAAACTCGCCCAAGAGTCTTAGGACCTCAGACAAAAATTAGCAAACACAACTGTTTTTCACAAAGTACCATGTCTTTACATATGTTATTTGACTCTTCTTGAATTAACTCACAAGTTCTCCATCAGCATGAGCTTCTAACTCCTTTCAAATATGAGTATGTGAAAGAAGATATGAGGGGTTTAATTATCCCATTACCCCCGAGGCAATCAGTTAGAGAAGTGACTAAGTCATTAGAGAAAATTTCTGGAACATACTGCCAGGCTCCTGATTCTTAGCTTAAAACTTCTGCCAAAACCCTTTCTTTGATCTCCACACTAAGCCATAAATTTAGAGACCGTCATAGCAGGCACAAAACTCAAACTTTCCTCTCATAACTTCTGTGTTTTTCTCTTTGCTTGAATTTTCCATTTTATGACTTGCCCTCTTCTATTCTTTTCGTCCCTTCTTCCTGTATGCTCCTTTATTTTCCTTATTACAAGCCTGATGATGCAAAACAGCAGTTCCTAAATTCTGCCACGAGTGAGCAAATGATTGGGTCATCATTATTCCAAGATTTTCTTTTGCTTGGAAACTTTTCTGGGTTATACAGTTAAAAGGGGTTTTGAAGAGCAGCAAACTATACACCTTTTAGAAAGGGACAGCACACAGTAGCATATCAAAGGCAGTAACCATTTAATCCAGTACTTCCTACAATTATTTATTTATTTATTTATTTATTTATTTATTTATTTATTTAAAGGAACTGGGTTCTGAGGAATATAATTTGGAAAAATTTCTTTTTAAAAATATTCTCTTTTTGAATATATTTTTTCTCCTTTAAGGGTTTTCTCTAATTTAAAGCTCTGTGTTCTCTTCTAGTCAAAAACATAGGAACTACTGCTTGAGATTAAAAAACAGAGATAAGGAGAAAAAAACCAATCTCCTCCAGGCTTTAATTATGGATCTTCACAATTGGGCACTTTAAAAACCAAAGAGAGAAAACTAGGTGTTTAACTGGGAAAATATTGACTGAGAATGTCCTATAGGCATGGCACTCTGCTGGGACCAGAGACGCGGACAGCGAGAAGACATGGTTCTCATCTCCAAGATTCTCATAGCCGAATGGAGGAAAACAGAGGAGCAAGATGAACGAGAACTCTGAAGCCTAGATTCACAAACCTTGCAGAGCAGCTGTTTTATGCTAAGGTCCTTCCCTTTACGCAGAACCTTTAAATCTGCATCTGAAACTCTCATTTTCTAACACCCACTCGTTACCAAAAAAAGAGGGGAACCCTGCAAAATGTAAATGGGAAGTTCGCCAGGTACACTTTGTATTATAAGTATTTGATTTTTTCCCCACACTTACACCATGAACTCTGGCTTCTTTCTTTGTTGCACTCACCACAGTGTAGATTAGACTCTCTCATTTCAATGCCACGATCTCTACTACCTCAGAGTCTTGTATCTACTTTGTGCTTTAGATGAGTCTTAAGCCCAGGCTAAGCTATGCTAGCTACCATCTCCATTTTAGCCTTTGCATTATTGAAAAGACCACAGAGAAAAACTAGCGGCCAAGACAGAAGGGTGTATCATCAGGTAGATCTGTGTTCAGTTGTAGGTAAAGGAATACCTGACTACTAAGGCTTAAATAAAATGGATTACTTTTCTCATCTAATCATTACCCCGGGCATAGGCATTTCACTGATGGTAGTTTCAACCAGGAGAAAGAAAGCTGGCTCCTGTTTTGCCCCTCTCTTTCATGAGGAAAGCAAAGGCTTTTCCGGAATACTTCTTTTAGAAGATTTTCTTAAATACCGTTGACCAGAGCCACGTCACATGGCTGAGAGAGAGAGAGAGAGAGAGAGAGAGAGAGAGAGAATAAGACAGTGAACCTGAGTGGGTATTGTGGGAGCTGATGAAAAGTCTTTGCCACAAGGTCAATCCTGATTCAACTTCCAAAGATTTTTTTGTCATGGTTGATTTCCAAGTTCTTTTACTGGTAGAGAGCTAAAATGCTGAAATGCTGCAGTAGGTCTATAAATTAAAAGTGTATATATAGAAGAGTCTGAGTATTAGTTGTACTTTCCCTTCACTTTATAGAGGAACTCATCATTTTCTTGAACTGAAATAGAGAGATCCAAGACCATCTGATACACTTCAGATGATTGCTAAAACTACAGCTCTGCTTAACAACTTGAGCATCGATTTTACTTATTTTTCTAATATTAGTCATGTGTTGATTCATTCATTTGACAAATATTTACTAAGGTTCTACTATGTGCCATGCATTGTGATAGGTGCTAGAATATAGTGGTGAATGAAATATAGTTTCTTTTCTATGAGGCTTGGTTTTTAATAGAACAAATGAATATAATATATTTAATTATAATTGTAATAAATATTATGAAGGGAAAGAATAATGTGAGATGAGGATTTAAGGAAAGTTAGCAGAGTTTGAGGTATGTCAGGGAAACCTTCTGTAAGTACACTGAAACTGTGGCTTCTAAATCCTGGCACCACTGACATTTTGGGTTGGATAATTCTTTGTTGTGATGGACTACATTGCTTTGCAGGGTGTTTAGCAGCATCTCTGGCCTCTACCCACTAGCTGCCAATAGCTCTCCTCTCTCAGTCGCGACAACACAAAATAGCTCTAGACATTGACGAATATTCCCTGGGGGCAAAACTGTCCCCAGTTCAGAATCACTGATTTAAACAAAGACTTGGAAGATGAATAGGAGACTCAGTTACACCAAGAGGGAGAGGTCAGTAATTTGAGTTCATCTTTGATCCAAATGTCTTCTTTTGGTAAAATTTTAAAACCCTCTTGCTTTATTTGAAGAACTTGAAAAATCACTTTTTCTAGAAATGTTTGCTGAATAATGGAAAATAGGTGCTAAGTTCCGTCTGGTTCACATCCTGAATAAACAAATCCTATGACATCTTTTCTACTATTTCACAAACTACAGGTGTGCCCATGAAGTCTGGAAACACAGATAATGTTATTTTACTTTTTCACAGATTGAAGATGTCCTCGATAATATCACATTTATTTGCCTATGTTTCCAGACATACTCCTTTTTTTTCCTACCACTCTATTGACAGGCCTTGAGGACCTGTTGGTGCCTAGTGCTGTCCTAGATACTACAGCGTAAATATGAATAACGAAAGACCTGTGGTCTCCATGAATTTATTCTCTTGTTTCAGTCAGGTGCAATACTAATTGAGTTGTAGAGGCAAACCTTCAGTGTTCAGTTGGTTATTTTTCTGCTCTCTGCATGTCCTTTCAAATGAAAACAGATTGAGAAGCAAGGGCAATGTCTATTTAGCTCTCGATTCAGCACCTACGATATTATAAAAGAGAATACCAGCAGAAGATTTGATTGATGATAATTCTGATATTAAATGATTAATAGCAGTGATTTGCAACTCACTCAGACAACCTGCAACTGAAGTGGCAATTCCACTAGGCTTGATTCTTCATAACTATTTGCCAAATCAATTGAGACTTGGTTTTCATTGGCTTCAAGCTCTGTGCATAGCTTCCCCAAAGTGAGATCTCTCCTAAAATTCCTTGCCAGGCTTTTGACCTACTTCCTTCTTATCCCTTCTCCCTGAGACAGATTTTCCCCCTAAAAGCTCTCTTATTTACCACCTGTCTAGCCAAGTCAACCACCAACTATATAAAAGCTGAAGGGAGGCAGAATATTTCTTTCCTGTTTTGCAGAGTCAGATATTTTAGGTGATAAAAAAAATTAAAGTACTCCTTTGCTTTCTAATTAATACTTTATTTTGATTACAACCACACATTGATTCACCTGTCCAGACTGTTCATAAAATAAAACCAGAGGTATAAAGATGGTTAAGGACATGCTTTTCTATTTCTCTTTTCTATAAAAGGGAGCTTGACGGTGGTGGCTCATCGCTCTGTAATGAAGAATAAACTTGAAATTTTAAAGAAAACAGGAGTCAGAATGAAGAGGTAGTTAAATCTGGAACTCAAGTAATTAGGAGATTGAATTTTTATCTCATGGAAGTGAAAGCAACTCATCAGGAAAGCTCCCTAAAGGAAAAAAATCACTAAAACAGTGCAATAAAATGAACACAGTAGTGCAATAAAGCACCCCTTTTCCTTCCACTGACCCTTTAGAATCTTTTGGAGTCAGCCCAGCGTGACAAGTAAGGAGATCAGCACCAACACACCTCACTCTTTCTCAGAGGAAGAAATATGTCAGCAGGTCTCTACACTTGAATGTCAGTGACATTTACCCTATGCATTCCCCCTGGCTTTCCACATCCCATACCCACAGTTAGTTAGGTTGAAGGTCTTTTAATTCATATGACCATGCAGGAGACATTAAACTTCTTCAAGATCTGCATGTCCTAAATTCTTGGTCATCTCCACAGTGGGGCCCTGACAGATTGTCCAAATCACAGTGCAGAAACTGCGGTTAGAGTTATGCAATATTCAAATAGTGTTACGTGGAAACTGCTGAGGACAAAGTTCTTTTCCAGAAAATGAAGAGGTTGCCAAGCATTACAATATATATTATTAGTTGGAACCAGTCCTCAGACCTTCTCTGAAAGTACAATGCTATGGAGCCTGGGAATGTAATACAGTTGACTCAGATATCCTAGTCACAGCAGCAATTCAGGAATGAAGAAGGACCTCCCATCACACTCGTGGGTGTATGTGTTAAAACCAGAATGTTCTTTCTTTAGAATTGCTCTCAAATTCAGCAAAGAGTATGAGGTTTGTTTTGGTAGGGCAAGGCCACAGAAACAGATCCTGGGAGACTCTTTATTTAGGATGTTTTGAACAGTTTAATATTTTCACATTTTGTGAGTTCCATCTCTGTTAAGCTACCCTTGGATTTGTTGTGAAGTAAGGGCCACATAACTTTCAAATGAAAGTTTCCTTGTCATTACATTCTCAGGCAAGGTGGATATTCAAATATTTAACACATGGAAGGTAATGGATCCTTATCCTCAATTATTCTCTCACAGACCTGTTCCTGAAGGCTCCTTGCTGTGCCAGGCAGTAACCTTTCAGTGGTGATTTTGGGATGGTCTGGTGAGGGGTTCTTATGAAGAAATCCCAGGTGCCCCTGGTGGTGGTGGCTCAGGGTAGTGGCTATTTGTCAAGTGGCACACAAGTATTTCAGTATTTTAATAACTAGCATTGCTGTATTGGTCCAAACTGCTGAATGTCAGCCTTACTTTCCTGGATGAAATTAAATAAACAAATAGATGAATGACTTATCCTCTCATTAATAATTAGGTTGTCCTGAGTTCTTCAGAAAACCATAGAAGCTTCTATGCGTGAGTTTAGTTTGCTGAATATTTTTCTAGAAACTTTCCTACAGATAAGACGTTGGCGAAGAACCAAGCAGGATGGCAGCTAACTTTTGGCCATATGTCAAAGTAACTAGAGAGGATAAATGATTCCAGCCAAAGCTATCAATAATTGACAGCAGGTAATTCAGTACATATATCCCCAGCAGCCTTTTTACAAAGGTGGCAAAGAGAATGTCTCTGTTTCTCTTCACCCATTCAATTCAGACACTTGCCCACCCTCAAATAGTGGCACACATTCCAATCATGAAAAGCAAATGGTGTGACAATAGTCAGGGGACTTTCAGACCAGAGCAGTCCCTTGGTAAACATAGCTTCTAAATGCTATCTCTCTCTCTCTCCCATGGGACACTTACTGCAAAAGAGGCCGAAACTCAATGTTGGATATGTTTGAAAATTACAGGTTATGTCATTTATGTAACCAAAACACAGCATGAGGGCCCCGCAAAACTTTTATATTTGGCATTTTACTGTGTGTGTGTGTGTGTGTGTGTGTGTGTG
>CM053507.1:134770156-134864612 GCA_028627145.1 Eidolon dupreanum | reverse complement strand
CTTGCATATCTGAAGATGTTTTTATTCCATGCTCATGCTGGATTAAAAGTTTAGGCAGGTGTGCAATTGTACATCAAAATCCATTTCCGCTCAGAATTATAAAAATATCGCTATTATGTTTTTCACTCTTCTAATGTGGTTAATAGAAAGTCTGATGTCTTTCTGATTCCAATTACTTTGAGTATGACTTTCTCCCCTTTTTATGAATACTTTCTGAGTCTTCTTATATCAATTATTTTGAAATGTTTCAGTAGGTTTCCTTGGTGTGTATCTTTTTATTTATTAATTTTTTAATCACTGCACCTCAGCCTTGGTTGTGGCCTTTCAGTCTGGGACTTCATGTCCTTTAGATCTTGGAAACACTCTTTTTTAAAAAAAAATTTCTCTCATTTATTTTCTCTCTTTTCTCTTTCTGGAATTATGAGCAGTCAAATGTTAAACCTTCTGGTTGATCTAAATATTTTTTTCTCCCTCCCATTTTACAATCCCTTTGTGTTTTTATTCTCCATTTTTTGAGAGTTTCTTGATATTCTCCTGGAGCCTACCTATTAAATATTCCTATAAAAGATGTTAACTGTGGTTTTTCAGGTTGTCTTCAAGTTTCAAGAGAGACTCCAGGGGCTGACAACAGAAGTTACAGATCTGCTAAGAAGATTTAAAGGATGATGAAACCACAATGTAACCAGTTAATTGAATAAAAAAAGTTGAACTTGTAAGGCTAAAGTCAGGAAATTATTTAATTTATTTTTTAAATACTATAATCTGTCAACCACATTATTTTGAATATTTTCTTCCTGCTTTTGAAAGAAACTTGGGCCACTTCCAGGTATTAAATATAGTCTTGATTAGACAATTGTCTCAATAGACAATTGGGGATATCGTGCCTGTCTAGGGGTTCCTTTCAGGATGACTCAATTTTTGCTCCTTTCCATAGTTTCCGCCTGTGCCTCATGGGAAGCACAAAGCTTTGTCCAACCACCAGTGGCATGTAGTGTACTCTCACAGCAGCCCTTTATCCTTGTTCTAATGTTGGGACAGGTAGGTACCAACCATTCTGTCCCCCTCTCAAATTTTAGGGAGACATATGACAACATCTTTGAATGTTTCCCTGTAAATTGATTCCCTTTTCCCAGGGGAAATGAGAAATAAAGAACTCACTGGTAACTCACTCTAAAGAAATTCTCACTACTGGCCTCTATCCATAAATTTTCTCACCTTCTCTCATACATGCTTAAGGTGGGTGATGATAAGGAATGAAAAACTGTCTCATATTCTCCTGTGTAGATTAAACAGGTGTTCTGGAATCTGTCGATCTTGGATTTAGTTAAAACTGAGACCACAAGAAAATTTACATTTAATATCTTGTTTCACTTTAGCAATTTATTCTTATTTCCGATACTTTTTGCTTTTTTCTTCCTTTCAGTTTCTTACTCTATGTTAACATATGATATCTTCAAAATTACCTAGGACTACAAATTAGTAATTTTCATTATTTTCTTGCATTTCCTTTATTATCTGTTTCTTTTAGGTTCCTCTTTTGTTTGTTTACTTTTGCTGTCTATGTACATCAGAAGCTTTTCTTAAATGCTTGGTAACTCTTGATTGTCTCTTGTCATTTAAGAGTGAGGTACTAGAATCTGAGTGATGTTTTAGAAAGAAGAGAAACTTGTGGTTAAATTTATCACATTTAATTGCAAGTTTTCTTGGGCTTTAATTTTTAAATCTTATCACCACGTCAATCCATTTTAGGGCCCCGGTTCGCATTTTTTCTTTCCATTCTTCTTGGTATGGGCAGAAGAGGTCCAGTGTGAAAATGCGTGATCTCCTTCATTAACCAGGACAGCATGGGTTTGCTAAAGAGTTTCCAAATCAGAGCTTTCCAAGCTATGGGCAAAATATTTTATATCAAATGGATGAACTACAATATATCAGTTAAAGTTATAGCATCTACTTTCCTATTTCATGCATATAGCTGTAGTTCTTATTTGGGAAGATTTCGAATAGTTGAATAAGTTGAATAGTTAATTGAGTAGATTACTATTAAAGTTTAGAGTCACTCCTAGATTACTTTTGTTGAGAATGAATGCTAGGGAACAGATGGACAAATTCATCTGTTGGTTAAAAATGGCACGTTTTCAGAGTCACACCATAGATTGTTTTAAAAAATGGCCACAGAAATCCCCACCCCATCCTATATGTCTTTTTGCAGTATGACCATGCCATTCCTCCCACTATGAATCTGGTCCACCTTACCTTGATCTAGGCTGGCCCTTTGACTTGCTTTAACCAACAGAATGTGACAAAAATGACACATGTGACTGCCAGTGACAGGCCCTCAGAGATCGTGTGGCTTCTCTTTTTTCCCTAAGCCTCCAAGTAGCTAAGTCCAGGGTACCCTGCAGGAGAGAGGCCACATCAAAGAACACTGAGGGACCCCAGAACACAGATAGGACCGAGGACCCGACATGCAAGTGGGGCCTTGGATCCCCTGACCCCAGTAACGTGCAGACAACCTCACCTGAAATGGAGACAAGCTGCACCTGCTGAGTCCTGATATCTGACCCACAGAATCATGAGCAGCAAAATGGTTTAAGTTTTAAGTCACTACATTTGGGGGTGGTTATGCAGCAATGGATAACTGTGACCGACTCACTTTAGAAAAACCATTCAGAACAGGGAGTCATAACTCACACAGCATTTTGGGTATCTGTACTTATGTGCACTAGACAGGGGATGAAGTCTACAACTTTCATCTGTTCCTTAAAGGAGTCTTGTCTCCAAAAAGACTAAGAACCATTGATTTATGTGTCATTCAAAGTTAACCACAGTATCAACACAGGTTTCAGTTTTTGTTTATAAAAATAATACACATTTGTGCTATTAGAAAATTGAGATTACAAAACTAAATAAAAGATTGTCTCAAAGGCATGGTAAAAAAAAACATTGATGTATATCCTGCCAGAGCACATAAATATTAAGAATCCATTTGGAGAAATCAAAATGGTATATGTGCACTTACACGTGTGTGTCTCTATATGTCTGTGTATGTGTGTGTGTGTGTGTGTGTGTGTGTGTGTGTGTGTATATATGCATATAAACATATTTACATATAAATAAATGACTTTACTCAGTAAGAAAATCAGACCTCTGAAATATATATTGCAAATATCTTACACTTGTTTGTTGTTTGTCTTCTGACTTTTGATGAAAGATTAATTTTGTTTTGCTGTCAAATATATCAATATTTCATCTTATAGCACCTCATTTCATATCACTCCTAGAAAGATCCTCCCTTCTTTTACATAAAATACACCCACAATTTCTTTTAGAACTTCGTGGTATCAACTTTTTTTCTCCTATAACAATTATTTATCTCTCTATGGTTTATCTGAAGTTTATTTTGTTAGAAGAAATGAAGCTGAAAGCTGGCTTTACTTTCCCCCCAACATTTATCAAATAGTACCTCTTTTCACCACCCATTTTGCTATCTCATATACCTACTTTCCATATGTATTTGGGACTACCTCTAGGCTCAACGCTGCTCCACTCTTCTTGTTATTCCTATACTAGTAACTCAGTGTTTTAATTAAATTGCTTATCATGTACTTCCTATATGGAAAGGAGGTACTCTCTGTCTCTTTTTACAAACTTTTCCCTTTTAACTATTATTAACTTTTGATTTTTCTGGATGTACTTAATGATTACATCAATTTAGCATCTACCCCCCCAACTGCCTGCATCTACAAATTCTCCAAACATATTTTTTTAGTTTGGAAGGCATCACATTGAACTCATGGCTCAGTCTGGGGAGAAGTTACAACTTTATAACACTGAGATTTCCTACCCAAGAAAAAGGTCTCTTTGCATTTATTCAAGAACCACAATGGTACAATTAATTTTTTTTCTTCCTTTGGTCTCTGTTAAGTTTATCTCCAGATATTTTAACTTTTTTGATCAAGAAGAAAAAGATAGTTTACAATACAAATATTCAGTTACTTCTGGCTTGGAGGATGCAGACACATTACTACTCTATCCAAGTAAACACCCATGGCTTTCCCCCCATATGTTTCAAAGGCATTTTAGTCACACATAACTTTGAATGGGTCATCTGTCCGGTTTAGCTCAGGGATAATTGCATTCGACAGCCTTGATGCTTTCCAAGCTCTCCTAGAAGATCTGCCTGTTAAACTGAAGCAGACTTCCACATAGAAGATATAACACTTAGAAAAAACAGTACTCCCAAAGAGAAACCCGAAGTTCCTTTGATGGGCTTATTCAGCCCACAACTCGAAAGAGAATATAAAGGAAAAAATGTACTTTTAAATATCAATGTGGGGCGGATACCTAAAAATTTCTCAGGTATAATTCTCTGTTCTGTAAATCAAAGTGTTCTGAAGGGATTCAGTGACGAACACTGAGGGTTTACCTGGGATTTTACTGTATGCTTCCAGATTGAAAAAAGAAATGGATGGAGTCACTGGGAAAGAAGCAAAATAATACATACAAATATGTATGTAAATTCTACATTTCAGAAAAAGGCCCTTTAGCACCTTTTGAGAGACATGTTAACATCCATAATTCTACCCATGGACCCACATAAATGGAAGCCTGGATTCTACATATTTCTTTGGCACTAGAAGTAAGACATAAGAATTTAGAAGGAATAAAATAGATATTTGCCATGACAAACAATTTAAAGCCCAAAGATATGGGGGTGGCATAGAACAAGGAAATGGCAGAAGGGAATATAAATTAAAAACACTGGGTAGGGGGGTGGTCAATTGGTAATGGAGTCCAAGCAGAAAGGCCCTTCCATGGCCAATCTTTAGACTGTGTGTTTTATTCCTGGTGAGCTTCTTTTCTGTAGTCATAAGACTGTGGATCAATTCCCAAATATGCTCAGACAGAAATTCAAATGAAATTTGGTATAAGAATAATGCAGAGATAAAAAGGCCTTATGGGGCAGTGGTAAGATTTATGAACCACTTTAATTTACTACAATATTTTGAGGAAAAATAGCAAAGGTGTGAGGAGAAAAGAAAATGCCCTAATAATCTTTATAAAAACACTGAGGCAATCTTTGATGACTGCATAGAATTTTTTTGTGAGAAGGAATCCTAAAATTTAGGAACTTGTGGGGAGCAGATTCCATAGGTTAGAAGACCTCTGGGGTCAGAAGTATCTCAGCACCTCATGCTTCGGTCTTTTCTAGAACGATGTATCAAGAGAGCCAAAAGCAACATACCCATTAGCAAAAAAATGGCCCTTATCACTTTTATTTTTAGTTGCTGATCACAGAGAAAATTATCCACACTGTTCTAGAAATAGACTGATATACTACAAGACTTTGACCTCCCAAATTAAGTTAGGATATCAATATATCTCTACTTACTTTCTGCAATGAATAGTTTCAGGCTGTGTCACTTTTTCAAAACAATAATAATAATAAAAATGTCCCAAGAGTGTATCCTGGATAAATAAACATCTGAAATCCACACAGTGCAGAATCCACTGCAAACATTATTTTTCTGTTCTGGAATGTAAACTCCTTAACTCCACAAACATGGTGTTCACTTCGTCCTAAGATTACTGTCTCACAATGACCCAAGCCTTTTCAGGCAGTGATGACATCTGCTGTTGAGAAGGGACTCAAACCTGCCATATATGCATTGCATCTCGTTATTAGCTCTGTAAGGAAATATCCTCCAATCGTTGGCTTTTGTGATACTGGACCACTCTTTAGTTTGGGTTGGTCAGAGGAGTGTGTCTGAGCTGAGAGATGGAGAATGGGCATAAACTCAGAATGTGTTGAGGGGGAGTATAGGTGATGAATTTATGAGAGTCCTACCCATAATGCAGCAGTGGGGTTCAAAATACTCAGGTCCCCTCGACACTGTGAACAGTATGGCCACTCTACAGGAAAAAAACTAGCATTTCTTCCAATGAATGAGATGGATGCTATTGAGTTAATTCCACAAGGATTTAGTTATTAGGTGGGAATTGCTTATGTCTTTAAACTATACTCCAGGAGGATCATGGGGTTGTGATGGCAAGAACATAGAATTACATGGATGAGAGCATCCGAAATATTTGTCAATTTCATTATTCCTTATATCCCCCTACTTTCCGGAAGATAAAAATATACCATTTATTTAAACTTGTCATCCATCATAGAAGAATTTCTTTTCATTTTCCAGGACTGGGAACACAAATATATTGCCCAATATATCATTAAAAACCATCTTTAATACTGTAGTTAAAAAGAACTAATAGCAAAATCAGGTTTTCTTAAATCTACTTTATTATTTAGTAATCATACACAAACATGGAGTTCAGGGTAAAGACAGCATGAGTTACTGTAAACGCTGGGCATTGCAAGCGTTAAAAAAAAGGTTGGTAAATGGACAGAGGGAGAAAAGAAGATTCAGGGTATCACCTAAGGATGATGCTGGAAAAGATCAAACCCTTCCTGAAATTCTTTCTGTCTCACAGGTCGTGAGAGAGTCTCAAGATGACAAGTTTAAAAGATGGGAGCTACTTACAATTCTGCTAAGAACTGTTACAGTTGCCATGTGGTTGAGTGCGAATCATCCTTTCAGGAAGACCAAGAACTCTACATTTTTTTCTTCCAAAAGAGTCTCTTCTTTAATAGGGACTTGAGCAGATCCCTGTCATTGGTCTAGATAATGGATCACCTATACATACATTTTCAAGTGTAATGACACTCTTGCTTATTAAAGACCTCTCAGCTGAAGGGGCAGAATATTATGAACTGGCCGAGCCATTCATTTTCTTGAATATGTTATTCAGTATTTTATGCTAAACCAGCAATACACCATCCATTTTAGTACAATGATCCTTATGTTCAATAAAATTGAAGTGTCGCATCATAAATCATTATAGTCATTTATTTTACATTAGACACATTAGCCACTATATTCCATAATCTATTACAATAAGGTGGATTTAAATGTACCCCAAGGAACTGCAATAATAACTCGAGAACCAAATATAGCAATTTATGGATAAAATATGCTTAACCTAAAATTGCACTAGCTATCATGATGGCTGTGAACTCTGAATGGAATTCAGAGCTGATGACAACTGAACTTAGCTACACATAAAGAGGGAAAGAAACAGCAGACTTTCCTCGAATTTTCTGTTTGTTAGTTTAAAAAATGAAAAAAATTAATGATTACACAATTATTCAGGGAGACAGACACTGGGTGAGGCTTGCTCAAATGAAACTTTTTTTAGATATACGTTCAAGACTTGTAGTTAACCGTTCAACAGGGTGTCTACTCCTGGAAGCTTCATCAGCTCAGACTAATTTCACTAGTCCCAAAATTGTGAAAATTCAGACAGAGGCTAGGTAGTATGAAGAAAAAGGTTTGTACATCTAATTAATAGTGTAAATAAAGTGCCAGGAGAGTGCTTTTGTACCAGAGAACTTTCTAAAAGCATCTTTAAGTTTGTAGGAGGCATCCTTTTACTTATAACCGAGATAATTACATATTCTTATTCATTTCCCCAATGATCTCTTCTAGATAATATTATATTGGCCTACTCCATTTTCCTGTAAATTGTGAAAAAAGCAATAGAATTGTGTTCTATACACCAGATTCTTCAGGAATTTGGTATTCCATGCTATTGACACTCTTAGCACCCCTCTTGGCAATCTCAAGTTTACTAATCATGAAAATTAGACTAGCTTTATTATATTACCTGATATGAAGTCCTTGTTGTTCAGTATTATTAAAAAAGTGTGTCCACTGCTATGTTTAATCTGATTTAGCATGGCCCAGAATGGCCAAGGTCAGTTCTTGCTCAGGAAATTAGAGACCAGATTAAATTTCCTCCTTGAAGGTGATTCACCTATTCTTCCACCCACCCTCTCACCCTGCTCCCATCGAATCATATAATCATCCACTCATCAACCAGTAATCCAGCTAATGAATATCCAGCAACTATATAATGCTTTCTCTGTGCCAGACACAGGTAGGTACTAAGGATACAATGACGAACAAGATAGAGCAGCTACCTTTGCAGCAAGACATAGTCAGTCTGCACTTAACATAGTGCATAGGTTCAGCGTCTCTAAGCAAAATGACCTATAAAGAAACCAATTTTACCATAGGCTCATTGACATAAATAAGACCTAATTTCCTACAGCATCTCATCGATGTTGTGGCGTTGAAGACCTGCTGTACTGTCAATGAGTATATTGTCTTTTAAATATATGCACACATGTTTTTATACACCATGTACAATCCTCAAATACTTATGGTTACTTATGAATTTTCCCTCAGTCAACATTTATAGATTTGTAAACTGATACATAAGTAAAGTTCTGAGGGGAAGAGAGAACCATGTCTGACTAACTGACCTTATGTGAATTATTTATCTTCCCTGGTCCTCATTTCTTCATCTGTACAATAAGGGGTTAATCAAGTAGGTAGTTTCTAGGATCCCTTCTTAAATTCTAGGACTGAATAATTTTAGCTGTTCCTTTTATGAAAATGTCTCAAATAAAAAAAAAAACAAGACAAAATAGAGAAGTACAAAATCTCATGATTGTCATATCTGTTTGTCCTCTGCCATGCAATTTGTACTTTTGTTTCTTTTTACTATTTACTTACTACTAATACCAAATTTGCTGTTCTCACATCATTTTGCAGTCTAGTTTATGCTCTTAAAAATTATTATTATCTGATTATGATGCTAATACCAAGTTTGTTGTCACCATTATTTAAATCCTCTTTCAGCATCAGCACCGTCCTGGGTTTCCTCTTCTACTGATATATCTGAATTATATATTATTTCCCCCGGGCACACTTTTCCAAATGAAATAAAATTTCATTTTCTGTTTCTAGTACTAATCCCACTAGATTCCTTGGCTTAAAATATTTATAAATACCACTTTGTACCATTTTTTATAATTTGACCCCATTACGTGTATTGTATCTGGTGCTTCTAGGAGGTTCTGGTCACCCACAACTAAGGCTTTCTTCTCAGATGATACGTCGCCTTTTATGTGTCTTTCAATTATGGAGAAAAATTGTGGTACCTATTTCTCAATAAATAGATCGATAGAATAGAAATTATATAAATATATAAAAAGGACATATGATGTAATTGTCCTCAGATTAACCTGTGGGCTACAGATGCCACATATTAAATGTTTACTAAAGGCAGCCAACTATCTATGCAAAATCTTCAAGTCAAATTCAGAAATATGCAGAAATTTCTGAGCATAGTCTTTTAAGCAGAAATAGGATATTGACTGGGGCCCAGTTAGGAATATAATCTCATTCTAATTGATCCAGTAGAATAAATTTTATATAGCAACTAGTCACATGTTTTGTAAGAGCTGAAAACTGAACGGGATAGTGATAGAGATTAAGGGGCAGGAAGCCACTACTTGCCTTAGAGCTGGAAGGATAAAAGGAAGAGATGGTATTAATGAAGGCCAGGAGCCCTCCACCCCTTGCCAGAGCCTCCTTTTGGCCAAATCAGGCTGGAAGAAGTGGATTAAGAAGGCAGTTATTGAGGCCTAGGTTTGAGGGCCTTTTACTGTGTAGACCCCTTATGCAAGGCCCTGGAGGAGGGCTGCCTTAGCAACTTGTGTATATGGTCTGAGACGTATGTCATTTTAACTATGACTACTGTCTCTTTGTACTCTGACACCCACACCATTATGCTTCTCTCTTGAGTTAGGTGGCTTTAGAGTGGCCTGGGCACATTGAGGGGCTGTACAGGGGTAGCTGATTTTGTTGGTGTCAAAGTGGGATATATGTATGTGGTTCACAGATATTCTTGTGTAGAGTTAAGTCTAGTGTGGTTTCTGTAAGATTGAGGGTTGCTAGTCCTACTGAGTACACAGAAGCTGGCGACACGAGACATCCTGCAGACATCAGTCAGACTGTTCCACACGGCTAAGAATTTTCCCATATCTTCCATAAATTTAAATGTCTCATCAGACATTCAGATTAGTGAAAAGGATTTTTCGTGGTGTCAGAATGGCCTGCAGTAAAACACGACTGTCCACTGTGCCACTTCGCCTGGCTTTCACCTCAGATGTCTTATGCCAAACCAATTGGTCACAACATGAGAAACTTAAACTGCCTGAAAATCTTATAGCTCTTTTATGAAAGCAGCTTGATAGCAGCTTACCCACGACTACCAATGAGCCTAGAAATTTATATAACCACATTAATAATGAGTTTAGAAGGAAAACGTTTCTAAATTGTCAGTAATAAAAAAAAGTGAATTCTAATCAGCGTACTAAGAAAGACTGAATTACATTTCAGTCTTTTTTTTCCCTATAGAAAATCATTGTCATGGGAAGAAATAGTCAAATAGCATAAAGTCAAAAATTCTAGGAAAAAAATATGAGAGAGCTATCTCAACAGTTAACTAATAAAAATATGATCTTAATTTTCTAGCTTTTAATTTTTATCCTGTTTTTTTCTAAGTAAATTTTTAATATTTTTATTTTTCTTATTAAAAATACATATTCCCTTTTGTATATAATTTTGTGTTTATAATTTTAAATTATTTTTATATAATAGGGTCCCCAAACTACATAAACTTCAGGCCCTATGAATCTGCTGACACAGGAGCTTGGGCAATGTATTTTATAGCAGTTGCCTTGTGTGATACAGAGTAGCAAGGAGAAGCATGGGGACTGAATCTGAGAGCCAATAAGTAAAAGACAAGTACTACAAGATCTTAAGGAGCTCACAGTTTCTTTGGGAGGGCTAGAAAACCAGACTTGGGAGTTATGCAACCAGAGATAATGGCTGACATCACACCAGGGAAGGGAGGAAGCCAGATGCTTCCCATATTGGGCACATACATTCCAGCTCACACTGCCAACATACTGATGATAGGTTTTGAATGGTACCACTGACACATCTGCCATGGCTGTCCCCAGAGATGCCATGTAGTTCTTGCAAGATAAACCATGCACATGGGTCACCAGCTGTCGAATCTAAATCTGGTTCATCTCCATTTGACAAGAGAAGCCAGGGTCACTTACTTGTCCCCTAAATGCTAGGAAGGTTTGGAAAACTCATCAGTTTTCTTATCTCTATAAGAAACTTCCAAAAAAAGAAATAATGTTGAAAGAAAAAAAAAAGATCCCAAATATCCATTATAGTGCCACCATTATTATTTCTATCTTATGGAATGGAAATAAAAATGAAAGCTTAGAGCACAGGCAATCTGCCCACATTCACACAGCTAGAAAGTGATAGAGCTGGTAGTCTGCCTCCGGACCTGGGGACACAAATTCAAATATCAGCAGAATCCAGTGAGTGATATAGATGAGAAGGGAAAAAATGCACAGGTGTCATTAGAGATCTCAATTAATCCTTGCTCTCCAGGACTGGGGAATAGCAGACAGTGGTAGGGACTGTGGCAAACTAGAGAACTCATGTCTGTCTGAAGAGACAGCTGTCCCTAACCTATTGCTGGTTGTGACCATGTCGGAACACTGGCCAATGAGACCAGATATGCTGATTTTAAAAAAGGAGCCCCAAATCTAGATTTTACTGTGAAAATTCTTGATTTTTAAATGTTGCTAAAAATTAAAAAAAAAAATCTTCATAAATATCGCTTGGGCCATAATTGTGCAAGTTCCTCTGCTACTAGATTTTGACTTCAGGTTTTTATTTGCAATTTCTGCTCCAGAGTGAGCCTTTGCCCATGAAATTACATTGCCATACCTCCTCTGTTAAGTGGACAGCATTTTATAAACCCTCTCTTAACTCCCAAGCTTTGCTTTTCCTCTATACTTGACCGGACCGGAGTTAGAAGCAATGAGTTTTTAGTTTTGAATGTACTGCTTGTTAGCTGCATAATCTTGGGTGAGTCCTGTTACTTCTCATAATATTAGTTTTTCATCTGTAAAATAAAGATTGAAGAAGAGTCCCATCTGCCTACCTTTCAGGATCACGGTGGGAATCAAATAAAATAATGGCTCTAAACATGTTTCGAAAACTATCAAGATCTACAGAAAAGTTAGTGTATTATTTTTAATGATAACCTTAATTTTCCAAAAGCTAATTAGTCCAAATTCTCCCTTTCCATTTATAGAAAATAACACATTAATTTTTCTTCCGTCTCGATTCTACCCCCATCCTCTTTGGCATTTCAAAAATGATTGCCTTGGATTCAATAAGTTCATTAACCACTTCCCCTTGCACTGCAGGAAACAGCTCATCTCCCCAACTTACCTTTTCAACACAGCATTTATTTTTTCACATAACTTCTTAGCTTGTTTTTTTCTTTTTCTTTTCTTTCTTTCATTTTTTTTTAAGTCAAGTACAACAGTAATTTTTGTTTTCATTTAAATTTTTCTTTGGAGACTGTAAAGTAACTGGCTTGAATAAAGAGATGGAATATTGAGGAGGTCAGTCGAGAGGCAGGGCAAGGGCAGCTGGAGTGTGTGTATCCATATCCCCCACTGTCATTCCTCTCGTTTTTTGAGAGTTTGTGTCATGAGCTTGAACTGTCTATGTACCATATGTGCCCTGGGGAAAGCCATTCTCATTGAAAGACAAAATAAACTCATAACTTATATGAAGAATAGAATTCATTTGGCAATGGTATTTCTTTCCATAGAACCCTTTTCCAAATGTCTTGTTGCAGCACAAAGATAGGCTTAAGCCTCAGCCCTGGCTTCCCAATGAAAGCCCTCAATTGACCCATTTATATTGATGTGGCAGGAATATCCAGGGAGATATACCTATAATTTGATACTGTACCTATTGTTAATTAAATAAAAACTATAAACAAAGAGACAATCTGTGATAAAAGATTGGCAAAGCTTTTTTTTTTTTTTTTTTTTTTTTTTTAAGCAGTGGGAGGCTTTTTTTTGATGGAAAAGGGAATGAAGGTACCTTTTACTGCAGACCTAGATAGTATGGGTAGCTGGTCTTATATCTTTCAGAATTAATATAAGTGGACACTTCTAATAAACATCCACACAGGGCTGGTCAGAATCTGGTCCTTACTCCTATTCTCTGTTCTTGCCAGGTGGGACTGTTTCTGTTTCCACAATATACCACATTCACCTTCTCTTTGCCTTCCCTTAGTTTGTTCTCCTTTCTGATATGCCTCTCTCCAATACCCTCGACCTACCTATAACCTACAACCCTTCCAATCTGGGCACAGGGCCAACATCCTCCATGAAGCCTTTGTTGATCACCCTCATTCCCAGTATGCCTCCCTTTCTCACCAGGAACCGAATCGGACCTACAATGTAGCGTCATATTTGTGCCCTGGTATCTAACTGCTGGCCTTATTGCTCTATTTGAACTTTAAGTTCAGAGCCATTGTGTGTACTTCTACTCTAATATCCAGAAAGTCATGCAAACTCTCGCCTTGGGGGTTTCACCACAAAATGTAATTGGTTATATTTCCAAGCGTCCAGTGTTTGAGAAGGTCAGAGGAAAAATATTCATGCAGACACAGGTGCTCACGTATTTAACACTGCATGTAACACAGTGAGCATCCTATTTCTAAAAGCATTCAAGTAGAAGCTGGATACCCATTGGCAAGAATAGTATAGAGTGAATTTAAGCATGACTGGAATGGGGTAAAGAAAATAGGGCCCATATAAGTAAAGCAGTCAGCTCAAAGTCATAAAATAGGTAAGTGGCAAAACCAGCACTTAAACCCTGGCACTTCTACTCCTAGCCAGTATCCTCTCTAATGTATTCCCTCATAACTGCATGTCTGAAGACACTGAGGCCGAACATGTTGCATTCTGTCCACTACATTGTATTTGGAGGAGTTCAGGTCTAATGTGGCCTTTATATTAAATGACCAAACTATTTTCTCAAGGGTAGAGATTTTTGTTTTGTTTACTGTAATAGCCTAAGTGCTTTTTCACATAGTAGGTACTAAACAAAGAGTTGCCTAATGTTGAATGAATGAGTACTTGAAAATGTGATTATCAGTCAGATAGGCTAGGCTATGCTGCAAAAACAACTCCTAAATCTCAGCTACTTATAAAATCAAAGGATTATTTCTCATTCAGGTTTAATGTCCACCCCCACTTAGTAGGGAACTCTGCTCCATGACACCTTATTTGGAAACACAGACTGATAAAACAGCCACTATGCAGCTAGTTACCATATCAGAAAGAGAGAGAGAGAGAAAGAGAGAGAGAGAGAGAGAGAGAGATTGAGAGAGAGGTCTATCTGAAGATTTGGCCTGGAAGTGAGACCCATTACTTCCATATTTACAATTCCTTGCCAGTTTTATCCTATGGCCCATCTAACCGTAGAGAGCCAGTATGGGCAATCCCATCACGTTGCCAAAAGAAATATGTGTAGAACAGCATTTGTGAGTCCCATTTTTACTTGCTTTTAGTTTCTTTCCTGCCATTTGAAGTAGGTAAAGGAGGTTGGAGAAGAGTAAACAGTCTAAAAGAAGACGCCCTTCACATGAATGGATGAAGGGAGAAGAAATTCGAGGCATTTGTTTTAGTTTTTCCCAATTAAGAAGCAATCCTCAGATGTTAAGAATTCAGGCTCCATTGTAAAAAAAAAAAAAAAAAAAAAGACATAGTGCAGACAGGTAATTACCTGGGGGGAGGGGTAGAAAAAAGATAAAGGTAGGAAAAACAGCAAGATAATTTTCTATATATTAGTTAATGTTATTTTCTGAATGTCTGTGTCCCCCAAAATTCTTATGGTGAAGCCCTAACTCCCAATGTGAGGTGGGCTTTGGAAGGTAATTAGGTTTAGATGAGGTCATGGGGGGTGGCCCTCATGATGGGATTAGTGTCCACATAAAAAGAAGAAGAGAGAGAGACGTCTCTCCCTCTCTCTTTATGCATACACACCAAGAAAAGGCCATGCAAGAACTCAGTGAGAAGGCAGCTGTCTACAAAGCAGAAAGTGGGCTCTTGCCAGGAGCCGAATCTAACAGCACCTTGATCTTGGAATTCTCAGCCTCTAGGACTATTAGAAAAAAGTGTCTGGTACTTTGTCATAGTAGCCTGAGCTGACCAGGACAGTTGATTTCATTCATAGTCTGAATCAACTGGGAAATATGGTCTCTCTGAAGACAAACTAAATTTTAGTTTACAGTATCAGAAATAGAACTTCTAGAATGATGAAGAAGATGATTCTGCCTAATTCTATATTGGCAGAACCACATCTGGAATATTGCATTATTACCTGGTGATAGAATTTGGTTGGATTGGTAAAAAACTCAATACCATAAAAAGGACAAAGTAAAGTGGCATAGCCAACTTGAAGAAGAAGACACTCAGGGAGAAAATAACAATAGTTCTAACAATAATTTTCAATGTCTGAATAATTGTGTCGAAGAGGGTTCTTACTTGTCTGTATGCTTGAAAAGCAGAAGACTATAACCAATGGAAAGTAGCTACAAGGAAATAGATTTTTACTTGATTCAATGAAATATTCCTAACAGAACTATGAAAACACAGAATAGTGTGTTGGAGGTTTGATTGTTTTCTCAATTCTGGAAATGTTATTGACGGTAATCAAAAACATCAGTCAGCTGGGAAATAAGACTAGGTGATTTCTAGGATTCCACCTCATTCAAAAACTCATGATTTTAAATTCATGATTTAACCTACACTTCTCATGGCATAGCTCTGAAAAGTACCTGCACCTACTCCTGGCCACCATAGTGTAGAAGATTTCAGAGGAACATGATACTCAAGGGCAGAGTTTGGCAAACCTTTTCTGTGAAGGGTCAGAGAGTAAATATTTTAGCCTTTGCTGGCCATTTGATCTCTATCACAACTACTTGTCTCTGCCATTGTAGTGCAAAAGCAGCCATAGACAATATGTAAACAAATGCACATGGTTGTGTTCCACTAAAACTTTATTTACAGAAGTAGTTGTCAGCTTGGATTTGGTTCATGAATTATAGTTTACTAACCCCTGTATGGATGCTGAAGAGGACTCTAGCTAGAAAAACTGCTTATCCAAGAAATCAACACTCTCTGAGGACTTCATCCTCCCTCTAGTAGGAAAGACACTGAAGACAAAATGTTAGAGGATCTTCTCATCTCTGTCCAAAGACAAGGAAACCAAACAGCATCTGGCTTAGCAGACATAGAAGGAACTCTGAAGAAAGCACACATTTTTGTGAAAATGGGTTGAAAACACAGAGAAACATAATAAAAGGAAATGGATGTTTAGGAGAGAACGTTTTACTTGACTTTCAAACCTGGCTCATGGCACATCATAAGAAAATAAAAACTGCAACCAGAGAGACCATCGAGGCATTCATGTGTCAGCTGAGGAACTTTCGAACTCGGCAGTAGCCATGCAAAAAAATCAGGACGATTCCAGAAATTTATGTGTTTGTATTATAGTTCTCGATTAACTTGGAAGAACAACCAATAGGTGCCATCAATGTTTTCTGGACGACAGTAAGACCAGATGTAGGTCTCTAACTCTAGTAGACTGTGAAGGAATGTGTCTTAGCATGGGTAGCCCATCATGTCAACCTTGACAGGCCTGGACAATGAAGCATGTACATCTATGGCTTTTACCAAGAATGAAGCCACGACAAGCAGACAATTAAAACTGATAAATGGCTTTTGATTTGAACTAAGAAATTCAACCCACCCGACTATCAGCATGTTTAGCTCATAATCAGGCATTATTATAATGGTATGCAAATTGTAGAAATGGCAGACATTCTTTCCAACTATGTTTTCATTAAAGATTCAGTTTTTTCCCCCCTCAGAATAATAGTAAATGACATGCGAACTTCATATGAACTATAGGTCATGAAAGGATTTAGTATTGGCATTTTTAATCTAAAAAGTCTGGTGCCAGAAAATCAATATGTTTCAGTTGCAGCATTCGAATGCAATTTTCCTCACGTAACAGGGTTTCTTTTCTTTCCTTCTTTCTTTTTCTTCTGAGTCTTTTTTTTTTTTTTTTTAAGAATGAATAATTCCTGGTTTTTCTATAAAACAAGCCTCTGTATTATAAGGTAATGACATCAATAACACATTACATGTAAACAGAAAATGAACAAAAAATCATTCAAGGCCCTTTTGAAACTGGAGTGCTTTTCATCAGCACTATTACAGGTTCCATTCACATTATCGGATTGAACCATCCTGCATAACCGAGGTGCTGACAAGTCCTGATTACCCAATAACTCCTGTATCCCTTTCAGGCAGGTTCACGGAGAGGACAGGAATACCAGGCCTTCCTGGGGGGCAGCTGGCCTTCCATGGAGATCCAATCAATGAAGCCCAATGCTCTCTCACTCTCCTTCACCCAAAATGGGACGCTGTACTTCCTGGTGTGTAATTGGCCTTTTCTTCCCATGTTCTTAATTGTGTCAGATAACGACTGTTTATAGTATAATCAAGGAGGGTACAAGCTAAGCCTTCGAAACGCTTTCTCTCAACTACTCATTTGGGTCACCTGAGTGTCACTTAAATAGCAGAATCAACCAAAGAGCTTGGACACTTTGGACAAGGTGGGTACTAGACGGGCCGAATCACTTGAATGCTTCAAAGTTTCAAACAACCAATCACTTAACTTGGCTTTAACTCCTCGTGCCTGAATTTCACTGCTGTTAGTATATCCAAGGACCCTTCTCCATCACTTTTTTTTATAGCACTGGGTGACATTATACTCTTTCTCAGGGAAATCCAGTTTAAGCCCAAGCTCTTTCTTTTACTCAATAAATAGGATTTCTTTCTCCTCACAAGGTAGAGAGTGTGGTGGACCCTCACTCAGGTGTGGCAGTAGAAAGCCAGTAGCCCATTGGCCTGCCTGGTGTTTGCAGGCTGAGAATGATCCTTCTAAAGGCAGAGCCTCTCTGCTGGAAGGACCACAGTTCCTTTTCTTCCAACAACTTTTCAACCCTTGCTCAGAAACTGCAGCTCACTGCTTACAGTGCAGCCCTGAGCAGCAGCCAAGCCAACCTAAAACAGCCTTTAAACAAGCAAACTGTGGTTTTGCCTTTTGGGTGGTATATCACCATATATTTGACGTAATCTTCAGCTTGGGAGAGATCATATTTTTAAAACAAATTTCTTGGCTTCCAGCTTGGCTCTGGGACATTGCTGTCTGAGCAACAGTGGGCTTCCCTAATTAATTCAGGCTCCAGCCTTCTTTTTTCCTTTTTTCCTTCCTTAAAACCTTTCCTCCAACAGTTAAAGTCACACACTGATATATTTGCAAACATATGAAAACAAATAGAGTGCCGGGTTCCCTGCTGAAACATTTGAAATTCAAATGAGGGTCTGACAGTGTGGGTTGTAGTACATTTTAGTGTACCCTCTGTTTACAGGCAGGGTGAGGCAGTGGTCGAGAATGGGGACTAAGTTCAAATCCCAGCTCACTAATTACTAGCTGCATATTTCATGAATGTCTCCTAACTTCTTTGTGCCTCAGTTTCCTAACATGTAAAACATGTAAAAGGCTTAGAACAGTGCCTCGTATAGAGTGAAGACTCATTATATGCTAGCTATTATTATTAATGTGAATGGTAAAACCCTATGGAGAAAGTTTGAATTGCTAGTGTGTCTTGGCAGAAGTTGGTGGGTCTGGGATTTCATCCTAAGGATGATGGGAGCCTTTGGAGAGCATTGAGAAGGGGAGTGGCATGATCGAAATTACAATCTAAAGGATCCCTCTGGCTGATATGTGGAAGCCAGCCTGTAAAGGCAAGAGTAGAAGCAGGGAAAATTATTGGGTGATTATTACAACAACACAGGTAACATCAAATGGTGCCCTGGACTTGTGGAGATGGCAAAGAGTGGTTAACATTCTGGATGATTTCAAGATGGAGCCCACAGACTTGTGGAAAGATTAGAAGGAAAGAGTCGAAGATTATTCCAAGGGTGGACTGACCAAATGGAATTGATCGAGGTCAATGAAAAAGTCCAAGAGTGAAGATGAGAGAGAAGCTGGATACTGAAGACACAGACCATTTTAAGCTGTTTAAGGAGCACTGTACCTGGAGCATAGACATAGGTGAGTTTAGAATCACTGGCCAGTGGAGAGGATTTAAAGGACATTCAGATTAGGAGGAAAAGCTTGAACAAAAACGTCGGGATGGAATGAACATTTATTGTCAAAGAAAGACTTAGAATTGAATCAAGAAACTTTGCTAAGTAAGATAAATAAGCCTGGAGGAATCTGGTATGACCGGGTTTTGGAAGGTCTTGACTGTCTACCAGACTCACTCCTGCCCAGTAACATGCTGGGAATCTAGACACTTGGCTTCTAGGTTCAGCCATGATCTGAGCATCACACAGAGGCCACTTTCTTCTGTGAATGCCTGGAAAGTTAGAAAAATATTACCACAGATATGCTATAAAAACTCTCAGATCTTGAAATTGATACTGGGTCATCCAAAATATAAAGATGAATCATTTATATGAACATTACTTTACTCCACTTTTGGACAGTGGAATTCATCTTTTGTGCATTTTAATAACCTAAATTCAATGCATTATGTACTTTTAATTATGAATTAATGTAGCAAAATTATATTTTGCATATGTGCCATTTACTATATGCAGTACATTTCTCGGTGTATTAAGTACCTACACTTATATTAACCATTCAGGGCTAAAGATACAAAGCCACTTATACCCCAGTTCATGGGCAATTTAAAGGATTTTTCAAGAGTCATTTTTTTCTAGTCTCAATTTTTTTGGATATTTAAAATGTAAGCCTTGAACAAGATATAAATTTGCTCTAAGCGCTGGTTCATAGTCTTGACTGCACATTGGAATCATCTGGGGAGTTTTAAAAACTAGTGATGTCTCAGTTTTGCCCCTCAGAGATCTGACTTAATTGATCTAGGATGAGGCCTGGGCATCAAGACTGTTAAAATCTCCTGGCGTGAGTCTCACGTGCAGCAGAGTTTAAGAACTACTCAAATTTGTTTTGTTTATTTTAAGAACACTTTATTTTTAAGGTTAGCAAAGGAAGGGTGTGCATTACTGAGGTCAAAGGGGTTAAACGTGTCCCCTCTCAAGCTTCCATGTGCTTGTGGCTGAGGTAAGATGGATCTAGGATGAGCTACCATGTTTTCAGTTTTTCTGGAACTTTGAAGTTGTTCTGTGTTCTTCTTCATAACAGGTATCACTAAGCCTCAGGATTGTACTGGCTATGACCCAGCAGTATTCCCAAATTTTGTTAAACCAGCAGGCCACCCGCAGTCATACTGCATCCTTGAACCCTGGACTCTGCAGTCTGCAATTAAGAAAAAAAACAAACAAACCAAGACCAAACAAAATAAAATAAAACACAAACATTCTACCAGGCTGGCGGTGGTTCTATGGGGCTCAAAAGTAGCTCTATTGAAATTCTGCCAGTGATTGCGGTAAATTGTTATTGTATTGAAGTTTCACAAAGAAGGAAACCTGAGCATCCAAACAACCCACTTATCGAGGGAGGAGAGATGATGAACACCAACCACCATGCAGAAAAGAAATCACTTTTACTTGATGAGGTTTCGACTGTGTGGTGGGTGCCTACTGGTGTCTGCCCAGTGAGATTATGGAGCATTAGAGAGAAAAACTAACGTCAGACAGAATGGGGTCTTCGTTTTGGCGTTCATTCAGTTATGCCTTTTGTTTTACTTACTCTTTGGGCTAGCTCAAAAAATTAATTGAAGCTCAGCTTTGCTATTGTTGTCAAATATTATGTTCTAGCTTAATTGTAGTTATTACCGAACAGAAGGGCCTATGACAAATTAAGTCAATGGGGGTTCATTGTTAAAAGCACTTGAAGAATCAGATTAAAGGGGCTTGGCAAATTTATGAGGATAAAATCAGTGTTGGTTTTCTTTGCTTCTCCGGTCACAGGCCCTTGGAACTCGGAGATAATGATACCTCCCAAAGTTCTTTGAGTGTCCTAGGCTTCAGGGCTGAAACCGCTGAGCCATGAGGCCGTCTGTGGTAAGGGCTGAGGAGCCTCCTGGGAAAGAACTCAAAGGAATAAACTCAGGCTTTGAAGGCCATAGAGGGTTGGAGTCATTCTAAGGAGGGCAGCAAGTCTGCCATTCAGATTATCTTCTAGACCAGCCCCCTTCACACCTAGAAATGAGGATGTAAAAGAAAATACTGAAAAAGCTCGCTCTCGGACAGAGGGAGTGGGGTGTTTGGGCGCTGGGAGAAGGGGGTGAAGAGTTAAAGAAGTACAAATTCATAGTTGATAGGTAGTCACAGGGATGGGGAGCACGGCACAGGAAATGCAGTCAGTTAGCATGAACGTAATGGCTAGGTGGACAGCCAGAGGAGAGACAGAGCAATTAAGAGGATCGTTTTATAAACTATATATATGTCTAATTAATGTATGGTATACTTGCAACTAATAATAATAAAAAAGCTCTCTCTTTCTCTCTTTCACATACATGCAAATTTTGTGACACAGAGAATAGTACTCTAACACCCAAACCACAAAAGTGCAGGATAAGGGAAATTATTCTCACAGGACCTACTATGACCTCTGTGGGACATAGCCCAGCTTTAGTGAGGTCTAACTTTTTTCCTCTAATAGTTTATTTGAGATATAATTCACACAACATAAAACTGACCCTTTTCAAGTGTACGATTCAGTGCTTGTAAATATTCTTAAAGTTCTGCAACCATATCACTATCTAATTTCAGAACATTTTCATCATTCCCAAAACAAAATTCTTATCTGGTAACAGTACCACCCCATTTTTCCCTGTCCCAGCCACTGGCAATCACTAATGTACTTTCTGTCATGACAGTCTATTTTGCATATTTCATCTAAATGGGATCATACAACATGTGGCCTTCTGTGATTGGCTTCTTTCGCTATACATCAAGCGATGAACATTTGGGTTGTTTCCACTTTTTGGCTATCATGAGTAATGTTGTGTGGGCTTTTGTGTTCAAGTTTTTGTGCGAACATATTTTCAGTTCTCTTGGGTATATGTCAATTCTCTGGAATTGCTGGTTTCTATGCTTGCCCTATGTTTAAGCTTGTGAGAATTGCCAGACAATTTTCCAAAGCTGTTGCATCATTTAAAATTTCTACTGCAATGTCTGAGGATTCAAATTTCTCCACATCCTTGCTAACTCTTGTTACTGTCCCACTTGTTGGTCTTAGCCATCCTAGTGGGTGTGAAGTGGCATCTCACTACAGTTATGACTTGCTTTTATTTATTCAGCCTAGCATTTGTATAAACTTTATCTGAGAACTCATGTCCTAAGAAATTTATGGACACTATTTTTTCTTTTTTAAGTCCATTTTCTCTTTTTGCACCATTTATTATATGACTGTTGAAAGTTCTGATCTGTTCTCTGAGTTTCTTAACCTTTTTAAAAATATATTTCCTATCTCATTATTTATCTTCCAGCTCAAAGTTTTACTCCTCAGTTGAGCAAAGTATGTTATTCAGCTCATTTGTTGAGTTTTCAACTTTAATAATATATTTCGCTTCTAAGATCTGTAATTTTTTTTAAAACAACTTCTTTTTTTTATATAACTTCCTATTCTGGCTTTAGTGATGAGATTCTCCTTTGACTCTCTGAGGCTTTTTTTTTTCTTGAAAATTTTAAAGTCCTTTTAAAATTATTCTAATATCTCTGTTTCATCTGGTATTAGTTCTTTTGTTTGATAAGCATCCAGTTTCCTTCCCAAAGGGTTGGTCTCTCTTGGATACTAGGGGGTTCTCAGTTTTGTGCTCACTTTCCATAGGAGGATTCTCCCTGTGTGTCATAGTTTGTTATGTTCCGGTAGTGACATCGTCTTGTGGCATTGTTGGCCTCAGGCTCTTAAAAGGTATTGAATGACTCACACTATGTAGGTGGTAAAAGTATGGCCACCTTCTGCTGATGACTATGAGAACTTCTTCCTCTATTTCTACTTAGTAGAAATTATACCCTCTTAATGTTTTGTTGTGGAGTGTGAATATGTATTTGTTAATTGCATTTCTTATTTTTGTATTTTGTGTGGAATTGTGTTGAGTTGACTTTTGCATGTGTTCAGTCTACCATCATCATTTAAGGGATTAAGCAGAAGAGAAGGGAAATGGCCCACGTGAGGGAAATTGGCAAGCACATGTAAGATGCCAGGAAATTGTTATGTGTATGAGGCTGGGGACTGCTGGAAATAGCGTGACCTTAGGGAAATATTGGCAGCTATGGCCTTGGGACATCTGAGGATGAAATGAAACAATGTACATAAAAATTACCTAACACAGAGTCACTCACGTCAAAGGCCCTCCTCTTTTGTTCCCTGAATACATATCTGAAAATTGAAAGAACTGCTAGCTTGGTTTTCCTGCTCAAGTCTCTGTACCAGTCAGAGCCATCAAGAGGTTATACTATCAACCCCTCTAGGCAGAGATCCATACAGTCCTGGCATCCTTGAGTTACCATTACAGTCTCACCACTTTAAGCCTCTATGACCTTGTTATAGCAAGCATAGGCCCCTGCCATTCTCTGAGAACTGCCCACCTCCGGGGATCTCTGCAGGATTGTTTGTACTGTGGGACCTTCTCCCCTTGGCCTCCTGAATGGACCGAGGAGGGCATCAGACTTGGATAATCACGTTTTTGCTTCTAAAATTTATAATGAATGATTCAGAGACTAGATCATCTCTGTTAGTGGTTAAACCAAGTGACCGTGTGGATTGAGAAGCTACGAAGGTACCATATTTTACACAAAAGAACATCTTATGTGCTGTGAGAAATCAGAGTATTGTCGGTGTGTGTTTGCTCTCCATCCTACGCAGAGCACAACCTGAAACTTGTGCCACATTTTGCAGTGTCTTAATCATTTTTCCACATTGCAGAGCATGTGTTTGTGCTGAACAAATTATAATGCAAGGACATTTTGTAGAAAACAGTGTCATCTTTTGTCATATAAGAGAGTGTTTACCAGACTGTAGCAGCAGTAATGGAAGCACAGGTTAAATTTAGAGCAGTGATTCTCAAGTGATTTCATGTGATTTCTTCCACTCCTCAACTATATCTTACTGAGGCACAAACTATGAACCAATAAAGACCGCTGGAATGAACAGTTTTGTGTTGAAATCGAATCAAATGAACTAAAAATCAATTTGATATATATTTAATGCCATGTATAGCTGTAATTATACTGAGTGGCAATTAGACTTAAAGGCAAACTGTTCAGGTGAATTAATACAATTATGAAGACTTTTCCACAGTCAGCTGTGGTGGGGAGGGGGTGGTGGTACAGGAAATGATTCTTAAAATGAGAGATAAAGGAATTAATATTTCCTAGTTTTTAACTTCCTATAGCAAAATCTATTTATTTATTTATTTTTTATTTTTATTTTTTTGTGCCACAGACTCTTCAGTCAGCTAGTGAGGACTATGAACCCTTTCTCAGAATAAGGTTTCATGAGATATAATAGATAGGGTTGTAAGGCAGACCCACTGTATTAAAAGACAGTTAAAATAGTTTTAAAAATTTGTGACGTAGTAATAGATGTTCCTTTTTATTAACTCATTAAATAATATATTAGTAGCAGGTCTGAACAATCAGCATAACTTTGAAATAATGATGAGCATAAATAATATTTTGAGATACTACAATAACTTAAATGTGATATGAAAGACAAATCATAGGCATTGCTAGTGATATTGTATTTGGTTGCTTTTGTTCATAATACTAAATTTCAGTTAGGAGTGAGTGATGATGAAGAGACAATTTTCTTTTTTCCTATCAAAAGCTGACTGATCCTCTAAACCTATGTTAAGAAGCCTGTCCTGAAGGGAGAGGTCAGAAGCAATTAACCACCATTCTCCAGTAAGTGTTCACTAAATGTTACTTATTATAAAAACAGAAGCTGCACTAATAACAATTATTTTCACATTACCTAAAACTGAGCTAACCCACCAATTTTGTTAGAACAAGTCATCTTAATGCCGTCTGCCAAAAAACCGTTTTAATAACCACACGAGTCTATAATATCTACGAGGTGAATGGTGAGGCTCTTGCACAATGCAACTTAACACAATCGGACATGGCAGTCTTGGTATGAGGCCCAGTGTGGCGATAGCAGTAGTGAGTTGTTCAGATACTCTGGTTCTCTCCTGGCATTTGGAATCAGGACTGGCCCCTTTTGTCTGAGTAAACCGATTAAACCGTAGTAATTTTTGGACAATCTGGGGAGAGTTGAAGAGCGCTCCAAGCCCCACAATCAGGATATATATAGCAGTTATTGGTGAGTCCTTTGGAATTCTATAGTTTTCTTCTCAAACCCCTCCCGGGGAAGCTAGGAAGTTTTGTTCCCCCTTGGAATCTGCAGGCCCTGTGCATTCAGTCTCCTGAGGCATACAAACCCAAAACAGGTGATGAGAACTGGAGACATGCCCAGTGTTGGTGTCACACCTGACTCTGGAAATCAGAAACCAGCCTAAAATCACCACTATGCAAGTCACTGTCCTGAGACTTGATTCTGAAACATAAATACATAAGGAGTTGTTGAATTAAAGGAAGATGGCAATAGTCCATGCTGGTTCTTTATCACTGTATCTAAGCCTCATTTTTAAGCCTATACTAGATGAAAAGAGTTGGTAGCAACTCTTAATAAAATTATATGAGTGTTTACAAAATCAAAATGGTCCTTTTGTAAGCTACACAAATAAATACTGTTGTCCCTTCCCTCCGAACCTCTGCTTTGAAGAAGGAACACATGCTTAGCTGTCCTTTGTCCTATATTATAAAAGAAAAGCCCCTTTCTGTGGAATATCTGAATCATCCACTGGCAGTTTCTCAAGGTAAACAGAGTAAATTAAAAATTAATGTTTCTCATATGTACATCCACACACATAAGAGAATGCTTGCCTCACCAGGCATTAAAAGCAGTTGAATCCATTTGTCTTTACAAAAAGCCACTAAAAATGTGGAAATGCTAAGACAACATCAAAAAATTCTGAAAACAATCTCCTGGATAAAGATAAATGTTCTTTCTGTGATTTGCCTTATCTAATTAATCCCATGCGTGAGACTAGACTGAAGGATGAGGGGGTAAAAATGGATAGACTCTTGCTTTTAATAAGAGAGAAAACAAAAGGAAAAAATAATACTTTATAGTCCTGATATGTTAAAGGAAAGGGAAAAAATAATCTCACAAAGATCTGCTTTTTCCTGCATGATTATCTTCTCATGAATTAGGTTTTTGATAAAAGCTGTTTCAGATTACAAGAAAACAAACAAACCACAATTCTTATGAGTTCGTATTATATTACATCTCTGAAGAGAAGGCAGGAAAGCCTTTGACCAGTCTAAATCCAAAATAAAATTAAAAGTAAACTATAAGTTGGGGAAAGAAAAGTGGCTTCTGGAGCCTCAGTTTTTTCAACTGTAATGTTAGGGGTAGGGAGGAGGAGGTTGTAGGGTTGGATGAGTTGTTTATAAGCTCTTTTCTTTCTTAATATGCTGTGCTTTAGTTATTGGTCTGATTATTCTGCGGATGGGAAATCTAGACCTTAATTGTCCTTTGTTTTCCTAAGCCATTTTTTTACCCATTTGAGCATATGAGGAAAGCAATGATCCTCTCTTCAGAAAGATGGACACTTACATAGACAGATACCATTTTGCATCCCATCACAGAGGCACATAAATATTCTAAAGTCTATATATGTGGAACTGTTAAAAGTCAACAGAGTCTACGATCATGCTGCCCTGAACAAGTCTGACCCCGTCTGATCTCAGAAGCTAAGCAGGGTTGGGCCTGGTTAATACTTGGATGGGAGACCACCTAGGAAGACCAGGTGCTGTAGGAGTTAAAAAAAATAATAATAATAAAAAATAAGGGATTGTAAGACGACAAGTTCCTTGCAATCTGTGAGGTTAACCAAGGGTTGCCTCAGCTAAAAAATTTTAAAAAAAAGGAGACCAGGGATCAGTTGAGGGGCCTGGATCTTTAGCCATTTAATACTTTCTCTAGACTATAGACATACAGGAAATGAGAACTCTATACAAAACTCAAATTCTCCAGGAACCATTTTGGTCCAGGGGCCTCAGGAACCTCCCATGATACTGGAAGTAATATCTACTTGCCCCTATAAAATATCTTCTCCAGAATTGCTGAAAAGTAAAACACAGTTGGCAATGGCATACAAATGAGATTTCTGGTTCATTTAAATATATTATAAGTTCAAGCAAGAAAACAAGAGTAATAGGACTTCTAAATTATAACAAGTAATAGTAGCCTAGGCCAGTTAATGGGTAAGGGAGGTCAACCTTGAGAATCATTGAATTACACAGTAAAATAATTTGGACAGGGAATAAGTTGAACCTCCCAGGTAGAATGAGATTTTCCCCCGCCCGATTCAGTGATCCAGGTCATTCTCATCCTGCTCTTCCTCGAATAATTTCCCAGACATTTACCACCAAATAATTAAAATAATAGAAGAATTTTGGGTGTTTACTCCCTGCCAGGTATTCTGCTAAGAACTTTCATGTACAAATTCATTTTAACCTCACATCAGTGTCAACAGGTAGATACAATTAAAATCAACATTTTATAGATGATGAAACAGGAATAGGAACATAATTTGCCTGAGGTTCCTAAGTTACAAAATGATGAAGTTACTTCCCATTCTCCTTTTCCAACGATATGGCTATCTCAATTTTCCTTTAAATAGTAGCTTCCAGCTAAACCCTAATTCCCAGCTTCTTTAGGACAGAAAGTCTTTGAGAATTCCCCTACATTGCCTTGCTTTTCAGATTTTCTACTGTTGGTGAGAGGATTTTTCTTTGTTTCTGGAACACTTCATGGAACATTTGTCTTCTGATCCTTTTCTAAGTTTCTTTTTTAAAGGCTCATTTCAAGTTTTGCCTCACTTTGTGTCTCACTGTCTCTAGAGTTTATTATATTATGTTGGATTTTGCATCCTTGAGTGTATTTTTCTTGGACAGTCAACTCAACTGGATCCTAAGTCCCTGATGTAGAAATTCATGATTATTTACTGAGTTAATTAACAAGATAACCTTTTGAGGAACACCTCGAGTGTGTGAGGTGAAGCTCCCTTTCTCTAAATCCTCCACATGTTTTCGTTCTCCTCCCAGATACTTCTTACTTCTCCTTGTGACTGCTGGTGGTGTTGGGGTTGAAAAGTCACGGAGCTGGCTCTCATGTTCTTTCCTGCTTCTGATAATCTGTCTCACACTCAGGTTGGTATCTAATATCTAGCATTTTGTTACCTTAGTCAAAACTAAAGCATAAAAGGTCCCATCTCATCATACTATTATAGCAATAAAAATAGCACAATGACATGTCAGAACTTGAGGTGAGGTCTGAGAAAATTTTCAGTTATTACTTAGGAGAACATGGCCCTCATCATCAGGCAGATTTAAAAAACATGCCATGAGGTAGAGACTATTTTTAATTTTACTTGACAGATGAGGAAAGTGAGAAACAGGAGTTAAATTGCTCAATATCACACAGCAGACACAGCCAGGATTTGAACTCAAGAACTTAAGCAATTTTATTCTTAAACACTACACCACATTGCTTCTCTAGCATAAGAGAGTAAATGGTAACATATAAGTCTACCATTTGGGGTTATATATGTCCCTTTTGCAAAAAATGAACAGATTAAGAATGTCTTCAGAGAAAAACACATAGAAATACTTCCTGGTACCTCATGAGGTTAGCATATAGAACTAATTGCATAGCGAAGGGTTAACTGGGCCACCATTATCTACTTATATGCCATGGTGCTCTGTGATAAAGAGCAGAGCAGAGGAAGAGCAGGAAATGGCTCCGAGAGCAAATCAGCAAAGCTTGTAATTTTTCCTTCGATTTTTACAGAAGCAAGAGGGAAAAAGACTGGCAATTAATACATTGCCAACTGGCTTCCAGGAAGTTCCCACCAATGGGGGTGGGCAGAAGAGGGGAGATACCGGGACATCACTTCCTCTCTCTCTTTGCCTTTGGTGGCTTCTCCTATGGGACTGAATCTCCTCTGGGGTTCTAGTTCCCACCATTTTTCCAGCTCTTAGACCCTGGTAGCGTCATCTCTTCCTGTTGTCCCTTCAGCCTCAGAGGTAGGAGCAGCTTCCTGTTGAACTAACATCTGGGTTGACCTGACTTCCAAAGTTTCTCTTTCATTAACTGTGCAACCAACTCCCTGTATTAAATTCTTTCTGTTAGAAATAGCTGAAATGGTGTTGATTTTTCTTTATTAAATGCTGACTGATGGACACCTGGAATGAATTCAAGACCAGGACTTGACTAAGGCCACTCAGTAGGTACTGAAGTTCTTGGAGTTCAAATATCTTTCTCCAAAACCTGAACCTTTCCAATAAAACAAACTGTTCCTCAGTGAGTGCCCAAATGTTTACAATTTAATTCTTAACTACTGACATTATAACACATATATACAATGTTTATATTTATATTTATATATTTAATTTCAGTCCTCTTCAGTTTTTTAATTCCTTTTATTCTTTTGGCAAGCTCTGCTTTGTTTAAGAAATTCTTGCTGATGTGGGGCCCTTTCCTGGGAAACAGACTGTGTTTTCTCCAGTGAATCCTTTGGTGAGAGTCCCTTCTTATCTCCTCTGAAGTTATTGTCTCCTTGATACTTGGGCTGAAGCTAAGGAGGCTTATTGAATGGAACAAAGACCTTCACACAAATGAGCAGGGTGAGGACTAATGAGTCCTGAGTAGCCATGCCTGGCTATGACATGTGAAATTGGGCCCCAAAGTTCTTTGCTTAAATTGTGAAAATACAACTAGGTTGTAAGACTGTGACCCTGTGAGACTAGCAAGGAGAACCACTTCTTCATTTTGGTGGCAGAGAATAGACAGGTGGCAGGACACACACACACACACACACACACACACACACACACAGCCTCTTCAGCCAGAACTCTCGAGCCCGAGGTGTTTTCATCAAGCAGAATTGTAGGCAAGGATAGAGATACCATATTGTGATGCTTTTAGGCAAATGGGATGAGTTATTGCCATAGATACAAGCTGATGCCTATGTGTGGATTTTCTCAATGAGTAACTCTAGCCTTGGGAAATTAATTTCTTTTTGTCCAGTGTTCTGCAAAATGTCACCTGAACTTGGAAAATGTTGTGTTGTATGTTGCATAATGTAAGGTATATTTGTCCTGTACTGAACAATATTGACTATACAACAGCATCAACTACAACAAAAAAATTAAAAATATTAATAGCAACTACTATTTGAGGGCTTACAATGGGCCAGGCTAATTGATTTATTATAACACAACGAATTCTCTTAAAAGCTCTATGAAATAGAAAGTCATTTTCTTGAATTGACGGAGTCCGTAACCAGTTGAGCCGGGATTTGAATACTGACTCTTCAGTGCCTTTGGCCCAACTTTTGACTACTGCGCTATATAACCTCCCCAAGCTGTTTCAGAACGTGGATATAGGCATGTGGTGAAAAATTATGCATGAAGTGTTTGATATGGTTGAGTGACCACACTGCTAGGCTGTAAGTAAATACATTGCTAACATTCTGGCTTCATGTACACCCCCACCCCAGCCACAGAAAAGAAAACTGACCCCCTTTACTGAATATCTAGGATCTTCCTCTTCTCTTGAGGGGATTTCTAACACACTGTGCATATTTTGCATTACATTTTGGTGGGGCTCTTCAGTTTCATAGATCCCAAGGGTATCTTTAGGCTAATGCGAAGGCAAAGCTATTTCTAAGTGACCAATCTCGGATAGCACAAGATGACTTTTCTTCATAGCATGGTGTTATGACTAAATAAAGGACATGTTTAAACATGCATATTTTGAAACTGAGCCTTTATTCCCCTCCTGCCAGTGGGGACAGCTGACCATATCAAAGGGAAGGGAGCTTCTGCAGAGTATGGTTTCTGAAGACATTGGTTTCTGAAAGTTTAAAAAGCTACAGAGGGAAGCATTAATATAAATCTTTTCTTACCCAACTCAATCTGTGATGTGAAGCTACACAGAGTAACGCAAGCTCCCTTTTGTTTTGGAAGTACTTTCTCACCTCATAATCTACTCAAAAAAAAAAAAAAAAAAAAAAAAAACTACAAAAGTTTGTTTCTGTAGGCTTTTCTGCATCTCTTCTCCATACTTCAAAGGAAGACAGGATCTAGGGTTTGGCTCCCCCTCTAACCCTTGGGAAAAAGTGGACCATTTACTTAGTGATGTGACCCTGCCCACATGGAAGGATGTGCTCAGTGTGTGTCCCCACTTTGCCTTTACACACTATGACACTGGAGTAGGGGGACTGACTCCATACAGGGCATTTCTTGGGTCCATTTCCAAATTATACTTCAATGGGATGTGGGTGGGAGAGGCCAAGTCACCATCTGATGGCCCTACCCTTGCTCTCTTGCTTCGTGAAAAGGGCTGAGGAACACCCCTTCTTTTTTTTTGTTTTTGTTTTTGTTTTTTTTGTTTTGTTTTGTTTTTGTTGTTAATTATCCCAATTCTCCTACTGGGGACAAGAGAGCCACTTTCCTCAGCAGCAATCCCTGAAGTAGAGTATTCTCCAAGCAAAGGGCGGGGAGTCTGAAACGATTCATCTCTATCAGGGTTTGGCAAAACAATGGGAGGAAGGCTTACTCCCCCCTTCCCACCTATTAAAAACACAGTCCTATTAAATTGGTAAAATTTTAATGAGAGAAGAGGTTCTGTCGAACCCCATGAGTAGGGGAAAGTTAAAGTCCTAGGTTAAAGATTAATATTCCAAGTTCAGAACAAAAGGATGCTCTTTTGTGGCTCTGTGCTTATGCCTCTGAATGTAAACATTGTTCTGAGAGCCATTTTTTCTTTGCCAGATCTTTAAAGGGTAATAAATTAGCCCGTGGACAGCCATACAAGCTGCTACTAGATGTGAATGTGAATGTGTCTGAAGAAAAGGCTGACTTTCAATCAAAGTCTATTGAAAGAATGGTTGGATTTTCTAAAGAAGCATGTTGTGCCTATTAACCAACTTACAAAAGGGGCCATTTCCTTGATTTATGTTTGGTTGCTATAGAGATCCTGCAGCCCAGACTGGCAGGTGAAGCTCCCTTCTAACAATCTCCGAGGTTTTTCTTAGTTATCCTCAGAGGCCAAACTGCGGCACTGGGTAAAAGGCAGTATGCAAACAAGCTGCGTGTGTTTAAAAAAAAAATATCAAACATCTGGCTCAAGCATTTTCACACATCTCTTTTAAATGATGACTTATTATATGCAAGACTTAGGGCGAGCATTTTTACAGCCCTTAAAAACATGAGTACAAAGAAAAGTTAATCGTTCTATTTGGGCCTTTTAATGAGTGGTTTCTGCAAGTGAAGCTGATTGCTTAAATAATTTTACAGAATGCACAGCATTTGACATTTGAACTCAAAGTGATCTTCGAGAATGGGCTGTGCCTTCATGACCCGAGGGGAGAGGTGTATGTGTCTATATTTTTGTTGAGCAGATAAATTAGAATCATTTCATGCTAATGCCAGAGGGATCTTAAAAGATAGTTTTGCCCAGGCTTTCTATTTTCCAGAAGGGAAAACTGAGGTATTACAGAAAGGAGAGAATTTGCCCAGGGTGACATAGGTGATTTACGGTACAGCAGAAACTCTCTCTTTAACAATACTCTTGCTATCATTCTCCTACCTTATGGGCAAGCCATAGAAAATTCCAGGGTCAGAGGTGAAGAGAGGGCTTGAACATTGATGATGGGGTAATTTCACATATAATTCTCAAGGAAAACATTGCCACTGGGTAAAAGATAAACCAAAGATGATGTTCTAGGGGAGAGGAAGAGAGGGGAAAGGAAAAGGGAGGAAGCAGAGGAGTGAGCAGAAAGCTGAGTGCACCCTTTACTGTCGAAGGTTGTTATAAAGGGAACAATGTCTTAGAAAGAGTTCAAAAGAGCCAGAGGCCAGTTATCAACTGGTAAAGTAGTCTCTTTAAGCAGGCATAGGATCACTTCTAACTCCTGAATCTTGTTACCATGCACCCAGTCAGAGCTTTCTGGTGTCAGGGGTACTCCTTGGAAAGCCTTTTGAATGTTTTGGGGGTGACCATGAAGGAATCTTCTTCCCCAGTCACAAGGGTAGGTTGCTTGTGTCCCTTAACACAGTGTAGTAGTTTGCCGGGGTGCCAGTATAAAATACCACGTACCAGGTGGCTTAAACAATGATCCAGTGGCTATGAGTATTGGTAGGGTCGTTTCTTCTACAGCCTCTTTCCTTGGCTTGTAGATGGCTGTCTTCTTCAGATGTCTTCACACGGGCCTTTCTACTATGTGTGTCTATGTCCTAATCTCTTCTCATGACACCAGTTAGATTGGATTAAGGCTCATCCTAATGACTTTATTTAATCTTAATTATGTCTTTAAAGGCCTTATCTCCAAATATAGTCACATTCTTAGGTACTGGGGATAGGAATTCAACAGATGAGTTTTAGGGAGACACGAGTAAGCCCATAACACACACTTACAAGAGATTTCTTTTTGAATAGTCTAACACTTCATCAGCCTGAAGGAGAGGGACACATTCTCTAGAAGGCTCTCCTAAATCCCCAACCCCAGGACCCATGGGGGATTTCCACAGGCCTTGCCAGTACCGGCCAGAGCTTTTCCTAGTTTCTGGTAAAGCCAGGATTTCTTCACAGCTCAGAATTGTGTTGATGTCCTTTCAGCCATTAGGAATTCCTGTTAGCCCCGTTCTCTGTAAGGTCTTGGAGTCTTTTGGCTTAGAACTGTTTGCTAGTGGCTGAAAAATGAATCCTTTGGTTTAATTCCAAAAATAATTTATGGCTTATTCTACTGCCTCCAGTACTTCCAAGAAACTGAAGGGAATGGCCCAGACAGAAAAAAAAAAGAGAAATCCTTTTTCTCCCTCCCACTCTTTTATTATGCTATAAACATTTGTTAATAGAGCAATTATCTTTTGAGTTGTAAAGGCTAAGTAAGTATGAGGAAGAAAGGGGTGAAGGGAAAGTGCAATTCTTCAAGCTTAATGAAGTCGAGTGAAATTATCTCAAGTGGATGTAAGTTATGGAGAACTGAATCCTCCTTTTTTTTTTTTTTGCCAAAGTTTAATAAATTATTCCATGCCATTCTGTTGATCAAAACCTCCCTGCAGTTCAGTTTTGTCAGGCGTCATACACAAATACACAATTAAGACATCTGTGGACAGCCTGGCTTTTTGGAAAGGTAACTTGGTGGTTGAGAGATGGTGGGTAGTAATGGGGAATGCGGATACTCTGTCTCTTTGATAGCCTGTAGTTCATAAAGCTACGCTCGCTGAACATTTGCCAAGTGTCCACTGTGTGCTCAGTGTTTTACACACGTCTCTCACGTCAACCTCACAGCATCCCTGTGAGAGAAGTCTTATTGTTTTTTGCAAATGAGGAAATAGGGTCAGACACACTAAGGAACATGACCAGGGTACCACGGCATATGTGAATTAGAGCTAACATTTGAATTAGACTTTGTTTGGCTCTAAATCTGGGCTCTACCTTCTACTACATGGCACACCTGAAAAGGCTTCTTTGCTGCTCAAGACAATTGCATGCACTTTGACACCATGAAGCATTGCCTCACAGTGGAATAGTATAACTGGGTTAGCATCATCTTGGCTCATGGGATTATTCTAGAAGAGTTTGGCCTTCAGATACAGGTGAAATATGAGGGGCGAGGAATAATGGAGGATTCTGATCTTTGGACTGTTGGAAAATGACCAATGGATGGGAACTTGCATAAAGCGGGGTGGATTATAGAAAAAGGGACAGATGGGGAAAGATCAGTGTCTCAAATTTCTGCAGGGACAATTAAAAGCAGAAATTTCAATCATTAGGAGACAAGGAGAAAAAAATAAAAGAGGAGGATGACTCCAAAGGATGGCACATTCTTTGAAGATGGTGGCTCTGGGATGATTTGCTTGGTTCTCTCCTCTCTCATTGTTCCTGTTGTAGGGGGTTCTGCTGATGGTCAGATATGGAAGCATTTCCAGTGGAGAAAGGTAGTTTGTGGCCAGGTAATCATTTACCTAATGGGGTAGAGTCCCTCATATGTGCAAATTGGGCTGGGTCATGTCCTGGCTATATGGGTTATTTGAATGAACAGGCAGCTAGGATTTGGTTTCAAGGGGCAGCAAAAATACTGAGAATATTCCGTACCAAAGATTTGGACCAAAGAAAATAGCACATTGAAGTGCCCTCTCTGCCTCAATTGACTCCAAAAGTCTTATAGTAATTGTCCCCACCAGCCTGACATGATTAGGAGGGGAAGAAGTGATCAACTCCTTTATAGTCTGCTTTCGAACTCAGTTCCAGAGTCTCTCTAGATCATTTATTTTTTATATTCCAGAGCATCTTAGACATTTCCCTCCTTTCTCCTGCACAAACAGAACTGACTGCTAAATGCAGTATTGCCTGTAGCCCACAGTGGACAATTTCCTGTAACTGCTTCATGTATTTACAGCTTGAATTTCATTGACAATGTTTTGCTATATTCGCCACTTGCTTTTGATACTAAATGTAATTTAAACTGTATGAATGCACTAAATATTTGCTGTTTATTAAGTATAAATTCTATTTTTAAAAATTTCACCAGCTTTGTGGACGCGCAATAGTGAAAAATTTCTTCCTCTTTCCCCCTTTTTAATGTACACTGAGCATTTAAGTTTGTAATCTTACATGCACATTTGCTTTTATCAAGCTCTAAGTGAATATGGATAACAATAAATGAAAAACAAATGTTTTTATTATAAGCTACAATTATTTCTCAAGAGGTCTATTTGTATCCTCCCTCGATTTAGTTTTCAAAAGTAACTAAATGGTAAAAATATAAAATACACAAGAAATTATATTTGCAGTAGAACCTTTTGCAATTTACAAAAGGCTTTGCATGTATTTCATTAGTTGATGGAAGGGAAGTTCCTTTAAATATTATCAACTCATACAAAAGGAGCGATTCCTGATGTTGGGGAAGGCTGCTGGCCTGATACTAAGGGAGGCTGAGGGTGTCTATGTGTGGACTAGGATGGATGGAAGCATTTACCATCCACACTTCCTCCTTCTGCCCTGCTAATGACCTCAGTCCTGGCCGGCGGGACCAACATCCCTTAGAATGAGAGGTTATTTAGCTTTGATATGAGTGCAGCCTTGGGACTCTCTGCAGAGAAATTGCTTATTCCAAAAATTTAGCGTCTTTTTCTTATAAATAGAAACATAAGAAAAAAATGTGGTTTGGAATAAAGACTATATGGGAAAAACAAAGCCATATCAGAAATGAATTTCAGGTGGAGAAAGGAGGATATATTTGTTGTCTGCTCGAAAGAGAATGCCAGAATCTACAAGAGCACAATGGGTGGTTAACTTTGTTCAAGATGATATGCATTTCATCAGTGCATTTTCCCACAAGACGTGAGACTTGTATCACTGGTAGAATTTGAATTACTTTATGTGGTGCACAAACGCAAATGACAAAACTGAGTCACACAGTGAGAAAGAAACTGCTTCTTCCATTGCTTCAAATTATAGTCCGGAGAACATCTTCATAGTTGCACTGTGTCTTCACCACCTCTCTGATCTCCCCTTAATGAACGGAGAGCATTACAAGTAATAGGGATGTTTTCCATGGGTGGCCATGATATGTACAGTTTTTTTATAAAATAAATTTATTTAAGTAAAAACATAGATTTATTTAAAGAGAAGTATTGAAAGAGAATTAGTACAGATGCCACTCACTGAGGTGGATATATTCCTCTTGAAATGTGAAAACACCAAACTTGTCAGGCTGTTGGGTACATAGGAAAGAACTTTGTCAATTAGTAGGTGCTATTAAAATGTTTAAGTAGCCAGCTGAACGTGGATAAACATAAAGCCACCTTGGGGGCAGGGCAAAGAGTCAGAGGAAAATAATTAGGGAGTTGCCTCTAGAAGGCCTGAGGGACAGAGTAAGAATGTAAGACTTTAAACTTAGGTAGTGGGGAGAGCCTGGTTTTTGACAGGGTGTGTTGTGATGAAATGCGTGGTTGAAAAAAATTAATCCAGCAACATTGCATAGGATACACTGGGGAAGAAAGAGGTTAGAGAGGAGGAGAAATATGATAAGGCTGATGCAATAGCACTAGAGGGGCGGCAGTAGAGAGGGAAGAAGAGAATATATTCGAGACAGATGGTAAGAGAAGGATTGGGAGTTCGTAATTAATTGATTGGGGTCACATAGCTAGAGAATAGCCCTTGATTGAGGTAGAGAAGCTGAAGAAAACAAAAACAGGCAGGGCAGAAAAAGTAGACTTTTAAGATATTTTTGAATTAGGGTTTGTGTGTATGAGTGTGCATCTATGTGAGCGTGTGTGTGGACATCCATGTTACTGAGCATGCGTAGATATATTTGTATGTGCGTATGGGTGGTTATGTAGGGATGGAGACAGAAGAAAGAGAAAGCCTAGTCTTATGCTCAGTTGTCTAAAATGGAACGTGGCATCTATAATCTTGCTTCTTTCTGTGGCTCTGCCATTGACTTTGGGTAAGTTGTCACTCTCTCTGTGCCTCAGTGCCTCATCTGTCAGATGGAGATAGTTAGAATACCTCCTCTGCATCACCTCCCATTTATCACTCTGCCATTTATACTTCACCTGAAAAATCTCTCTCAAAATGTTCACCTCTCTCTAGCCCTCGGCCACCATCTGAGCATAAGGCATCATCCTCTCTCACATGGGTTACTGCAAGAACATCTTAATTGGTCTCTCAGCATCAACTCAAGTTCCCTTCCGACTGGTTTCCACACCGTGACCAAAATGACCTTTCCAGAGTTCCAGTCTGATCATGTCACTACCAACTAATTGCCTTCTTTAAATGGTTTCCTACTGTCATGTTTCCTACCAATCCCCACCGGCCTGGCCCCCACCCACATGTCGCACCTATCTCCCCGCCCCCCCCCCGCCACGCCCCGGCTCTCCTGAGTGCATCAAACAAACAATGGACCTTCCCAACATGACCTTTGTATATACTATTTCCTTTGCCTGGAATGCTCCTCCTTTCCCTATTCACCTAGTTAATTCATTCTTTATTAGCATTACTCATTCCTCAGTATTCACCACATCATTTCCCCAGCAAAGCCTCCGACCACACCCCTATATGGGTCGATCTCCTCTGTTGGGACTATTCATATACAATGGAAAACTCATCCAGGTTTTAGTTATATATTCATTGCTGTGCTCACTGAGGCAATGCTATTCTCACTTGTTAGACTGGAAGCTCCAAAAGGGCTCTACAGTACTTGGAGATGCTCAAGTAAATAAATGAGCAAATACACGAATAAATACATGTATGAATGAATATTGCGGCACTTAATCTCACAGAGCTATTCTAAGGAAATTGGTAAATATAATTACTATTCAAATATAACTCAGGGTTTTGATTTATAATTCTCAATATTTCTGAATGTGCATCCAAATGATTTTACTAAGCATCTCGAGACACTCTTCTATTCTTCACGTTAAAGGGGTTTATGGAGCACCGAGTCCCCATATTTTAGAATGTTGTCTCTTCATTATAGTAACTATTGCTGCATAAAAAATTACTCAAAGCTCAGTAGCTTAAAGCAAGAACATTTATATAATCTTCCAGTTTCTTTTGGTCAGGAACCTGGGCATGGTTTAACTAGGTTCTCTACTTCAGGGTCTCTTACTGGCTGCAATGAAGGTGTTGACTAGGTTATAGTTATCTTAAGGCCTGATTAAGGAAGGATCCACTTTCAAGTTCATGTGTCTCTTTGCAGTATTTAGTTTTTCCTGAGCTGTTAGATTGAGGGCCTTGACTCCTCAATGGATATTGGCTGAAGACCACAATCAATTGCTACATAGGCCTCTCCAATATGGCAGCTTGCTTCATCAAAACGATCATAATGATAAGTGTGTGTGGGGAGACACACACACACACATGCACAGACAGAGAGAAACTCAGAGAGTGAGAAAGAAAGAAAAAAAGACAGAGACAGAGAGTGCCAGTAAGACAGAAGTTACAGTCTTTTATAACCTAATCTTGGAAATGACATCCCATCACTTCTGCCATATGCTATTTATTAGAAAGTCATTAGGTACACTCTGCACACACAAGGGGTGGGGATCATACCAGGGAGGGAATACCAGGTGATGGGGTTCACTGGGAGTCAGTTTAGAAGGTTGCCTGCCCTACTCATACAAACGCCCAAAGGTAGGATTACTTAGTGACCATATCCTTAACCCTGTTTCACTAGGACCTAAACCAGTGCCATTCACAAATTGGCCCCTTGAAATGCTTGTGGCTGTTCCTGATAATGGAATAACCCTGCTTAGCACAGCAGACCCACAGCAGATGACCTTATTGATTCATAGCTTAAAATTTCTCTGGTTCTTCACAAGGTGTGTCAGGGAGAGAAACAGTCAGTTTGACCCAGTAAGGTCATCCTTACTCCATTTCCATTAAATAAATATTCAGACTCTAGTGAGACACCTCTAAGGTGTCAGGTATTACGCTTTAATTTCAGTAATTATGTGGCCTCCTGTCAGACTGATGTGACACCAGTGCTGAGATACAGAGGAACCGAAAAATTTCCACTTGGGGTCAGGCACAAAATACAGAAGGAGGTCAATTAACGTTCTTCAACCTAAGTAGGCTGGGTATAATAGCGAAGACCTTGCCATGGAAAAGGTCCATACTTTCAGTTGCTCTTTCCAGGGTTCTGATTGGTTTCCACAAGCCCAGCTCTGCTTTCTGATCCAGTCCACGTTGGCAAAAGTTAGGGGTCACTGCCATAATTCTAGCAGAGTGCAAAGCCATCCTGGGGACTTATACTCTTGATTGTGGCCTTATTAGTACTATGCTGTGAGCAGCCAAAAGAGTTGATGTGCAGTTAAACAAGGGTTTCAGAGTGAGGAGACTGGTGAGGGAGCCTGACTCAGCAACCAACTTGTAAAACCTTACTTGTGATCGCAGTATGCAACCCTGAGCCTCACCTTGCTTATCTGGAAGGGGAGACAGTGGCCCTCCTGTGCATGTCCATAAGGTCCCATGGCAGAGAGTTGGACTGGCTTCCCTAGACTCGTTATACCTCTTTCTATTTTGAGAAGTTGAAAACATAAGAACTACATTTGGCAGATGGCCTCCCCTAAAGTTTGGAAGGCAGGAGTGAAGCAGAAGCCATCTTCCTGGCAGTGAAAGCTCATGAGGAAGCCCCCCAAAATGTGAGTGGCTACAGTGGCAAGCTGCCTCAGTGGTGCACTGGCAGTACACCAGCATAGTTTCTTGAACTATAGATCACAGCTATGATGATGTGACCTCAAACCTGTTAGTCTAGTGGAAGCGCCATGCCTTCCTCTCCACCAGCTCTTCAGTGGTAGTATGAGCAACTAACTCACTCAACAAATATTTATCCAACATCATCCATACTCTAGGCATGGATTTAAGTCCTTAAGGGCTCATCGGTGAACAAGAGACTCAGAATCCTGTCTGTGGACCTTACATTCTACTATGTACGTGGTAATAATAAACATATTAAGTAAATATTTTGTGTGTTAAAAATTAAGTGCTGTGAAAAACAAACAAAAATAGAATAAAATGGTGTATGGGGAATCAGAAGTACTGAAAGTGAGAGTGAGTAGCAATTTAAAATAGGGAAGCTGGGTAAATCTTGCTGAAAAGGTGACATTTGAGGAAAGATTTAGAGGAAAGGGAGAGGGGCGTGGTCTCTGAGGGAAGAATATTCCAAATACAGGAAATAGTCAGTGCAAAGGCCTCTCAGCGGGAGTGCGACAGAGGAATTCAAAGAACAGGAAGAAATTCAGTGTGGTTGAAGCCAGGCAAGGCCAGGAGAGAATGGAAGGAGATGCTCTCAGTCAGGTACTGGACGTTCAGATTTCATACTTAATTCCCTATGTTAAATCCCTTTCTGCTTGAAACAACTAGAATGATCCCTTTTTCCTCTACTAAACTGTGACTGACACATAGTCTGCAGAATTTTATTTTAGCCACATAAAATTGCATTGAAATTATGCTTTTGTGTTTGCACCCACCCCAAATACAGTGCCTTATTTAACTTTGAACTCCAAACACCTAGCCTGAGCCTTACAGAGCAGATGAGTGATATATAATTAATAACACAACACGAGCACAGCTATTTCCAAATCACTGCCTCTTCCTAACAGGAGACTTCTCTGTGGGAAGATGTAGCCTCCAGTATGGCCAGATATGTGGGGGGATAAAGATCTTCCTCACTGAAGTAATACATTTAGTATTCTAATGAAGTAATTACAAAAGTAAGTAATTATTGAAATAACCACATCAACTCCCAGTCATTAAAATCCTCCTAAACAGAGCTGGCATGATGGCTTAGGCTATTAGAAACCTTGGCAACCACCCAACGCCTACAATAGCTTCTAATTAATTGATCTCACCTCTAATCTGCTATTGTTAGCCCAGTGCTGATCATTTGTTTGGTCTACAGATCTTATTGCCCCTTCCTTTTGATTGTATTTGTTACTGTACCCTCTTTATCTCTTTCAATTAAGCACAGGTTAAGTGGTTCACCCGCAAGAGAATAGGAGATAATGGCACCAATCAAAGTAATCTCTTTAATTTGCTAAATGGATTACAGGGAAACCCCAGCCAAAGTGAAGTCATAGCTAGTGGCCTTCACTTGAACTATACACAAAGAGTATCTAATTATTAACCCACCATAAGCCAAACTTCAATGTGGAATAAATGCCTACAAAGTTAGCAAGGTATAAGCAGTTTTCAATAGCAGAGATGGCTCTCTGTGACTAAATTGTTCCCATGGTAATATGTCCTCACTGGCTCCTTTCCCAAATTTCTCGCTTCCCTTAACTTTCAAGTGCAACACACATCCTCATATACCAATCAAAGAACTGCCCAGCACTCCAGTCAAGAGAGTGGATTTATAATCTCTTTAAGGACATGCTCTAGCTAGAATTCATTTTTCTTATTTATACTATAAATGCAAATGCAGTTTCATAGGCATGATGGCTCTAGCTTTTGCTGACTCCGAAAAAAATATACATTTAAGAGTAAACAAGTTTGTCCTTAAACTGGTAAGTGATCTTCCTTCTCTTTGTGACCCTGCTTTTTTTTCTCCCTTAAACATACACCTGATTCTGAGACCCAGGGTGGGATAGAGTACAAAAAACCACTAGGAATCTGGCTTTGCACATGTCCTTGGTTTGTCATGTGAGCAAGCAAAGAATGTTAAGGTGTGTCATTTCTCAACAGGTTAAGAAAAATGGGTAACAGCAAGAATAAAATGAAAGATAGAAAAAATACAAAATACAAAACTCTGTAAACTTTTCAAAGATTGAGGTACCTGGGTCCTAATTTGAATAACTCAATAACTATTGATGTAACCTTTATGTCTTCAAGTCTTCCAGCTTTCTGGTGTCACTGCTACTTTTTAAAAAATATTGAACTAAAATGATTTGTTCCCCAATACCCTATGTTCTACAGTAAGTCCAGTGAATTTCCAATATTTCTAAGTATTCCTGAGGAGGCTTATGTCCAGGTTATTTCCACAGCACTTGCTCTTGACCCATCTCTCAACTTCTACTTCCTGTCTTGCCTCCTGGAATACCCAACCTCCTTATCTTCCCTCTCCAATCCAAAGACTGACCTAACCCCTCTTCCTTCATTTCTAAAGTACCACTGACACAGGATACATAATACAATTTTACTGAAGTTTGGGGCAGAATCATCCAGAAAGGTATAATAACATAGAGCAGAATAGGAAATGCCTAATTCTTAGTATTGCATGTCGCTAGTATTCAGCTATTATCGTCATAGAGAATTTATCATTAACTATATTTCCTCATGGGCTCTGGTCATCTGCCATATTTTTCAGAACCACTCTAATCTTCCATTCTCTCTCTTTTGGTCTTAACTTTCCTCTCAAGTTGTCACAAACAAACAAACAAAAAAACTAACACTTTTTTTCATAGATCAATAATTATCTCTTCTCTAGATTTGCTCTGGGATCTATCTTTGGGGAGTCAAATAATTCTTCAAGATCTTTTTACAATCAAGAACACCTTTCTCTCCAAGTGATTCTGAACTAGAGCAACCTACTTAAGCTACAACTGGCTTGTAAAGAAGCACACGGTATCCCAAGTACATTCAGCACCCAATTTGTTTAAGTTGCAGGAGTAGATGCAGAAGAGAAACAGAACGTGGGATAAAGGAAACCCTCTTTCAGGGTATTTATAGTATAGCAGGGAAAGTGAATACACATCCATGAGGCTGTGTGGTAAATGGAAGGACGTTGGAAGGCAGAAGATCGAGTTTGAGTGCTAGTTTCTCCAATGTGATTATTTGTGCTCATGGACAAGATTGGCAAACTTTCAGAGTTTCAGTTTAACAAAAATAGGGATATGAACATTCCATTATTCAACTCATTTTCAGGGCGGCTGTGAGGATAAAAGGGAAGGGTTATGGAAATCATAAAGCCTGGTATAAGTGGACAAGTAGACAGATCACCATGTGAGAACATACAATAACTGGCTAGAAGGGTGACTCCTCACTGGTGTACAATCTTTTTAGTTTTAAATATTAAAAACATTGTCGTCACGCTTGAAGAGACTAGAGGAACTAAACACTGAACCAATCAAAATTTGCTACAGTGAAATCATAGCCATGTACTTCAATATCTCCCCCAAATGAGAGCATTCTTAGCTCTCATTTGTGATCTCTTTTAGTAGTATTTCTCATTTGGTAGAATGTTGCTGCCTCAACTATGTTCTCTTATATGTTCATATGGTCTCATATAATCTGGTAAATATGCAAATTTCCTTTGTATCTGGACTGATATTTTGCTATATCTCTTTCTCCTTACTTCGAGTAAGCAATATCTTGATTTCCACCCATTCATAAGATCCGCTCAGTATCTCTTTGTTAGAGGGTGTATCATCAAATGGAATTTTAATCGTAGTAGAAATTACATCCATGTATCAACAATATTTGTTGGTGTACCTCTGTAGAGGCACTGGTATAACTATGTATCTTGACCTACAGTTGAGAACCACTCTATGCACTATATGGCTTGGGAAGGTCTGAGAGTAGTTAGAAATATTTTAAGAAAAATGTTGGGGTTTTCAATGGATATAACGAAATGGTAGAGGGTCTTCTTGGAGGAGACAACTCCTATATTTGCATCAGATTTAAAGTTCACAGAAGTTTCAAATACATCTTATTTCATCTTTGCAACAAATCTATGAGGTTGATGTCATTGATTTCATTTCTAGCTAGTAACAGATGCTTGGAGAGGTAATCCCACAGAAATGTGTACACATGTGCCCCCGAAGGTATGTACAAGATAGTTACCAGCCGCAGTGTTCACAATGGCCCCAAAACAGACACAATCTAAATGTTCTTCCCTGTTAGGACGAAGAAACACACGTGAACAAACACTACCTTCTCACAGCAATGCGAATGAACCAACCATAACTAGCTGCACAAAAGGGATGAGTCCTTCAAATATTTGTGAGTGAAAGAAGGCAGACACAAAAGAGAAAATACTGTATGATTTCACTTACATAAATTACAGGAGCAAAAGCCATAAATCAGAGAGTAGTTACATTTGGGGAAGTACAAAACATATTCTGTTTCTTGATCTAAGTTCTGGTTATCTGTGTGCTTGCTTTGTAAAAATCAATCAAATTGTGTGTTCTACTTCAGTAAAAAATTACATTTCAATGGCAATGAACTCATATAGAATGACCAACTTTCACTGAGATAAGTGAAGACTCAAAAAGATAAACCAACCACCAATTAGCCTCTGTTATCACAGTCTACACATTTTTAAGAATGAACAGAATAGTGCTAAGAAGTAGAAAAGACATACGATCTTTTACATTGCATGAATTAACTATAAAACACCCATCATATGTGCATTACCCTTATTTTGCTCAATTTACTGTAGAGCTCTAGGCTCTAGACACCTCTGAGACCAACCCCAGTTCTAACTCTCGTTTGAGAGCCACTGCTTTTTGGGATATGGATAAAACCCAGATGGGCTGGAACTCTCCATATTGTTTTTGATCCATATGAGAGTTTGTGAATATCTTTTTCATTTACTTCTCCTGCAAGTGGAAGCTTATCTTAATAGTGGCCCACTGGGGCTCGGAATGCATGGATTACAATGACTTTTGGGTGGCTGCTCCTGGATCCCATGCCCTAGATTGCTCTTATAGGTGTCCTAACTGGCTCTAGTCTGACAAAACGGCTACCAAGGACTCTGCTCTCTTTCAGAAATCTGTAAATGGATTTTGAGCTGGCTTTTTTTTTTCTTTAGGCCTTTCCCATGCTAAGTGTTCAGCCTATCATTTCTATGATCACTCCTTGAAGTTAGAGGGGCAATATCTTCTGACACTTTTTTCTTTTTCCTCAAACTTTTTAAGTAGCAGCTAGTAGTCTGGGGATTACTAAAACTAGTTCTCTACTTATCAAATCTTCAGAATGAGTCTAATGAAATTCCTTCTATTATATTTTATTTCATTTGGTTTTCTATCTTTCCATTCTATAGGCTACCTATTTATTTATTGAATTTTTATGATACACATGTATTTTAAGGCTTTTACATGAGTTACCTCCTTTAATCCTTATATCAGCCCCATGATGTAAATTTCATATTATAAACCTCATTTTACAGAAGAGAAAATTGAGTAACCTAGGGATGTCCTAGTTTCACATGAGACCCTCTATATGGCTCTAACTTTGCTGCTCATTTTAAGATAATCTTATTCAACTGAACACTTAAGAGCCCATCATGTGCCAGTCACTGAGCTTGACATTGGAGCTTCAGCCATGAACAAAGTGGGCCTCGTTAGTGTCCTCATGGGGCTTCTAAGCTAGAGGGCAGAGAAATATCAAACACATGTGCTTCTGGGGTACTGTATATTATCAAAGGGACCAGAGCACAGAGTCCTCCTGTGGCTTACAGTATAAAGGGGGCAGCTCCAGGATGTTTCAGGCAATGAGCCATGTGCTAAAAAATCTGAAGCTGAATGAGTTAGAACTCTGAGTTATTAACGGCACTGCACGGAGAGCCTGTGAGTACAACGCAGTAACCACGATGGTTGAGGAGCGTGCAGGGCCTCTGAGAGCACAGGGGAGGAGTACATGAGAACGTGGGGCCAAGAGACACTTCAGGATTTATTTACTTATTTATTTATATTTAAAACAACATTTCTAAGCTTCCAAGTAAAAATTGACCAGGTAATTAACCTTAGATGGTATATGGGGTCGATTATTGGCTCACATCTTCCTCTCCCCTCCTTGCCCTGCCACGGTCTCTGTGGGCTGTAGGACATCCTCCTTGACAGTGCAGGAGCTTCATCAATCTACTGCTATCGATCTTTATTACTGACGTGTCTTGGCCAATGGAATGTGTGTAGAAGCGACAGTATGCCAGGCCAAAGCCTAAGCCTTAAGATGCCTTAAGTGTTTCCTCTTACCTTCATGTACTTCTGCCATCATTGTGGGAAGAATATGTAAAGAGGCGCTGCTGGTCTCACAACAAAAAGACAGGAGGGCAAAGCTGAACCCAACTTACAGCCTAGGCCCAGCGCCTATTCCAACAAAGCACGGCAAGGCCCTGCAGAGCCCAGCTGAACTATAGAAAAAAATGTCTGCTGGTATAAACCACTGAGATTTGGGGGTTGTTTGTTTCACAGCCTTATCACAGTAAATACACACAGGATGTGCCTCAGGTCCCATTTCCAGACAGCCAGACTCCAGAAATTTGTACCAGTTTCATCACTGTCTCAGCAGCTCTGATGTTCTCTGATTACCCTTTATAAAGGGGCAGTCCCTCTCCAACCCCCTTCCCCCACAAATCACTCTGGTTTTTTTTTTTGCCTTATTTTTCCTTATAGTATAGAAAACCATTTTATATATGATATAGTTATTTCTTGTTTTCTCCTTAACCCTCCAGTCCACCTCAGAATGTATTCAGTTAATAATCACTTTGTCAGGCGAGTAACTGAGTGACTCAGTCTAAAGTGGTTCTTGACCAAGGATGCACACTGGAATCACTTGGGGAGTTTAACCCCCCGCCCCTACACACACCTCAAACTAAAGCCTGGGTCCCAGTAAAATTTGGATCCAACTGATCTGTAGAGAGGCCTGGTCTTTAGGCTTAAAAAAAAATTCCCAGGTGATTCTAATGTGCAGCAAAGTTGAAAACCACTGAGCAATGGGGGTCCTGGGAGCTGAGGCCAGAAATGACTCCCTGGAGGCAATGCCTGATCTGAGTCTTACAAGCTGAGTTGGGATAAGTCCGGTGAAGAAGATGGGGCAGGGCTAGAACCGTACTGTCCAGCAGTGTGTCCTATAGTCACCAGCCACAAGTGAGCACTTCAGATGTGTCCAGTCCAGACTGAGATGTGTTAAAAGTATAAAATACTAGATTTTGAAGACTTAGCAGGAAAAAGGGAATGTAAAATATTTCTCTCATTTTTATATTGGCTACATGTTGAAATAGTATCTTGAACATGCTAAGTTAAATAAAATACATTGTTAAAATTGATTTCACTTCTCCTTGCTTTTATTTTAATGTGACAATGAGAAAGTTTAAAAATATATAGGTGACTCCGAGTATATGCCTACTAGGCAGCTCTGGGCCACAGGGCTTTCCAGGCCAGTGAGACAACATGAACGAAGCCCAGAGGGAGAAACCTCTCAGGGTAGGGGGTGGGTTACCCCATGCAGCTTAGTTGGGGTATAATGCGCCAGGGTGTAGCAGGCCAGGAGGAATCATGGAGGGCAGGCTACTAAAGCCTGAACAGAGCTTAGGGCTGTAGGCATATCTGGAAGGTGCCTGAAAAGGATCTTTCTAAAGGGATGCCTGTATATTGCACAGACATTTGGTGGTGGATTGTAAGGGGAGACTGGAAGATACTGAAGAAGTGAGATATTTGTAATAGTGGAGTCAAGTGCCGGCTAGCAACTGCTTTCCTATTCTAAGGCACTTACAGGTTGATTCATGGGCAATTTGAAACCATAAGCAGTTACAGTGGTGAGACATATAGACCAAATGATACCACATTTCTTATCTTTGCCAGTGAGCACACTTTCCCCTCTGCCTGCTGTCACACACACTGTCACCTTGAAAGGTGTTACCCCATCACGGTCTCTGATGGGCTGAGCACGGAGATGTCACTTCTAACAGCAACATGAGATATGGGCCCATTTGAAGAAGTATTAGGCAGCTTCTAAGAAAGCTGGCCTGTGTTGGCAAAAGGCAAGAGGAAAGAAACTTGAGTCATAACCAGATGAGGATGTCATGTAAATATAACTTTCACCTCAGAGCCCATTAGGTAATGATTTTAAAGGCTATTTGTAAAAACTTCTAGAAAAAAAATGAAATGGTTGTACAAGTGAGCAGCTGGAAAGACTTGGGACATTAAAAGAAATGTTAGCTTATCTTGCATAATAACTGAGTTCAGTTAGAGCCCTTTGTTAGATATGCAAATATCAGTGATGATTCTACACTATAATATATAATAGTGGATCCACATAGAAGATAGTAAATATTCAGCTGGGTTTTAAATGCAGTGGATGGAACCGATTAATATTAGTCACCCCATTTCCCCCCAGTATGCTGAGACAGCAGGGGCTATTTGGGTGAACGCAGGGCTATTTGAGACTTGCAGAGCATCATCTTATGATGTAAAATGCATATGGACTAGTTGGGATGTCAAAAGATAAAAGATTTCTTCCCATATTTTACTATAAAGAGTTCTGTTCGATCAGATTAAGTAGGAACTGGTATTTCACAGACAGTTAGAATTTGGGAATGAGTGAAGATGAACCCTCTCATTGAACAAGGGAAGACACTGAGGCTCAGGAGGAAAGTGACTTATGCTAGGCCCATGACAAGTCAGTAGGAGGGCTGAGAATCAAGTCTGAGTCTCCTATGTCTCTCTTCGATGCCCTTATATAACTTGCTACCTGTGGCTGACTCATGGGCTGAGATGCCTTGGAATAAAACTACTTGAGATGCAAAGTACAGGTCTTACTTAGGGCGATGGTTCTCAACCCTGGCTGCATACCAGAATGTCTGGAGGAATTTTTTTTTTTTTAAATCCTGGCCACAACCAGAGCAATTAACTCAGACTCTCTGGAGAATGGAACCTATGCATCTGTATTTTTAAAAGCTCTCTAGGTGGTTCTTATCTGTAGTTGAGAATTACTGCCTAAGAGGGTACCTGAGTGATCTCGGTTAAGAACCAGCTTTCAAAGGCAGGGAGGGGATCACCAGCCCGAGAAGACTGCCATGTCCACATCCATCTAGAGGCCTCTGTTATAGAGGAAGTAGAGATCAAACCAGCAATAGTGTCCTGACCTGAAGACTCTTCTGTTAGACAGATGCTGATGAGTTGCAAAGTGCATAGTAGGAGATCATGTCACATCTACCAACCCTGACCAGCTGATGCCACCTCTGTTCTTAGTTGGTGCAACAGAGGATTCTCCCACCCTAACCCCATGTGACCATGATGGCATATAATCTCAGTTAGACAAATTTTTAAAGCAAGCATAGAACCATCCACAGAACCTTCTATAATGATGAAAATGTTCTATATATCCATAGTCTAATACAGTTGCCACCAGCCACATGGCTACTGAGTACTCAAAGTGTTGCAAGTATAACTAAGAAGCTGAATTTTAATTCATCTCATCTCAATTATTTTATATTTAAAGTGAAATAGTCACATATGGTTAGTGACCACTGTTAGACAATGAAAAGAAGGTCTTAGAACTGTTCTAAGCAGGCATGTGATACAGAATTTGTAGATGACTAAGATAAATATTTTAATTTTAAACCGTGTGCTTGCTTATTTCATTCTATACAGTCAACACCTTGGTCAGTGGGATTGGACATTAAAAACAAAATCTGAGCAGACAGTGGTTTGTGACAATAAAGTTACAGGAAACATTAATTTTTAAAAGTGTTTTCGTGTATATGGTTTTCCTTTGTCAATAAGAGTACTGAGTTGAGTGAGAAAATTGTTGACTTGAAATATTAAAGCATTTGATGAGAATGGGTTTTAAGAATAGCAAGGATCTCATAGCAACTGCTTTTCTCTCAGATGCTTAAGAGAGTCATGTTGCAGGAATGATGGAGCTATTGTTTCATCTAATGACAACCTTTCCATGGAAATTCTTCCAAAAGCAAGTTCTATGAATGCCAATGTCAACTTATTCTCACAGAAGCACAGAAAGCGGCAGATTCTTCTCATGCAGAGGCCCTTGGCCCAGGACCATGACTAAAGTGTTCTGATCACTTCTTTCAGTCCAAGAAACAGTCTTTTAGGCCCTGCGTTTGCAATGAGATTCTTGGGAAGTTGGTATGCTTATTCTATATGACATTCCAACAGTTAGTTATTTTTGGTCACCACTTTATTTTTCATATGAAAAACCATATCATGTTGATGGAAATGCAAACCTGTTGTCATCTCTGTCTTGGTATTTTATCGCGTTCTTAAATACTTGACAACGTTTCTTGATTTATACTAATAAAAATTGAGGGATCATAAATTTAAGCTATATTACATTGTACTTGGTGGCTGTGATAACTCTGACCAAACTTACTTTACTATTATAAAATCCGAGGTTGTGAGAGTTCCCTGATTCTTTACCAGGAGGGGTATGAACGTTATTTGCATTTCACTGAAAGGTGGAATAGGTGATTCATCTATGGAGTGAAAGATTATCTGGTCAAGGGATTGTATAATTTAGAAGAGAGAACACAGGGGTGGGTGCTTACAGACAAAATTTAAGTCCTGACACCAAACTAACTACCAATGTAACCTTGGGTACTACGTCACTTAGCTTTTCTGAGATCCATTTTTCTTATCTCCACAATAGGAAGAGGAACAATATTACCTCAAGCGACTGTGAGAACATAAAGTGATGTATGTTTACATGTTTAATAAGCTGAAAGTTTTATCCAGGTATAAATTACCAGTATGGGATAACATAGCCAAATCCTCTCCCAGTAAGTTTTGCATACAACTGTTATTTTTTTAGGTTTATAGTGGACTAGAGCCAATATGTATACATTTCTTTGGCTTCAAACATGACATTCTTTAAAAATATATTATTTTTTTGCGGTAAAATATACAAAACATACAATTTAACATTTAACTTTTCCAAGTGTACAGTGCAATAGCACTAAGTACATTCACATTATTGTGCAACCATCACACTATCTCCAGAAACTTTTCATCTTCCCAGAATGAAACTCCGCACCCGCTAAATAATAATTCCCCATTCCCACCTACCTTCCTCCACCCTAGGATCTGGCAACCACCATTTACTTTCTGTCTCTATGAATTTGACTATTCTAGGTACTTCATTATAAATGAAATCATATAATATTTGTCATTCTGTGTCTGGCTTATTTCATTTAGTATACAGTTGATTCTTGAACAACACAAGTTTGAGCTGCATGGGTCCATTTATATGTGGATTTTTTTTCAATAAATATATGCAGTACTGTAAGTGCATTTTTTCTTCCTTATGATTTTCTTAATAAAAATTTCTTTTCTCTAACTTACTTTATAGTAAGAATATAGTATATAATATATATAACATACAAAACATGTGTTAATTGACTTTATGTTATTGATAAGGCTTCCAGTCAATAGTAGCCTATTAGAAGTTAAGTTTTGAGGGAATCGAAAGTTCTATGCAGATTTTCAACTATGAGGGGTCTTGGTGACCTTACTTGAAAATGGTAAGGTTTTCAAGATTTATCCATGCTGCATGCATCAGAATTTCATTCCTTTTTAAGGCTGAATAATATTGAATTAAATGTACACACCATATTTTGTTTATCCATTCACTCATCAATGGACATTTTAAGTGGTTTCCACCTTTTGGCTATTGTGAATAATGTTGCATGAATGTGTGTGTACAAATATCTGTTTGAGTCCCTGCTTTCAATTCTTTGGGTTTATACTCAGAAATAAAATTGCTGGATCATTTGGTAATTCTTTTCAATTTTTTGAGTGACTGCCACAGTTTTCCACAGTGGCTACACTATTTTACATTATTACTAGCAATACACAAAGATCTCAATTTCTCCACCTTCTCACACACACTTATTTTCTGTCTTATGTTTTTAATAGTCACCTTAATGGGTGTGAGGTGGTTTTGGTTTGTATTTCCATGATGATTATTGATATCGAACAGCTTTGCATATGCTTGGGGCTACTTGTTTACCTTCTTTGGAGAAATTTTATTCAAGTCCTTTGGCCATTTAAACATGACATTCTTAATGTCAATGAGAGTATACACATTTTGTTAAATGTTTTTTTTTTTTTTGAGATCTAGCAGCAAAGTCATGATGTCCTTAAAAGTAAATGTTAAATGAGTAATTATTATTAATGTTATTTTAATTATTTATGATTGTTACTGCTATTTTTTCTAAAATAATTGAATACTAGTCATGTTCCAGGCATTATGCTCAGTAGTGCCCATGTACTAATTTATTGGATCTTTATACTTTGTCTTTGAAAAAGCATTGTTAATATTCCTATACCATAGCTAAAAAACAAAAACAAAAACTGAGCTTAAAGGAGCTATGTAACTTGTCCAAATTTCATGCAGTTATTCAGTGGAAGAAGTGAGATTTGAACCCAGGTAGTAAGACTTGAAAGTTCTTGTTCTCAGCCATCAGACATCACTACCTCTCAATGATGGATGCTGCTCAATGATCCACTGATGAACCGTGTGGGACATGTATGTTAGAGGAACAATAAATAATAGGTTATTGCTCATGATCTTTCATTTCAGAATACTTAAGGAGATTCATGGACTCATTTCTATGACTATTCTATATTCTTCTGAAGTGATCCAGCATTATGGCTTTCATTTGCTATTATTTAATAGCCCAAAAATGAGATATATTTTGGAACATACCTGAAAAATTATATTCCACAACATCATAATACCATCTTGGCTTGACAATTTACTAGAGGAAAAAGTGTAAGTCATAATTATTTTTGGTATTTGGCATTCTTATATACTATTGAAAGAGAATATTTACACCTCATCCATTTATCTCACAAGTCTTTATTGAGTCCTATAATGTCATAGGCGCTATTTCAGGTTCCAGGCAAACAGACAGATAAAAAGCCTTGCTCTCATGGGTGGTGAGGGTTATTGGACATGTGATCATATAAAATTTCTATATCAAGTAATGCTGAGAACTAGGAAAAAGAATAAAGCAGGTAAGAGTAGGAGGGATTCTAAGGTGCAGGGAGGGACTGATAGGGCTGTCAGGAAAGGCTTCAGATGATGTTTGAGAGAAACCAGAACGAATTGAGAAAATGAACAATGGATAAAGAGCATCACAGACAAAGAAAATAGCCAGTGCAAAGGCCCTGAGGCAAGAGCCTCCCTGGAATGTTTGTGCAGCAACAAGGGAGCCAAGGTCAGTGGAAAAGAGTGAAAGGGCTGGCTGAGATCTATTAACTCTGCTGTTTCTTAAATTCTCCCTGGTAACAGTGGAATTTATCAAATGTCACTGACTCAGATGGGGGCCAGTATTGAAACATACCATATCTAAGGTTGGAAAAAATAACATGGAAAACATATATTTGCTTTTGTAGAGCATATAGCACCAGGATTATTTTTCTATTTTTCAGAAAACCATGAATCAGAAGTGTTATGAACTAAGAATTATCCAGGGGGAGGCACTTCCAGGCTGGACTGAAGATATCACGTGCGTTTACCTGCATGTGCACGTACCTTAATGAAAGTTAAGATTCACTTCTTCTCCGTGAAATGATCGGCCTTTCAACACTAAACAAATTTACTCTTTCAAAAAACCAACGATGGTCACCAAATCCTCTCCAAAAAGGAGGATTTATGTGTGAGGGTTTGTCTGTGAGTTCAAGTACAGGTAACTTTATTGTAAAATTTGTTAAAAAAATTTTTACCATTCAATTATATGTTCCAAGAAATTGGACAATGGTACCATAGATAATTTAAGAAAACTATAACTCTTAGAGGAAGTGGCAAATACTTTAAGAAATTATCAAAATTAAATTCTATTAGCTTAAGCATTATGTGTATACATTTGCCAATTTTCCATATTGGATTCCTATCGTTAATTCTGAATATTTCAATCCATAAACACTGGAAAATAAGAATACTTAATTCGATGCCATTATTATATATAATGGTCTGATTTTTTACTATATAATTAACTAAATACCAGAGTAATCCTTTAGCTCATGTAAAATAAACTGTCCCCTGCAGATAACTCCCAAATTTGAACAACTTAAATGACTACATTCTAGAATAATATCCAAACATTAAAAATCTCTTTCCAAAAAGAGCCTGTCACATTTGATACAGAATAAAAATACCTTCAGTCAAGTGTGGAAAAGGAAGAGTTCTATAGAATTCTAGCCTCTAAATGCCACTGTTGAACATGAAATTTTATTCTTAAAAAAAGGAGGATAGTGAACAAGAGGTGATAAAATGAAGAGAGATCAAAGAAGTAGGTGGAAGAGTTAAGAAATCAGTTTAAATTTAGAGAGAGATAGACTAAACCTAAAGAAAATGAAATTATCTGGATAGAGAACTGGCAGCAGCAGTGTGAGGTGGAAGGGAAGACTTGCTAAAGGCCACAGTGGGACTGACAGCCACTATTTGGTCTCTGAAGAAAAGCCTTAACTGTATAAACGACTACAAAGGGCTATGCTACCACCATTGCCCCACGATGCCCAATTAGGCATTTTCCTGCAATGTCTAATATATTATAGCTGCTCAAAATTAACATTATGTACTCTATCAATAAAGTCATAGTAAAACAAAGGTGTTTAATCAATAACAGAATCAGAGTCAAATTAGTCCTCCATCTTGAGGTGGGAGTACAGGAGAATGCCAGTTTCTACCGTAATTACATGGGTTTTGTAATGTTTCAGCTTTACAAAAATTAATAAACATTTTAGTTGTCTATTTTACAAAAGACATTTCCATTGGATTACACTAAAATAAAGCAATATGTAATTATGGTTTCAAAGTAATTAAGAGTAAATAAAATAAAATAAAGCACTATGTAATTTTGGCTCTAAAGTAATTAAGAGTAAGTGAATTGTTAATAAGCTATTCAATTAGTTCTCTCAGACTTTCAGAAGATGCCAGAAACAAAAAATCAAAGGACTGAATTTACATGACATTTTACAAGATTTTTGCAAGAAGTCACATCTTAGCCTTTCTCTCAGATTAGAAAACAAAATAGTGGCTCTTGCCCACCATATCGATGGTGGTGAAAAACCAGTTCCTCTTGTCACCTCAGGGTTCTGCAAGGCTTCCTGAGATGATGACATTCCCTTAAAGCCCTTAGCACTTTCTTCCTCACTTCTTCAGATTACAAATTGACCAGGTTACAGTTTAGCAAGAGCTTTGAATTCAGTGAAAAATACCGTCAGCTTTCTAAACAAAGTTGTTTGCAACAAAACAGAATTAACCTCTAAAAGATATAGTACCCAAACTAACAAATACATCTTATTAGTTTACCCTGCCACTAATTGAACTGCTGAAAAGTGAAGGAGTCGCCTGAAAACTTATGAATTCTGTTGCCGTCCCACAAAACAACCTCCTAATATCCCTTGCCTTTGATGGCTTCTATTACATTCTAGAGCTGTAAGAGAAATAAGCTTGTCAGTACAAAATGCCTTAAAGGGCTCTCCCCCTTCAGAACTGCTGAGGAGACATAGAATTTGTTGACTGAGAGGAGGTGATCAGTGTGTCCCCCAGAGATAGCATCAAAGGCAGATGCTATAAGCAACCACAGATTTAATGTGCTTCTTCCCTCTGTCTTTTCTCCATAGCATGCTGGCCTTCCCCTGAGATTGACTCTCATTAAACTGACAAAATGATCATGTGTGGACTCATGGTTAGGATTTTCCCGAAGACCAAGGTGGCTTTGAAAGATAATATACAATTCATTTTTACACTTGAAGCCCACGGCCTATGTGTCTTAGAGGGTGGCTAGTTGAAAATCTCAAATGGGTCCAGCTAATTCACTCAGTTCTTTCCTAACATCCATGAGGCTAAAGGCTATTGCATTTCATAAGAAATAAACAAAATTTCAAATTAACCACAGTGCCTTCCCATTTATGTAGACTGGTCACAGAAAGGATTGTTTGGGTTGGCAGAATAAAGTGGTTACTCAGAGTTACTGTATACTATGCTGGCTGACACCAGGCAAGTCATTCAATCTTTCATATCTCAGTTTCTACATTCATAAAATGGGCAATTGTAATTGTATGTATTCCAGAATATTGTTGTAAAACTAAATGAATTAATACAGTAAATGCACTAAGGATGATTTCTCATATGTAATAGGAGACACAATTAATGTTAGCTATAATAATAAGAGTAATTCAACTTATTAATATCATATATTGGTTGGCCAATTTTTGTAGAGATAAAACTATTAATATGAATAACTATAATAACTAAGCATAGGTTAATCTTTCTTCTGTGCTTGTTCTTAAAGAGATTTTAGAGTTACCACTAGGTATATGAATTATCTACATTATTTCAAAAACATTTATTGAGGGTTTACTGTTTATTCTTAATATAAGGTTTCAAAAAAGAATAAGACCCTAAGAAGGTCAAGGTTAAGTCATTGAGACTGACAAATAGAAATGCTGAAGCAATCTATAAATGTGTCAAATCAACACCTTGTACACCTTAAAATTCTACAGTGTTATATGTCAATTACATCTCAGTTTATAAAAACAACAAATGCTATGACAACATTTGTCATGTGGAATGATAGAGATAAGCACAGAGTTTATGTGAACATGGAGACACTAGGGTAGGCAGAATAACGGCCTATTCAAAGATATCCATATCCTAATCCCTAGAAACTATGAATATGTTACATACGTGTCAAAGAGGAATTAAGTTTGCTGATCCTAAAACGGAGATTATCTTGAATTTTCTGGGTAAGTCTAATATAAGGAGAATGATCCTTAAAAGTGGTAGAGGGAAGCAGAAGAGTAAGTTGAAGTAATGAAATGTGAAAAGGACTCAAACAATCATTGCTGGATTTCAAGCTGGAGGAAGGGAACCAAGAGCCAAGGAATGCAGGTAGCTTGTAGAATCTGAAAAAGACAAGGAAACACCCTATCCAAAGCCTACCCAAAGGGACGAGCCCTGCAGAAGCTTTGGTTTTAGTCCAGTGAGATGCATATTAGACTTTGGACCAACAGAACTGTAAGATGATAAATTTATTTTAAAATACTACATGTGTGATAATTTGTTATGGCAGACATAGAAAATTTATACAGATGTAGAGTCCAATCTGTAAGTAGAAAGGAGAGGAGTAATGGAATGAGAGATGTTTCTGAGAGGGGTCATGACTGAGCTGAGTATTAGAGGATGAACAGGAGTTACGTATAGTGAGGTTGCCCCGGGCAGGGATTCCAGGTTGGATAAAGACTAAAACGTAATAGTTTCCTTGATCCAGTGAACAAAGTTTGAGATACAGAATGTTTGAGAAATGAGGCTGGACAAGTTTTCAGGGGTCCAGATACTCGGAGCTTCCTATAATGGGGAGTCTAGTCTCTAACCTATAAAAAAGGGGGCTTTAATTCACCCAGGGAATAATAGAGTCATCTTTGTGTTTTGAAAACATTTCTAGGGTAGCAATATGGAGGACAGGCTTGAAGAGGGCAGGTTAAGAGAAAGAAGACTATGTAAAAGGTCCAAGTGAGAGGTGTTAGAGTCTAAATTAAGACACTAGGAGCCAGTAGAGAAAGAAAGTCCCAATTTGGGAAATATCCGCCAGCGAAACTGGCAGGCATTAATGATGGTTTGTATGTAAGGAATGAGGATGAAGATGGATTCCAGAATGACCTCTACATTTCTAGCTTGGGTGACTGGTGACCTCAAATGAGATCCAGAATGAAGGAGAAGGAGGAGGACCTGATTTAGAGGGAAGATGATGAGTTTCTTTTTGAAACTCATCCCATCTGATTTGGGATGACCAGATGGAGATAGACATATGACAATCAAATAGGGACATCTGGAACCTGTGGGAGCCTGGGCAGTGAAATAGATTTGACATGGGGAATGAGGAGATGCCATTCTCATCTCTGGAATAATTTGAACAGTAAGGCTGGATGACATCACTCAAGAATGAGGAGAACAGTGGGCTGAGAATAGGATCCTGAGAGACAGTAGCCTGGAAGAGATGTTGCAAAAAAAAAAAAAAAATGCTTATGAAAAAGATTAAGGAGAAATGAGCAAGAAACAACACAAAGAACTAGCAAGTGTGGTGCCTCAGGAGCTGAGGAAATAATATTAAAAAGAAGAGAAGGAAACAGGGTCAAATGTAACAGAGTTCAGAAAAATAATAATGGCATGATGATGGTGGTAGTCAATATGCAGGCTGGTTTATTTAGCCTGCTCTCACCTGTCCAGGCCTGCCACTGTAGCTGGCTGACCTTGGGCAAGTCAGTTAACTTTGATAATCCTTGGTTACATTACCTGTTTAATTAGAATGGTTTCCTTGCCTCTGTTTTAGACATGGGTTACCCCTTTCCTCTTATCTGGCAGACAAGGTAAGGAGCTGATCCAATTCAATCAAAGATTGAGCTAGGTTGGGGATGCCTGGGCATTTGTAAAATGTGGTTCAATCTGGTTTGTTCTTAACTCTTGGGTGTGGCCTTTCTAGCTTCTGACTGAGAGCCTGGTGGGTCGCAGCTTCTTGTGGGGTTATAGAAGATTCCATTCTGCCCTTTGAACATTTGTTAATTTTTTTTCTCATAAAAAAGGAGTGTGAACAAATTCCAACCAAATAAACTTTTCAGCTGTTTGGTTCTTGTATCTGTGATAGGCCAATATCTGGGACAGTTCTTCTTTGGATTGGGAATTCTTTATTGGCTTAAATCAGAGGCTCCAAAAACTCACATTTATGTATTTCTTATTCTACACAAAATACTGCGCTTTCTTCTCTGGGAACAAAGCCTTGCACAGCCCTGGTGTTCTTGCATTTGCTGTCTTCCAACCAGACTTAAAGGAATGCAATTGGGGTCTCCTTTTCCAAGGAACTCTGAGCACTGGGTATCAGAGGCCGATCTCAGAACAGAGTCAGAACAAACAACAAACAAAGCTGAAATTCGACTGGGCCCTGTGCCCAAGAAAACCAGCCACACATGAACTCACACCATGGGGAAAGGAGAAAGGGAAAAAAAGTTTCAAAAACAAACTTAGGAGAGAAAAAGACAGGCTGAGAGACTGGCTCCACACTGACTGGCCCCCACATGAATGTGTAAGAGACAAAGCTTGAGAAAGAACAGCTTCTTTAGACTTGCCCAGGAAAGGGGCTCCAATCTCTTGTCTTATTTGGAAAACAGTGACAGAGACCAAGATCTCTGGCTCTACTAGAAAGGAGATGGCTTTGGTTTATGTATAAAAATAGGTTTTGTTTAAGAGGAAAAAAATCAGAAATGCTTTAACGTTGTCTATATTTTTTATATGTAGAAGTTATCCTAATTGAAGCATTTATTTGGAAATGTTTATGTTAGTTAAGATAATGATAGCTGCTGTAACAGATAAACCTGAAACCTCAGTGGCTTAACACAATGGAAATTAATTTTTTTGCTTATGTAAAGTCCAACCAGTGGATGGGAGGAGGTGGTGCAGTGCTCTGCTCCAGGTAGTCATTCATGGGTTGAGGCTAAAGAGAGGTCTGTCATCTGTAACATGTAGCTTCCTAGGTTGCCCAAGACATTGATGTCCAACTGGCAGAAAGGTGAGTGAAAAATTGCAAAGTAGATTTTTATTCACCAGGTCAACAAGTGATGTATGATATTTTGCCTGTATATCACTAGCCAGACAGAGCTCAGTCACACGGTTATAACTAAATACAGGGAGTATTGGGAGATGTAGCTACTATCTGGGCAACCATTTTCCAGAAAAAAAAAACTGCATATTGTAGAAAGGGAACACTAATCACTGGTGAAAGCAAGATGACTCTTCCCAATGGATTTGCTGTTCTTTATCATATCTGTTTATTATACTGGTTTGAAAAACCATGACGAGAGAAAGTAAGAGCATCAAATTAATACATTCTATTCTGTTTAGTTATTGTTTCTTGAGAGGAGGGCTATTGACATTTTGAGTGAGACAATTTGGTTGATGGACTGTTTCTCATACTGTAGTATATTCATATCCCTGATCTCTGCCCACTAATGCCCGAGTAGTCCCAGACACCTTGACAACTAAAAATGTCATACATTTCTAAATGCCCTTCTCAGGGTTAGTACTGCTATGGCTGAAAACCACAAATAGAATTTCAAGGTACAGGCTAATTCTTAACTCTTGCTGGATCAGGTTATCAGAATTATCTCATAAAGCAAACCTTCCAAACACTTTCACTTTGAACAACATTCCCCTAGGAAGTCATGTATTCTGCTACTTCACCATATCAAATGTGATCATAAAACGATTGCCTGACTCCATTGAAACATCACAAAAGAGTGCTGTCCACCTGAAACAGTTACCTTAGGATGACTAGCTACTTCCCTTTTGGAATCTTCTTCAGAGACAGTGCTACATAGAAATACGTAGTCATTGAACTTGAGGGAACCTCAGCAGTTCCTTATTCTGACGTTCTACCTTACATTCAATCCTTTCTATCATCCTTTATTCACTCAACAGCATGTGTTCTGATGCATTGTCTTGAAGCTGAGGACAATGGAGGGATGAATAACAGTTATTGACCCCATAATTTAATAAGGAAGACTAGTATGTACACGAATCTTTACAATAGAAGTAGGTAAATGAAATAGCTAAGGCAGGAAGGGAGTGCTGTGGAATACAAATAAGGGATGGACTAAATTATCTTCAGAAGTAGATATTGGAGTGTGCTTTTATGGAAAAGTTTGAATTTTCCAGATTGAGAAGGTAGGGTGGTAGTAGGGGTATCAGCAGGCATGGGCTTGGAAGTCTCTAGGTGTTTTCAGGGTCTGGGGAATGGAGGAGCCCAGAAAGTAGGAACAAGGGGCCTGAGAAGGCTAAAAAATGGGGAACGAGATGGGTGAATAGAAGTTGGATGGAAAGGGTAGGTCTGGGGAACTCCTGTGAAGCAGAGGGCAGACAGAACCTGAGAGGGAGTGGAGGCAGCGAGCACACTGCTGCCCTTGGAGGGACTTAGACAAAATGCCTTCAATTTAAACATTTCTAATGATACAAACCTTCTGACTAAGTCAACTTCTTATCTGCACAATTTTAGATATCCTAAATGTCTTTTCAATATTCAGCTCAAAACTGCCTCACCTTAGTTCTTGCCCTTTTGCCCTGATTGTACTCTCTTAGACACATAGACAGAACATAATCACTTTTCCACAGATAAGCGCTTCGAAAATCAGAAGACAGTTGTTACGTCTCCATGAGTATCTCCTCTTTTCTAGGCTAAATGCCTCCTTCATGTGTTTTTCTGTGAGGATGCTTTTAATCCCTTCTTCACTCTTATCACAGTCCTCTGTGCTGGACATATTCCAGCTGGGCAACATTTCCCTTAAAACATGGTACCTGGACAGAACACACTATTCCAAGTGTGGTTCACTAGCACAATCTTTGATATGCATTAGAGCATCAAATGAAGTTACGGATCAGACATACCACATTGCTAGTCATGCTGAATTTCTTGTCAATCACTATGAGTCCTGCTGATAAGCTCATTCCCTATTCCATTTAGGGACAGATGGTATTTGAATGTGAATGTCTAACTTTATATTGTTCGATTTATGTTTCCCTTGGTAAAATATGGTCTATTTTTTCAGGCCATCAAAAGCTTTTGGGACAGTATTTTGAGTTTTATGAGTTTTACGATGTCTTGGACAAAGCATGACAAGTATGGAGCCATTGTCTTCTTCTAAGTTCTTGATAATGATGTACAATGAGATAAGGCTAAGACAAAATTCTATAACTGTCACACAAGACCTTTCAAAATAGGCTGTTTGTGCCACATTTTATCTTCATCCTTGGATATTTTTATTTTTTTCCTATATTTTAATATCTTCCATTTTCATATCTGGGTTCAAATTAGTTTTTTGAGTTTTCTTTATCTTTTCTGCTTCACTGATTATACAGTCAGAATTTCATTTTTTATACCCTCTTATCCTTTTTGAGAAGACTATTCTTTGAGTTATTGTTCATAAATTTCCACTATTGTTTGCTAAAACACGTAAAAATTCTGAAGTCATGGTTATATGTTTGATTATGAATCATTTTTCAGGACAGTCTTTTGTTTTCTTTCTATATAAATTTCAAGACAAGGTGGATATCCTTGGAGGGATCTTTAATTAATTCCTTCTTAATTCTTTTAATTTTTCCTTAATGATTAAACAAGTTTCCCTCATTGTTGTTCTTCCATTCTAGGTGATTATGTCAATGAGGACAGCACAACACAGGGGGATGGATTGTCTAGATTGAGGGAATAATATGAGAAAAGCAGCTAAATAAAGATAACAGCATATTCTCTGGGTTCTTTGTGTATGTTATGTTTAGTTCATATTTCCTAAGTAGATTGGCTTTTCCTTGATGCAGAAAGGGACCACGTCTATTCTTTTGCTTCTATCATAGTGGAGTGGCAAGTATACAATAGGGCAAGTACGCAATGAATATTTTTGAATAGCTAACAACAATATAGTTTAACATTTATATGCACACACATTTTCACTTACTAATTGAAGCAATTAAGGTCTTGGAGATTAGTGCAAAGGGTAACACCATTCCTCATAGAAATATTTATAAACATGCAGACATTTATATGATAGATTAGGAGATAGTCACGAATAAATCAAAGGTTAGAAGGAAAAAGTCAACTTTTAATAAAGCTCTGTTGTACACCTGAAACTAATGTTATGTAGATGATATCCCAATTAAAAAAAAGAAATCTCAATGAAAACGCAGTAAATCTGTATGAAATAAATGTTAGGAATTCACACATGTGGACGTGTGCGGGCGCGCATGTGCACACGCGCGCACACACACACACACACACACACACACACACATCTACAGTGGCCTTTGCTTTCCCAGACCAAAGGTGTAAAAATAATTCACTTTTTAATCCATTTTTTTCAAAAGTTATACATTTAAAAGACCACGTTCTGGTTGTCTTTGGACTTTAGCAGCTCAACTAATAAATAAATAAAATTGTTCTGCACAAACCACTCTGATATGATGTAAAATCTGTCTGCAAATCTAACATCAGTTTTTTACCCCTATTATCAGCTCTGTGAGAGCCCTATATGACAAGTACTGACTCTTATTCATCAAGATAAAATATTAGCTTTTTTTTTTTCACTTATAAGGTGCATAATGATTAAGAATTCTGGTTGCCAAGGGTAAAATGCTGCTTCCAACTCGAAGTTCAATTGTTTTGTGGATTTGTAATTGTACCCTTTCTGAGAGATGGGGAAGGCAGAGGAGGAAATTCACAAAAGTGACACAAGGCAGATAACAGATTTCCATGAAGAATTCATAGTGATGTTCAAAATGTGAGGAAAAGAAATTGTTTTTCACAAAGAATGATCTCTGATCACCACTGCTAGCTAGATGGCTATAGATCTAAGGACCCACCTTGTGTTCTAACAACAAATTAAACACTCAGGTCCTGATATCCAGAGAAAATTTTATATGTCTTGATCCAGTGTATCTGTGAAGGGGGAGGGGTAAGTTTTTTTGAGAGAAATCACCACTTTATTCTTTTTCCTGGTGACAGAAATAGGTGAGTATTACCCCAAAACTAAATCCAAATTTAATCTAGTCAGCAAAGTTGAACTCTTGACCAATATTGAGGGCAGCCCCTTGGTTAGACTGAAGTAGAACTAGAAATACACTAAATTTGTTGAAGATGTACCAGGTATCAGGCATGGTGGTGAGTGGTCCTTAAAAGTTTCTTGACAACCAATTAAGTTAAGATTATTGTACCCAATTTATAGATAAGAGCACTGTACATCCTGGAAACATGTAAGTTGCCCAGTGTTACAAGGTCAATTAGTGGCAGAGCCTAGAATATCTCTGAATACCATCACGCTGTCTGCTTCATTGTACCTCACTCTTCTAGTCTCCCTCAGCTTTCACCCAGATCAGGTTCCAAGCACTTTTATGAAGTGGCTCCCTGGCTGCCCAAATTATCAAGGACCCTCCCCGTCTCCCCCACACACACCCCAAGGCCTTGCCTTGATATTAAATACTTTAAGCACATTTTCAATGCTCCCTTTTAGTTCATGCATTTAAGGAAAGCTGTCAGAGAAAGAAAAAACAGTTGGAGGCTAAGGGAGGCCCTCAGTAATGGCCTTGTCTTGGTATGATTTTCATTATCCTCGATCACTTTCTCAGCTTTGCAAAAACACAGGTGGGACATCATTGGTTCATTCAGAGATGATCAGGCTGTAGATCATTAACTAATGATCACCAAACTTGCAAGAAACTGACTGCTAACATAGATGCTCATTAACTAAGTTAAAGTGAGAAGCTACATATGTCCAGAGATGTAAGTCTTGTTTTCTCCAGAACTGCTTCTCTGTAGAGGGTACCAGAGAAATTAAAGAACAAAGGAAATATTCCTAAAGTCTATCATCCAGGCTGTAGAAAGTCCTGATGAGCTGTCTCCATTCCACAGTAAATGCATATCTTTTCTTTGATAACCTGTACCAGTTACAAACATCTCTCTTTTTTATATAATTTATGCTCACAAAACATTGACAAATTCACTTTTTCTGTGAGTCATTTCACATATCAAGCCAAGCAACTGAACAAGTTGATTTTTTTTCAGATTATTTCACTATATCTTCCTTAGAATACACTATTTTTATGATATTTTTGAAATTCAGTCTATTTGGTCTGGATTGATTAAGTTCATTCATTATGAAATGGATGATGGGGCAACTGTATAGCCACATTCAAAAGAATGAGTTTAGGCCACTACCTTATACCATATACAAAGATTAATTCAAAATGGATGAGAGACTTAAATGTAAAAGCTAAAACTTAGAAAATTGTTAGGAGAAAGCATAGATATAAATTTTTGCGACCTTGGATTAGGCAATGATTTCTAAGATATGGCACTAAAACACAAGCAAAAAAGTAAAAAAAAAATAAATTTGACTTAATCAAAAATAAAAACATTTGTTCTTCACACAACATCCTCAAAAAAGGTGAAAGAGAAAAAAAGAATGGGAGGCAGTATTTGCAAATCATGTATCCAATAAGCTATTTTATTCAGGATATATCCTGACCTCTTACACTCAACAACAAAAAGACAATAGAAATGGGCAAAGCATTTTAATTGACACTTCTCCGAAGAAGATATGCAAATAGCCAAATAAACGCATGAAAATATGCTCTGAATTGTTAGTCATGAGGGAAAAGCAAATCAAAACTACACTGAGATGCTAATGCATGCCTGTTAGGATGGCTAAAATCACAAAGACAAATGAGAACCAGTAGTGGAGGAAATGGGGAGAAATTAGAACCCTAATACATTGCCAGTGGGAATGCAAAATTGTGCAACTGCTTTGGAAAAGTTTGTCCCTCAAACATTTAACTCAACAATTCTCCTAGGTATACATCTCAGAGAACTGAAAATACATGTCCATACAAAAACTGGTACATAAATATTTTATAGCAGCATTATTCATAAGAGTATAAAAGTAGAAACAACCCAAATATCCATCAATTGAAAACAGGTAAAATATTTTGTATTCCTACAATGGAATATCATTTGGTCATAAAAAAGAATGAAGTATTGATACATACAATAACATGGGTGAATCTTGAATACATTTATTATAAGTAAAAGAAGTCAGTTACATAAGACCACATATTATATGAGACCATTTATATGAAAAGTCCAGAACAGGCAAATCCCTAGAGACAGAAAGTAGACTAGTAGTTGCTGGGGGCTACAGAAATGTGGAATGGAATGAATAGTGACTGCTAATGGGTGTGGATTTTCTTTTTGGGGTGATAATAACCTTCTGGAAACATACTAAAATCCACTGTATTGTATACTTTAAAAAGGTGAACTTTATGATATATGAATTATATCTCAATAAAGCTGTTATTAAAAAAAAAGAATATACCTGAGTTACTGACCAAAAGCTTGTACATCATATTTTTGAAGTATACATTTTAAACAAAGATTACCACCCTATGTAAAACAAAGAACTATTTAGAGTATACATTTTTCTCTCTCTGTAAGATAGCAAAATGCCATTCAACATTGTTTGGCATGCTTAAATGGAAAGAAGAAAATAAATGACAAAAAGAAAAAGAAACAGAATATTTATTAAAATAATATTCTTGTTACTTTAAGATAATTTTATAATGCTATTTTGGGAAGCCATCCTGAGAGATTGTTTAATAAATGCTATCAACTTATTATTAGATCATTTTAGGTTTTTAGTAACCAAATTCTCTAAATGGATTGTCCAAAGTATACTGAATATTGTTTTATGTAGAATTTTTCTGTTGGGAGGTATTAGTGCAGGAGCACTTGTAACTGTTAAAGAAATCTTTTCAGATAGAAAGATAATTTTAGTAAATGGAAAGATGGCAATTATGATAATAGCATAAGATATTCCCTCTTAAGCAAGACCAAAAGTACAGAAAAATATCAAATGTGGAAAGTGCACAGTCTGATTAGCTCAGTACTGGAAACTTATTAACCCGTATTTAAAGTTATGTAGAGAAACAGGATAAGAGGGCAGATATATATCAGAATAGTGTTATTTTCATAACCTCTGAGGTTTTGAATGAAAATTATAATGTTAAATATGTATATTAACCACAAGCATTGTTGCAAGATATTCCAGATAAATAATAACAACATCTAAGTTCAAAAATAGTCCTGGCACTGTTTATAAAAATTATAGTATGAGGAAGAGTCCTGTTCTATTTTTCTTATACTCTCTACCAACTATCAAATTCAATATGAAATGCTAGATCATTGAAACAATAGCAGAAGAGTATTGTTGTAAATTTTAACATTTATTTTCTCTATGCCACTTGTAGGTATTAATATTAATAGTCTGAAGCACCACCTTTCTCATATTTATTAAAGTGCATATTGAGGGGATAAAAAAATACTCCTTTTCTTTCTTTCATTTCCTCCTTCTTTCTCCTTCGTCTTTCCTTCCCTCCTTTGTTAGTTCCTATTCTCCATTCTTTCCTTTCATTCTTTTTTATTAGTAACATAATGGCCATTTATATATTAATTCAAAACTTTCTGAAAGAGGTCTTTTTAGCCTTCATAAAGTCATTAGAATCAGTATTTGGCCATAGAAATGTGAAGCAGAAAGTACCTATCTGTTGTTTTGAGGTAAATAGACAGGATATCATTGTCTTTGATTATCTGGAGCTTCAGTGCTGTTGATGAGCAAAATTAGGCGGGATGCCCACCTATCCACTACATCTATTGTTTTTATTTATTGTTTAAGTCTAACAATTATTATTGTTGTTGGCACAACTGATATTTGTTGAATGAATATAGCAGGGCATATAACTATATTTGGAAGGTCATTCATTTATACAATAAAATACCACATTATGAATACATCAGAAATAGGAATATGTCTGAGGAATATACACAAGGGATATTTAGAAAGGTCAAAGAAGATAGAAGTAAAACCATGGTCCCCTGAAACACTCACATGTACTCTTTTCTCAGGCTATGTAGACTTGGGGTGGTTGAACTTATAAGGTATCTAGAGATCTTTGATTGATATGGCTCCAGAGTTGATTTTAATGAAAAAACAGGTGATGAAAGTCTCTAGTATCTGAATAAGTATTGGGATGCTTTTTGGCATCGTGTATTCACAGGTATAAGTACTGTGGGGATAATCTTGAGATTTCTATTTCTATTTTAATGCACACACAAAAAAGTGAATAATAGTCAAAGAAGGACTTTTGTAACAAAACATTTCCACCCCATGTGAATATCTGCATGTGTGTTTCTTCACTGTGCTCTATTACCTGTAATTTCGCTCAGGGTCTGTAATAAGTAATAGAAAAGTGATCAGCCACATGAAAGGGCAGATTTGCTTATTATATCTATGGAATGTTTTGTCTGTGATTTAAGAGAGGAAAAAGTATGATGACTATTACAGACACAGAGGAAAAAGGCAGTTGAAGAGTGAACACCCTTCACAGTTGCTGGGACTCTGAAAATATATCCAATTTCTTTTTGATGTGGAGAAAGATGCTTTTAAAAAATAGTTTGGGGGATTGATAAAGGTAAAGGGGGTTAAACATATGGTGACAGATGGAAACTTAACTTTGAGTGGTGAAAACACAATGCAATATACATAAGACATATTATTGATTTGTATACTTGAAATCTATATAATTTTATTAACCAATGCCACCCCAATAAATTTAATTTAAAAAAATAGCTTAGTATCCTAACTCATGTTATATGTCTCGAAACCTTTGAATCTATTGTCATTTTAAGCTCAACTTCCAGAATCTTTTCTCCTCTTTTGAGTAGAATTTTTTTTATAACATTGGAAAAAATGTGCAGTACTTGCCAAGATGGAGTAAGTCTGCTAGAGAGTCTCTATATATTTCAACCAAAGAGTTCAGACAGAATACAAAAGGCAACTCTCAGAGGACTCTGGAAAGTAAATAATCAATTGTGGGCAGGCAGTGAGAAAAGTCAAAATTTGAAGAATGACTGGTATCATTGAGTTTTTTGGTTTACCGAGTGTAGCCTGATGGCCTGAGCTACAGAGCTAAGCAATGGGCATAGGCAGCAAAAATTGAGAGATAGCTTTCCTTCTGGCCAGAGGATCAGAAATAGGGGTTCTTGTGAGATAGAAGTTATATTTTTACCCCCACCCAGCACTGCTCTGAGGATAGAACCAGTCATGAAGCTATATTAATGGTGATGGGGACAGCAGCAGTGGCCACAATGGCATGGATATATAAAACTCCAAGAGAAGCACATGCTTGGCTGGCTGGAGGAACCAGAAAAAGTGGTCTTTGAGTGTGTGGAAAAATCCCTATAATTCATTTCCTAATTCTTTTCTTATCTTACTTCTCCCCCAATGGCAGATGCTGTCATTCAGAATTGTGCAAGAGTTTAGGGGGAGAAACCCATTTTTCTGGTTGGAAAAGGGGACCCCACTGGAACTAGAGAGTATGGGAAAATCCCAGGCAGGAGAGGACTGGGAAAAGAGATACGTAGAAAATAAAGTGACATAGTGGTCAAGCTGTCCTTCCCCTCTTCATGGAATTATAAATAAAAATGGGACACTTTTTCCTTCTCTCACTAATCCCCATATCTCAGGAAGATAAACTGACAGGAAGAAATCAAAATAATGTCCTATTCACCAACATAACAAAACTGGAGTATACTATTTCCAGTACTCATTCTGTATCACAAACTGATACAAGTCTCAGAGTCACTCCTAAGATATGCATGCATGGAACATATGCAAATGACAGGATTCAGAACATGTTACCCCAAAATATGGCACTTTGGCATATAGAATGTTAAGAATTTTAAGCTGAAGGAATTTGAGGAATGGCAGATGCAGGAAGTACTCTCTAATCTCTCCTTTCTTCCCTGAAGTAGGCCATAGAAACAGAAGGTGCTGGAAGGACTCTCTGACTTCTCCCTTGTCCCCTATAGTGGGTCATAATAGGTGTTGTGAGAGGTGTTCCCCCCTATAAAGAGTATCCTTATCTCCAATGATGCAGGGGTGCAGAGAGGAATCCAGGCCAATAGGCCATGCTAAGTTCCCCTTGGTTTACTCCCCGTAGCTCATACTCTTTTTTTCTATCACATTCTTTTTCACGCCTTTTCATTCTTCATCAAACCTGGTATAAAATGGTTCATGTTTAATCATTTCTTCAGGTAGTCATTTTCTATTGAAGGCTCCCGTGCCATGTAAAATTTATATTAAATAAATTTGTCTGTTAATTTGCCTTTTGTCAATCCAATTTACAGAGCCCCAGTCAAGATCCTTCAAAGAAGACATATGGATGACAAGAAATTCTCAATTTGACTCCAGACAAACTGGAGAAGACCCAGTAATTACACATTGCTTTCGGTGCTTCTGAATGAGAGCTAGGGTGACAAGTCAAATAAGCTACCTTGAAAGAAAGTATAAACTCATCTGTTTTCTGAGGGAATAGCAGGCATTGCATTGCCATCTCATTTTCTAATGAACAATCTTTTAATTAGTTTCCAGAAGTACTGAGCTCCTACTGTCAAATGTCTCTTTGGGATAACCAATAAAATGTAAAAGCAAAGTATAAGTTTGTTCTTATAAAATGGGTATTAAATATTTGTTTGTTTATTTTATGGAGGTGGTATTCTCAAAAGTTGAGAGCCAGTAAAACAAACTCACCAGTCAACTTCTGTAATTTGATAAGATTTTCTTATTTTCATAAATTTTTAAATACAGAGATTTTAGATATATCAGTTATGTTTAGTGCATTGTTTATCTTTTGTTGTGTAACAAAAAACAAAAAAATATTCATCTTATAGAAGACCAACTAGATTTGTGTTGTCTAATATGGTAGCCTTATGTAACTATGTAAATTTAAAATTAAATTAAATTTAACAATTCAGCTTATTCTCACCTTAGCCACATTTCAAGTACTTAATAGCCACTCATGGCTAGTGATTACGATATTGGACAGCCTGCAGCATTAGAGTATGGAGACAAAGGCTTCAGGCCATGGAGTTTGAGAGACCATGGTTTTCATCCTATGACCTTGGGCTAACCTTGGAATTCTGTAAGCTGAAGAAAGAACATTTCCTACTTGGGGAAATTAAACCATGTGATGTGTATAAAATGTCTAGGAGTGTGTCTGACACAAAATAAGTACTAAATAAATATTACCTATAATGATAATTATTGTTAAAAACTGACCACTAGGTAAATATAGTTCAACTAAGGAATTTAACTTTTCTTTAAAATAATCTACTCTAGTTCTGAGTAACAATTTATGTTGGGAAATAGAGCATTATTCTGACTTCTTCCTGTCAGTCTATCTTTGTGAGATTTGGGAATTAGTAGGAGAAGAGCAAAGTTTCCCATTTTCATATAATTCTATGAAGAGGGGAAGACAATTTGACCACTATATCTCTTCATTTCTTTGTATCTCTGTGTGTTAAAAGGCATCATATATGTTAGGTTTTGGGGAAAATATACTATAAATTTATAGTCTTTAATAAAGTCACTATTCTCTAAATAATTATTAAGAAACTAAACCATTTGGAATAGAGCGTGTTTATATGTAAGAGAGAATAGAATGGCAGTAGGAATATAGGAAAGAGAAAGGGGCTTGTTAATACCAGGGAGTCCTAGGCTAAAACTTCAGGATAAGCAAACTTTATTCATTATTTGTTTTTATTCTTTTAGTGTCACTAGGTACAATCATTTATAACATATTTACTCAAGATCCTTCCCCACTCCAGAAATATGGTTTATGAGTCTTTGATAATCTGAACAACTATGGTACACTTCATTACAGAGTATACTTAAACAGAGGATGAGCTTCATTTGGGGTGACCTGTTACACCAAGCTCATCCATTACATCTCTTGTCACAACTGTTTACTTTTTCACACTGTGCTGGAACCATTAAGAAGGAACACTAAGGTAGGATTGGCTACATGCTGTTCTCCTCTTGACCTGCTAGGAAATTAATCTTGAATGCTCAATTTAATGCTTTCTAACAATGACTGCTGGTGGGGAGAAAAGTCAGTTGCATTTAAAATAAAGGCACCTATTTAAAACACAAAAGTTAATTTTACTGACATATATGTCTATCATTTTAGCTGATGGGGAAATAGTAGCAAAAGGTCCACCCATCTCTTTACCATTATACATTATAGCCGGGTAGAATTTTTCTTTACATATTAAGGTGAACAAATGTCAGTAAAAGATACCGGTTTGTAAAAGGTCATTGCGAATGATGGTAATTTATGGAGAATTATAATTTTATACTTGTGATAGGAGTGAGGACTTTAAAACTTCTTTATATTTATCAAATTCAATTTAGGAATCTTTATATTTTTAACACTTTCAAGAAGTCACATGAAACTCATATAGAGAAGATAATGAAGTAAAGGTATATATATCCTCTTTCCTGAAACTCATTGAAATGAACAAAATGAATTAAAATATAGAGTAGAAAATAGATTTCATAATTAAATTAGAAAACAAACATAAGTCATGACTATGAAGATAGTTTGCCCAAGATAGAGATATTTGTTCCAAATTGAGATTTAAAAAATGCCAATAAATCCTAGCAAACCTCTCTAGCAGACAACAAATTGTTCTAAAAGTGAATTAGTGGGCCCTGAGAGACCAAGGTCTTTTCCTTAGAAGACTGAATTAGTAGACATATCAAGGACAAAAAAGTCCTTGCAGAGTTCTGGCTTCTTATGATGTTGAGATAACATACTAGAGACAATGAACAGAGAAGAAACAAGGAAAAATGAAGGGAAACAAATACCAACTTGGTGAGGAAACTTCACTGTGAGTCACCCTAACCTCTGCTTCAGTGACTTGCTCTCCTGGAAGAGGAATATTCTTCTAGAACAGAAGGTCCACTGCTCTAGAAGGTAAGAAATTGTCCTTGTTACTCAGCTTACTCCCCACATGCATGCTTTTGCTTATGCTAGTGGTGATCAAGCAGAAAGTCACATAGAGATGACTGGTATTCAGCAAGGAACCAACATGACACTTGTGCATGGTAACTGTTATACTCCCCTGCCTCCCATCAAAAAAGTTAAAATGGAACATGAAAAAGAATCAATACATGTTAGTAGACTGGAAATAAAGATAACTACAGACAAATACTCCTCTATATTCAAAAAAATTGGAAAGAAACATGGAATCTTTGATAGGTGGGGAGAATATCAAAGAATTAATATAAAAGTTAAAAGAAGAAATGAGACAGTTAACAAGGTAAAAATCAATCTGGCTATGCTTAGGAAAGAAATTAAAGAAAGCAATGAAACATTATTAAAGAAAAGGAAACGGCATCAAAAACAGCTAGAAGGAAAATGGATACTGCTAAAAATAGCACAATGACATGGAAGACAAACATGAGGAAATAACATAAATGCAAAGGAAGATAAAAAATCAATACAAGTTATATTACATATGGGAGACAAAGAGTTGAGTACCCTTAATATAGAGAACTGGCAAATGAGCAAGCAAGCAGCCAACCAACCAAATAAAACCCCCAAATTCTCAAAGGCATAATACAAGAAAATTTTCCTAAGAAAAAGGAAATTCTATATCTGCAGATCCAAATGGCACTGTAGTTTTTCATAAAAAATAGTAACAGAATAATTAGTAAAAATGTATTTTGATGATATTTTTAAACAGAAAGAAATCTGAGGATATTGAGACAAAAAGTCTTAAATCAGCCACAAGATATAAAAGTCAGGTTGGCCTCAGACTTCCCCATAACAACACGCACTCCCAGAAGGCACAGAAGCAATGTCTACTGATTATTAAAAGAAAAAACAAAAGTAATATACCCAGAGCAGGTTTCAGTCTCTTTCAAAGACAAAGGAAATCCTTCTAAAAAATTGGAAAAATATAGTCAATTATGGAAACCAGCCCATCAAAAAATGAATGAAGAGAATAGACAACTTAAAGAGAGGATAAATTGAAGGGATGGTCCATGAGAACTGATCCCAGATAAATTTTGAAAAAACTTATTGATAAACCACTATGAAAATTGTAATTATTAAAGAAAATGTAAATGTTATAAATGTTCAAAATGTAAATCTAATAATATAACAAACAAACATTTCTATGACGGGAATGGGAGAAAATATAATTGAGCCACGTTCTTTATCTTTCATAGCAAGATGTCAAAGATTACTTTCTAAAGGTATCTCTATGTACCAGCATGAAGTGTATCTGTATTATGAGAAGTGAAAAAAAGTTGTAGAAATATATATAAGGCATGATTCTTACTGTGAACTTTGGAAGGGTAGGATTGGTAAGAAAAGGAACTTTTTAATTAACACTTATGAACATTATGAAATTTCTGCAATGCTTTTATAATTAATATCAAAGTAAATCCCCTTTTTAAATAGATAAATGTTGTACCTTCCAGTAGTCCAAATGTCAAGCTGATGGTTTGTGTGATTTTATTGAATAACTCATTCTGCTGAAAACATTTCCTTTGGTTTAACTCAAGGTAAAATACTCTGACATGTTAATTTCTCTCCTTACTTTCTTTTTTAAATATAGTTTCAGCAGAAATATCAGTGTGCTCATGAACCTATCAAATGACCATATTTTAAATTGTATACATGCTCTTTAAACAGTATCTTTAGAGTGTCCAACCCTCAGCTTCTGGAGTAAAAAAAAAAAAAAATACCAACCCCAAACTAAAGCTTGACACAGTAAGTAGACTAATTGGGCTCATCAAGGAGAGCGGAGCACCTAATCAAATTAATCAACAACAATTATGCTAGGGTTAAATGTGTGGGCTATCATATAATCGGTCTCTTACAGCGACGTTTTGAATCATGAGAAAGATCATGAAGTTAAGTCTTCGCGTGGTGCCATTATAGATAACTGTAGGTCCTTCCAAAGTTTCTACATTTAGCCTCTCTGAACCTGTCACATCCTGATCAGTTTTCAGTGTGTCTCCTTGTGTTCGATTCACAGAACAGCCTGATAAATAGGGACATGAAGGTTGGGAGGATCTGCTAGAAAAGTGAAGGGAGACACTATTTTTGATTGAGTACCCACTAGCAACCTATATAGCAGCCAACCTGCTCAAACCAGGTTGAATGTAAAATCAAATTCATGTCCCTCAGCAGATCTTCTTCTTGTTCACCTGTCATATACGCAGTATAGATTATATTAAAACATAAGAATTGGCAGGTTTGCAGGTTTTATTCTGAAAAAACAAGAAAACTTGTATAGAGAGCTCCATAAAATGCTTGAGGATTTCATCATAAAACTTATTTTAAGATTTCTTTAGAAAGAGATTGGCCATAACACTTCTTTCCTAAGAGAGACATTGCAATGGAGCTATTTGGGGACAAAACTAAATTATTATGAAGTCAGAGCAAGTTCACTGTTATTTTAAAGTAATTGTAATCTAGTTCCATTGTTTGTTTAATAAAGATTCTTGTACTACCTATGAAAATAAACTTTGATAATATAATAGAAGTGCCTAATTTTATAGAGTAAACATGAAATTTAATTGAAGATATTTATAACTCTATAGATTATATAAATGAACAAGGAAAACAACATAAAATAAATCTGATGGCAAATATTTTAGAAAAGTGGGCCTCTTTCTTTTATGCATCATGTATAATTAAATATGGGCAGTTTGCCTAAAAAGGCTACAGTTGTCTTGATCAATTACAGTTATCCATGGATATTTAAAACATTAGGGACCTTAAAAATAACTTTTATTACATATCTATTTTCTGGTTTTAGAGGTAATAAACATACCCTTATTTGGAAGATTACTAAAGAAATTTGTAATACAAAAATCTGTAATGGGTGCTAGGATATTCAAATCTAACTTTACTTTTTTTTGAAGTCGAAATAAAAATATCATCATACTAGGGAAGCAAATTAAAATAATCTATTGATGAGAAGTGTATATTGTCAATACTGGTGTGGTTATGTGTGTGTGTGTGTGTGTGTGTGTGTCCATGTCTATATTGTCTATATCTAATTGTCATGTTGCATGTAAAATTCTCATTAATATTTAAACATTGTAACATAAAGTTTCAGGTACTGCTTTTTTTTTTTAAGTCAAATTATGCCATTCTGTTCTAGCAATATCTTATTTTGAGAGACTTCAACATTTTTGTTATGGTACATTAATTATTGGAAATTTAAGGATTCCAGAAAGTACAGGATCTTACATGATGTTGAGTTCCATCTACTTGGTATTGAAATATGACCAAAGTCATTTCACCCTACTGATGTATACCTCCCTTTGAAAAAATTCATATATTTCTAAAATGAACTCAAGGATAAAACATCATGTTTATTGTCTTTTTCCTAGAGTTCTTTTGCATCCTCAGGAATTACGTTCATGATGTTAACCTATTAAAATTCTTCTCCTCATACAAGATTCAACTTACAACTGCTTTCACTTGTGAAGTCTTCCTTAATTCTCTTCTCATACTGAAGTTCTTTGTTCTCCCCTTTGTACTATAGAGAACTTTACTTCTTCCTGTATTATAGCACTTAAGGACTTATCAAGCATTTAATAAATAATTTTTGACTTGACAGATGGATGGAGCAAGCCAGAGTTTTATCTAGTGGCAAAGGAAAACTAAAGCACTGGTTTGGGTATCATCTTACTGGATTTGGGAAACTAACACAATTCAGTTGTATCTTAATGGTTCACTTCATCTATGAAATCTAGAGTATAGCAGAGGCTTATTCTGAAGGAGCTTTATCAACTAAATTCACATTCTTGTGAATCTTAAATACATAGATAGGGTATATGATGAGTAAGAATTAATCTATTAGAATTTCAGGTAAAATTCATTTCATTTGGAAAACTAATTCTTAGAATATTTAGTGATTTAGCAGAGAGCATATACTTTAAAGGTTCATTTAGGGCATATAATTAACAGGTTTTTGTCACCTGCTAGAACATCTAGCTGAGGTTCAGGATACTTTGTTATTGAATTTTGCTTTCTTTTATCTGTTTTTCTTGCCTTGGCATGGATTCTAATTCAAGCCATGTAGCTTCTCCTTGTGAAAGTTATTTTTTCCTTGACTTGCTCTAAAATACCAGTCAGTATAATAGACTGCACACTCCTAATTCTCCTCAATAAAGTTTAAATATGATCAAGTAAGCAAAGAAGAGAACTCCCTTTTGGCTTCAGTTCAATTCTCAACCTAACGGCTAGCTTATTGGGATTAATAGGCTATTAAAAAATTATCTTTGATTGCACCAAATACGTGAATTGGGGTAGCTCGTTCTTGAGATTTCAGTCCCCCCCCCCCGCCATTAAAATAAGGACATTAGACTAAATCATCTTTAAGTATTAACATTCTATGGTATTCTGTTTCCAATTATATCATTCCTTGGTTATACCTTTATATGTTTAGAAAAACTCTTGAAAGTGAAGAAAGTTGACGATTCAGAAAATTACTAAGTATTTAGAAATACTTTGAAGGCAAATAAAAGGAAAGGGCATAATAAATGTACTGAATTGATTATCTTAAAGCTGGCAGTTCAGGATTAAATATACTGGAACCAAAAGATTTTAAAAACGCACAGGTGATAGAGCTAAAGATAGGTCTGTAAGGAATCTGAAATATGAGCAGAGTACGCGTCGCTTTCCAAGCACTGCTATGAAAAGTGCTCAATAAGATAAGTGGTAATGAATGTAACTTTTCTCTTTATACTTTACTGTTCCTTACCTTGAGGGACTGCTCTCTTCACATGAATGTTGTTCATGGATGATGAGCATCTTTTAATGTCTTTATTCACACATTTAACAATGATTTATTAAACACCTGGTAAAAGCAGGCACTGGGCTAGATATTGCAGATATAATGTCAAGCTAGAAAACATGGTTCTTGCCATCACTTAGCTTTCAAGCTTGCCATTGTAAAGTATTAAAAAATATATTGGAATAGAAGGCATTAGTTCTCTGTTTAAGTGAGGATACATATTGCCACCTCTATGTTTGTTATTAAATTCATATGGGTATTCTTTCTAGCCACTATTTTTAATATCCTTTGAGCTTTTTTCCTTATAAAACAAATCTTAATAAAATATGATTCCACGATGAAAATGAACAAAACATGAATATATACAATGACATAGAGGCAAAATAAAAGGAGTCAAACACAAAAGACTACATGTGCATTTCATTAATATGGAATTCTAGAAAAGGCAACATTATAGGAACAGAAAGGAAATCAGTGGTTGCCTAGATCTGAGTATTAGGGGATGGGATCTACAGCCAAGGAGTGTAAAAAAACTTTTTAATGTGATGTAACTGTTCGATATCTTGATTGTGGGGTGGTTGCATGATTATACACAGTTACTAAAATTCATCAAAATGTATAATTACAAAGGGTAAATTTTATTGGTGTAAATTATACCTCAGTAAAGCTAAAAAATAAAAAATCATTATCCACCTTCTAAAAAATATTCAGAAGAGAGAAGTGATCATAGAAAAAAAAAATAGTACAGAGAAATGGTCCCATTCATTCACAGAAGTAATCTAAGTCTATTCCAAAAATTAGTTATATACCTGACTCACATTAGCTTTGTTTTCACAGAAAGTGCCTTAAATGGATATTTTCTAATTAAAATATATTATTGACTTTATCAAAGGATGAGAATAAGACATCACTATGAAAAATAGTATTGCATTTTCAGTGATATTACCATTGAAAATAATGTCCATTAAGTTCTTTAAGATTCCTCAGATATGGATCAAAATAAACCATTCTTAGAATATTAGAAGTAAGTTTTCAAACAAAATGTTTTCCATTTTTTCAATCCATTATCCCTTTTTGTCTTTGCTGCCAGGAAGCTCAGAGATAAATGTACTACCAGCTATATTAGCCTTAATTTTTTTTTAGTAGAGAATCTTTTACTTTTTTTTGGAGATATAATTGACATATAATATTGTGGAAGTAGGTGTACACAATATTAGACTTAACCTGAGGTATGATTGTCATTGTAGTGTTAGTTAACATCTCTATCTTGTGACATAATTATAATTTCTTGAGGTAGTGGGAACAATTAAGATATAGTTTCTTAGCAAATGCTTATAACACAGTTTTATTGTCTGTAATTCCTGTACTGTATTAAATCTCCAGGACTTGTTTATTTGCTAGTTGCAAAGCTTTAATTTTTAGTATTATTGTCTCCTACCTTCTTTTCATTAGAGTGGTTTCCTTATATGAATTTTTTAAAAAATCTTATTTACTTTAAATCATGTAGGATATGAATTACATAGAAATTCACAGGTGCTTCAACAATGTCAGCTATGAAACTGAATTTTCTTAAAGTGTAATTCTTTAGGAAAGAACCAAGTGGCTCAATCCTACACCCAAAGGAATGAAAGTTGGACATCTCTGAACCAGTAAAGAATCCCAGGATTAGTCAGAAAAAAAATTAGAAGAATCTGGGGACAGATGGACATTCATCTGTATTGCTTAAAAATAGCTAAATTTTATGGAGTAAGAAAGGTGGGGGAAATTCATTATACAGAGCCCCTTGGGCCTTAGGCCATAGTCATCCTGCATCTGCCCCTAGAGGCTTTCTGCATTGGATAGCCCTGCCTCTGGAATAACACCTTATTAGTGGGATTCATCCCGTTGATGAATTACGCTAATGAATCATTAGAATGACAGGTCACACTGGTGATGTATTGCAAAGTAACTTAATGAGAGCAATAGCTCATTCCGATTACACTTCCATGAAAGGAGGGCTCCATCTTCAGAAGAACTCATCTACAAGCTGATTCTGCTTAATTACAGGATACAACATACGCTAATAGTAATGTCAAGATGTTCTTTGGCACCAAGTTTTTGGCACTGATCAAAATATAATTTATGGCTCTAATCTGTACACTTGGAAACATTTACATAGGATGCACAGTCTCAAGATGAGAAACAAGATACTCTGGAATCTACTTGGTTTCTAGGTTGGAAAAACAAACAAATCTTTACTGTCCATCTCTAAATAGGTGCCTGAAAGACACAAGTTTGATTGCTTATGTCAATCAAGTTGTCCTGGAAGCTGGATTGGTTCAAAAGTGATGAGGGGCAGGAGAAGAAATATGGTGACTTCCCTCTAAGACTGGAAGAAACTATTTATTATACAAATTGTTATCTTCACAATGACAGATTACTTTCATATGGATTAGACCTAATAAAAAAATCCACCAATGTCTTAGGTTTGTAGGGAATTTTGATAGTACCAGTATGGGCCTATGAAAGCAATAAAAACATAATAATAAAGACAAAAAGGAGGATTATTTATTAAACTTTAAATAATAATTATTATCATTTATTATTTGCCTATTTTGTCAGGCAAAGTATTAGACACTTTTCATGTGCTACTTTTAATTCTTACAGCAACACCACGAATCTCACATTATCCCCATTGTATAGACAAAGAGACTGAGGGTTTGAGAGTTGATATAACTTGCCTAAGGTATAATCAATGGAAGACTCAGAATTCAAACTGGATTTGAATCATGCTCTGTACAAAACTTTCATCTCTATGAAGATACTGTTGAGAAGATGGTGTTAATCATCAATGACTGGAAACAGAGTTTTTGAGACAAAGACCATAATATTGTTGTTTTTAAGTAACAGGTGGTAAGTGGAAACATGACAAAATAAAGAATAATTAGAAGAGGCCTGGAAATGGGTAGGAGAAATGGTTATAGAAGTAAGATTATCTGTATAAAAGAAGACTTAAAGAGGAGTATAATTTTTTTTCAAATAGTTGGGGGGCAGTCACCAGGAAGAGGGAGCTGGTTTAGCCTCTGTTTTCTCAGGTCTGCAGAACAGGGACAAGTCGGAGAATTTACAGGGAGGCAGATTTCAATTTAATGTAAAGAAGAATTTGCAACTATCAGATTGGGGAACTGGGCTGCTACCAAAATAACCCCCCAACCTCCTAACACACACACCAAATCAAAAGAGCTCAAGATGAACAAGACAGGGCCTGGAAGAAACTATGAATCAGAGATGCAGTCAAAGGGATTTTCATTTTCTGACAAACTAGATATTGAGGAAATTTACAACCCTAGTTATAAAATAGGACATTAGTCCCTTATTTGAAACTATTGGGGCCAGATGTGTTCAGGAATTCAGAATTTTTCAAAGTTTAGCAAAGTGATATAGTGTATAAGCCATTTGTGGTGCATGATCCCAAATAGTGTCTAGGGTAGCATTTCATAACTAAATGCGTAAATATTTCTGGTTTTGTGCAGCCACTATGGAAAATAGTACGGAGCTTCTGCAAAAAATTAAGAATACAGTTACTATGTGACCCAGCAATCCTTCTTCTAGATTTCTACTTGAAAAAGTTGAAAATACTTATTCATAAGGACATATATACCCCTACATTTATTGTAGTGTTATTAACAACAGCCAAAACATGGAAACAACCTAAGTGTCTTTTGACTGATGATTAGATTAAAAAAAGATATGGTACACATATGCAGCAAAATACTACTCAGCCACAAGAAATGATTAAATATTGCTATTTGCAACAATATGGATGGATCTTGAGAGTATTATGGTAAGTGAAGTAAGCCAGACAGAAAAGGACAAGAATTGTATGATTTCACTCATATGTGGGCTATAAAACAAAAAGGAGCAAATGAACGAACAAAACAAACAAACAAAAACAACTCATAGACAACAGAATAGTGGTTACCAGAGGGGAAGGGGATGGGGGGAGGATGAAGAGGGTGAAGGGGGTCAAATATATGGTGGCAAAAGGATATTAGACTTTGGGTGATGAGCACATAAAGAAGTATACAGATACTGTATTAGAAAGTTATGCAACTGAAATTTATATAATGATATTAACCAATGTTCTCCCAATAAATTTAATTTAAAAATATTTCTGCCTTTGTTTTAAAATTCCACTTAAAAGTCTAAAGATGATAAATAGCTTCACATCAGTTCAGGTCAGGTTATATTTAAGTTTTAGGTCAGATTTTGTTGTCAAATGAGTTATGAAAATAATTTCTGGATTCTTGAAATTTAGGGGTTTTGGAATTATAGAGGAAGGTTAGTGGAATTGTAATAACTGTTTGTGTTGATTGCTGTGTATGGCAGGTGCTATATCTCTAATAGAGCAACTCAGCATGTTGTATTTGGTGGCCCCATTTTGCAGATGGGGAAACTAAGGATCAGGTGTACCAAGTGACCTTCTTAAGGCCACTCAGTAAATTCCAAAGCTTGGACATAAACTCCTATCTATGTGGCTGTAAAACCAGACTGCCCAATGAAGGATGCAGCCTCTAAGATTTCACGGGTTTATAAGGAAAACTCTCTTCTTCAACTTGAATCTAAGTGTATGTTTGAATTTGGAAATAATCTAATTAATTTTTCCACTTCTGAGATACAGATATCACTAATGGAATCCAAGAAAAAAATTAAGAGCTATTAATACAGCTCATAGCTCAGGTTATTTCTGGAGCATACACATGCAAACATAGCAGGCATATGTGTGCCCCCCTTGTGATACAAAGATATTATGAAAACACATGACTTAGATTCTTCTAAGGACATTTTTTCATTCATTCAAAGTACAGACATATTACTAGAAAGGTGACTTTTATTTAACGATATTTTAAAATAGGTTTGAGCAAGACAGGTTCACAAAGAATCAGTTTTGTGTGCAGCAACAACACTTTACCGAATGAAGCACCTTAAGAAAAAAGGTCCTGGCTTCCTAACAAAAAATATTTGGTAATAATCTATGAACCCTTTTTAAAGTAAGATACAGTGAAAGGACAAAAAGGGTTCTTCAATCGGACTGGAAAACCCATACAAAATGTGTATTTTCCCCATTGTCCCAAATGTTAGGAAGCATAAGAAATTTTATGTTTGATGTTAGTAGTTCCTTTTAATCTTTCTTGCTCTTATTATCTGGTTGCAGTTCATACATACTTGTTTGACTGATTCTATTATATCTTTTTCTTATATCATAAGACACTTCAAAAAAGTATTTTTGGAAATAGAGCATAAATTACAACTAAAATAAGTAGATTTGCAATGCTGTTGAGTGTTTGTGTGTCTGCGTGTTTGTGAAATATAAAAACAAAACCTAGAGAATAATAACATCTGACATTATTCATTGCTTTACACTTTTGCAAGTACGATTTATTCCTCTCACTTGACCTGTATCAGTGACCTCATTAGATAGCCAAGACCATGAATGACCATCTCTACATAATAGACAACTGTCAAATATCACATCAGGAATAGTGGTTGGGTTAGTTTTTAAACCTGGGTCTTATAACCTCAAGGCCTGTTACTTCTCTTTTTCATATATAATGCCTTCTCCAAAAGAATCATAATACTACTCAAAAGATTTTTGATAACTGTTAAATATTGATTAAAAATACAAGACCTAAACTAATACAAGATGAATTTTCATGTACAGGAAAATTGTTATTCTGTTTTTCTAAACAGAAGAAAATTGTCTATTAGTTGGTGTCTGCTGAACCATACAGTTAGGAAAATACAGCTGTCAAAGTGAATGGTTAAGCTAGAGTTATGGTGAAGAAGTCCAAAGGCAGTTCAATTACAATATTTAATCAATGGTTGCATATGAGAGTTTTATGAAACATGCTAAATAGAGGACTTTTTGCTATATAAAACAGATATATTCTTTAAGATAATGCTATGTCCTTATTCAAAAATTGTCTTTAGAAAAAAATATTCAAATCAACAAATTTTTCTCAAATGTCCTACTTTGGGCATAGTAATAATAGTTATAAAATGAGGAATGTGTTCCATGTTATATAAATTTACCACTATTTTTGATCCCAGATTTTTTTCAAGGATCACACTTGAATCTCCTTGTAAGAACCTAAAAACCTTTATAGACTTGGCAGTGTAGAGAAGCCTATATTCTAAAACCATTCTGGAGTACAGTCCTTTGCCAAACCTAGTGGGACTTCCTGAAGCCTTGACATTGTGGTTCATGAGCTAACACAATTATCCAGAAAATACCATCTTTACAACAAAGACAGTGAGCACATGCTTTATCTGAAGATTCTGATAAAATAGGGGTTGGGCGTGGGGAGTGGGAAACAGCAACATACAGTCTGTTGGCAAGTGTAATATAACAATACAAAGGGACAGACCCCCCTGCAGATCCTGTCTTGGCACCAAGAGACACATTAACTTCTATAAAGCAAATCATTGATTGTAGACCCCAAACAACATATTACTGTTGCTTTAAAATGTAAAGGCAACATGGCTCAGGCACAAGAACAACTCAGAATCGTTGAATACTTACTACCCAACTTCGTGCTTGTACACTCTCTTTTTTTCTTACCAAAGCAGCCAGAAAATGAGAAGGTAACTGAGGTTTCCTTACTCTTTACTACAAGATGATGTATGGATACACATTGATTTTTTTAACCTAGAGGCAATTCATTTATCAATTTCCTTTTAAGAAAGAAGATCATTAAAATTGATTTTAATACAGATCTTCCGGTATAATTATATATTAATTATAATATATATAAAAAACCATTCCTCCACTAGACTACACACACCTTGAGGGTATTTGGTACTTTACTGTTAGAGACACAGTGCTTCACACTGTAGGTGCCTAATAAAGACTTACAAGTAAATAAACAGACCACTATTCTATGGGTAGACTGAAAGGGAATGTTTATTCAAGTGCCTGCATCAGCAGGAACTTCAAGTACAGGGCGTGGGAACCATCTCACCAGGGGAGCAAAGTGTGTATGAAGGTAGACACTCACACTGCCCTAAGCTAAGTGGAGACCCAGGGTAATACAAAGACCACTGGATGGGGAGCAAGGATAGCTGAGTGCTAGTCCTGGCTCTAGCAGCTCTGTGACCCTGAGTCACCTCTCTGAGCCTCAGTTTTCTATTTTATCAATTGAAAATAGAAGTGTCTCTTTAGCCTTCCTCAGTATTATTGCAAGAATCACAGGCAAACTGTACTTAATTGTGTCTGCATAGATATAGTCAAACCCTATAGTGACTTAACCAAATGACTTCCTGATTCTCTCATAAGTGTTGATAAAGTTTTATGTTACTATGGCAGAATGCCCTGGAACCTTCCTTTTCCACTGGATAGATAAAGATCCAGGCTAGGTAAACCACTGGTTGCGATGTACCTGTGTATCTGGTTGCAGCTACAGCTTTCTCACAGAGAATTTCCTTTTCTTTGAAAGTAAATGGCAATTTCTAAGCATGTCCATATTTCCTGATAAGTCTTCACAAGTGAAAAGGAACAACTTGGGAAAAATGCAGAACAGCATCCTGGGTATTTCAAGGGGCTCTGAAGGGTAACAAAAAGCAGCGTAAGAGATAGTATGTGTCTTGGGGGTGGGGTGCAAGACTGACAACTGTCACAGCAGTTCTGAAATGGCGTCAGAGAAAACTGCCTTCCTTAGAAGCTGGAGTCCTTCCCACTAGATAAAAGCGGGGTGCCTATTTTCTGCCTGGGAAGCCCATGGTGCGGTAGCCAAGACCATTCTTTTCAAAACTTGGATGTTTTGCTGGTTTGTGTTATAATAAAATGCTTCTAGGGATTACCAGTTAACCTTTCCTCAGAAATAGCAATAATGAAATAATGAAATAATAATGAATAGTAATAATGAAAACTTCCTTTACACAACACAAAGGAGAGAGAAAGGGAAGAAAAGGAGAACCACACACACTGATGAGCTTAAATCTTTGACTGTTTTCATATGGATGGTCCCATTCTTAAAGTATTTTCATTTCTCGTGAGCTTCCCCCCCACCACTGGGCCTACACCTCCCTGCTTCTCAGACTCGGTGTGTCTCTAGAACTTTGCAGGGTGCGTCAGGAAAGAGAAGGAACCTGTGTCGAACCCCTTCTATGTGTTGGACACTGGGCTGGGTGCTTTGTGCACATTCTCAATTAATACACAGAGAGTTATGTCAGATGTTATTACTCTCATTTTTACAGATGAGGAAAGGGCGTCAGAGAGGTTTAGGGAGAGACACAAGGTCACACAGCCAGGAAGTTACAGAGCCAAGATCCAAGCTCTGGTCTCCTGTCAGTGACTCTGAAACCTTACCTCTCTTGGTCATATGACTTTCACAAGTCAGAAAGGAGGGGTGGAAGTTTTCACTTGTCTTCTCTTCATCATTCCTGTGGTAATGGCTATACGAACATTGTTTAGGCCCTTGTGCAGCCATGAAAACATTCTCCTAATAGAGATCATAAATCACCACTGTGATCAATTGAAACAAATCAAATATGTTTTATTCATGAATTCCTAATGTTATAAAAAAAAAATTGACCACCTTTTTGGGAGGATACTAGGGATCTAACTATTTTGAACATCGTTAAATAAAGTGAAATAAGCATTTATCTTGTTTTCCTTCTATCAACTGTACCACCAGATAACCAAATAGTAGACGAGGGGAAGTTTCTCTCCGTAGAAATATTTCAATAAATAAATGAAGAAAGAATGATAGAATTGGAATAGCACCTTTACTCCTAATGAAGTAAGGGTGTAAGTACTGAGAATTAGTGGCTATTTCCAAGATGAAAAGAGAGAGAATTAGATAGTTTGCACTGCTGATGAACACATCTCCAAGAAAGCTTCTCCATCTCCCCCCACAAACAATCAACTCGGAATGTTATTAAGCTTCTAGATTCAACTACCAGCTTGTAAGAAGTAGGCCAAAGAAAGATATTAAACTGCACTGTGGGAATACAACCAGAGAAACTGAGGTTGATGCAAATGACAGAGAAGAGAGGACCTGGTTTCTTTAGCAAATAAAGTGCAATGGAGTGAAAAAGAAATTAAGGGGCAAAAGTATAGATTAAAAAAGATCTAAATGAGATTAAAAACAGGCAACGCTAACTCTAGTGTTTGAAGATATACATTTGGGTGATAAAACTATAAAGAAAAGTTAAAACTTGATTACTGTAAGTCAGGACAGTGGTTCCTCTTGATGGTGGGGGTGGGGGAGGCTTGTGTTTGGAAGGAGGCAGCTGGAGGGCTTCTGGGGTACTTAGCAAAGTCTAGGTCCTTTTATGGGTGGTGGTTATAAGGGTGTCCATCTTTAATAACTAAGCTACACATCTGTGTTACTTGAAAAATAATGTTTTATATATAACTGCGTGTGTGTCAGTACATGCATCTGGGGTGGGGGGAGAGATAGAGAGAGATTGCCCTTCTCTGACTTGCTTTAGGCACACATTTTTAAGTGGTAGTTTAGGTAGTTTAGTTGAGCTCTGAAAGAGTTAAATCATGTCTTAGAGTATAAAATGCACTTCTGGTGAGAGTTCCTTTTTAAAACCTGGCTTATTTAAAATGAAAATTCTAAGTTTCTGTCTTTATAAATTGTCATTTCCAGTTTGGTTTAACAAATACTAGAGATTCATACCAAAACACATCAGAAATTACTGTCATAAATCACAGACTACTCCATTTGTAGTAATGTCCAGGGAACAGTACTGGTTCTGCTGGCTCTGAGACCCAGTGGCCTCTTATTTTTCCACCTTTATGTACCATTGGCCTCTCTTCACACCAAGTTTCTTTTCCAAAGCCTGAAGGCCAGAGGGATGGTGATGGGCCAGTCACAGGGAAGCCTGGCTTGAAATCATCGCATAAAAGCCCTGACTCTCCCCCTCCTCATGGACCAGGTGTCCAATTACTTTCATAAATTATGTTCTTCATTTATCTCTTCATTAAAGTGCCATATGTAGACCAGTTTGCAGTTTGTCAAACCCTTTCACATATATGCTTTCATTTCATTTTCATGCTTTCTTTAAAAATTTACAGTCATGATTTAGATTTAATTGCTTAGTCTACAAAGGCATTTTATCTCAATCTGCGGTTCTCAACCCTGGCTGCAGAGAATCACCTGGGAAGCATTTCAAATACACTGCTGCCGGGGGTTTCATCCCAGACCAAATGAAACAGAAACTTGGGTACTGGAGTCTGGGCCCCAGGTGACTGAGTGCAGCTGCGATTGACAACCACTGGCTGGGATCTTTACAAGTCTGGGTGAAATCAATCAGCCCCACTTGACAGGTGTTTTTTTCTTCGCAGATTTCCCATTTGGCACTCGCCAAACATGTGTTCCAACCGCCATCCTCTCTGTCCTTAGTCATTCCTATTGTAGTTGTGTGTGGTTTCCATGCACCCTCAGAAAGAGTCTCTATAAATCCTCTTTGAGTTGGGTGTGATTATGAAAGAGAAATCAGTGAAGGTCATGGCTCTACTCCTGGCTATGGAGTATGACGTGGGTACGTGGCTTAGCCTCTCTTAGCCTCTGCCTTTGGACATGTAAAATGGGAATGACAATGATATCCTTTTAGGATTATGGTGAAGGTAACAAATGATATTCAGAAGGAACCTGGCCCATAGTCAGGGCACAAAACATGGGAACTTGGAATCTCATAATTCCCTTGGGAATCATGTAACTTGTGCCAGACCCAGTCCAGCTCTGGAGTCCTTTCAGGTGCATTTTATGACACCTGTCAAAATTTTGCTCAGACTGCTGATGGTAGGGAAATTTCTTCTGCAGTCCCATGAATTAGATGTGAAAAGTACATAAGATATTAACAAATACTCATATATTTATATTTAAATTCATTTCTACCTATGTGCATTTATATCTGTGTGTGTGTATGTGTGTGTGTGTGTGCGTGCGTGTAATTTTAAACAAACAAACAAAAAGTCACTGAACTCCATTACCTCAGATAGTCTCCCTGTGTGTGGTCAAAATACTAGTACCGTTCAAAGTTAGCGAGGTGCTCTCCATTAGCCCTTATTGGTGGGAAATGCTCCCACAAAGCCTATTTCCCTGCCTCACTCTGATCCCTCCAGGAATGCTTTGGTTACCTGACCAGAGGCTCTTCTTTTGAAGTCAACACATGTTCTGCCAGTACAAAGAGTGAGAAAGCAACAAAGCCAAGGATAGGGCCCCATAGACAGCTTCCTCCTGTGACAAAGCACATGCCTTCAGGCCTGAGTTCCAAACTTTTGATCTTCTGCTCCTCCCAGAGAAGTCACAAGATACATTTGACCTCAAAACTTCCATATATCAAGGTCATCTATCCTGACTATGAAATTATAATAGATATATTGCAATTTCAAAGAAATATATGAAATGCTCTTTTGTATATTTTTGGTGAGTTGGCCCCTCTGGATTGTTACAGTTACATTTTTCACTAGTATTTCTCTGTTCCAATAGGCTAACAATTTAGAAACATATTACAGAATTCATTAATTTATTCACCAAAGAAAGAGCAAATCATAGTGGGCAACGAGGGGCTGCAAGAATGAATTTTTTCCAAAAGAGAAGTTTGTCAATGTAAGGGTGAGGACTTTAAAAATGATGGTTACATTATTGAAAGTGTCCTCTGTTGTCATTTGAAACAGAAATGATTGGCCATGGTTTGTCATCTTTGGTGAGTTAAGGTCAACATAGTTAAAACCAATTACCAATGCTTGGCCCAGGTACAGCGAGTACTCTTAAATATTATTTTAGCTCTCATCACTTTTGCCATCTGCACGCCTGCCTTTAGCAGGACTGATGTCTCATTTTTTTTTTTTAACACTGCTATGCACTTCAGGAAACTATTTGATAGAAACTATTAAAGTTGAACATATTCTTACCCCGTGACTCAGCAGTTAACGCTTGCACAAGTATAGTCAGTGGAATGTGCATATGAAGTGAACAAAAGCAGTGTACTAGAAGCCCATAGTGGCCATATCTGCAATAGTCCACAATTAGAAACTTCCCAAAGGCACACGGATAATAGAATGGAGAAGTAAAATGTTGTATATTCATGCAATGAAGTACCTTACAGAAAAGAAAATGATAGCTATATACAATAATATGGACGATATCACATATATAATATTAAGTCAAAGAAGTCAGACACAAAAGAGTCCAGAGTGTGCGACTGCAGTATTCAGAGTCACACAGACCTATGCTGCTAGAAGTCAGGACAGTGAAACTCTTGGGGGACAATGAGGGAAGGGAGAAGAAAAGAGGCTCCAGGGTAATGGTCATCTGGTTCTTGACCTGGTACTGTGAATTCATTAAACCATTTTCTTTTCTGCGTGTGTATCATGCATTCATAAAAAGCTAAAAATAAAAAGCAGTAGTGAGCAAGAGGAAAAAATACAAAAAAAATTCTGTTTAAATTAAGACTATATGAACTCTGAGGAAAGCTTGAGAGATTCATTTATTAGCTAAGAACAAAAGCGTTACCTGTCATGATACTCAGGGACATCCCTTACCTCCTCCCTGTGCCCTAGTTTGGTTCCCAAGTAAATAATCTCTGATAATTAAGATTTTACTCTACATAGCTTTACCTGGAGTTTCTTTAGTTAAATTTCTTTGTTCTTTCAGTTCATGCAGATATGGACTTCAAGCTAACAATCAGAGGTTTTTAACATATTTTTTTCTTTCACATTCATAAGAATGTGGAAAATAAAATAATTGACACAACTATGAAAAAAGCACCAAATTAGCATATAAGTTGATAGATGATATAAAGGTTTAATAACATGATGTTTTGGACAGCACACTGTCTCATTAACAAGGCATTCATTCCTTCAGAAATAAAATCAGTATTTTGAAGAGATATCTGCATTCCCATATTCTTTGCAGTGTTACAATAGCCAAGATATAGACACAATCTACATATCTGCCCATAGACAAATGAATGGATACAAAAAAAGTGATATATATGATATATGATGTATGTGTGTGTATGTGTGTGTGTATATACATATACATATACATATACATATATACATATACATATATACATATACATACATATATACATATACATATATATGTATATGAAATACTATTTAGCCTTAACAAAGAAGAAAATCCTGTCATTTGCAAAACATGGATGAACCTGGAGGACATCATGTTATGTTAAATAGCTGGATATGGAAAGACAAATCCCACATATAACTGATATGTGGAATCTAAAAAAGTTGAATTCATAAAAACAGATAGTAGAATGGTGGTTTCCAGGGACTGAGAGGTGGAGGAAATGGGAAGATGTTGGCCAAAAGGTACAAAGGTTCAGTTGGATAGAATCAGTTGGGACGGATACATTTTGCAAATCTAATGTACAGCTCAGTAACAATAGTTAGCACCATTGGATTGTACTTCAAGTTTTCTAAGAGGATAGATTTTAAATTAAATCTCATTACACATACACAGACACATACAAATTGATAATTAAATAGAGGTGATAAGTAATTTAGCTTGATTATAATCTTTTCACAATGTGTATATGTATGCATAAAAACATCAAGTCTTACACCTTAAATATACATGATGTCTTCATGTCACAGATATCTCAAGAAAGTCATTTAAATAATTCTACATTCCTTTATATAATACAGGTAACATTAAATAGCAAGTTTTTAGAATTATTGATGCATGATTGAGCATAAACAGCCTGTATTACTGAATTAATTTCTGCATTGGACTTACTAGTTAGGTAATTTATCAATTTTCCTTTCGGTTTCATTCTAAATATATGACAATATGAAATGGAGTATAGATAAACTTTTAAACTTCAGTCCATTATTGGTTCTTTGTCCATCAGTGTTTGACAATTTCATTTTAACTTATTAGGAGAAAATGGCAATACTCACCCTCCATCCACGACTAATGAAATACTTGACAAAACAAGTTGAAATTTAGGTAGCACCATATACCTCTTTTCCTTCAGGTGTATCTTAAGTTCCTAGCAAATGAGAATATTTTAATGGGAGAAATAGATAGTATACACATGAATGAGAATGTGACAGAAGGAGAAGAGAAAGAATGAAAAAACTATTTGTAATTGTTTAAATCATGAGTCTGTAAATTATGACCCCTAGGGCAGATTTGGCCCACCATCAATTTTTATAAATAAAGTTTTATTGAAATACAGCCATGCACATTCATTTGTATATGGTTTATGACTACTTTTGTGTTACAAAGGCAGAGTTGAATAGTAGCAACAGAGACTGTACAATACCCAAAGCCAACAATATTTACTATCTGACCCTTTACAGAAAAAATGTTTTCCAAACCTTGGTTTAAATGACAAAATTACATTTAGATATAAAATTTCAAATTTGAAACATGGGGAGATGAACCACACAGCTGTTCCATCCCTTGATGCTCTTATACTATATGGCAAATCCATATAGCTTTTCCTATGTGTTATTGATAATTATTAATAAATTTTCTAGATCATAATGACTCCTGCAATATATTGCAAGATATACTATATGCATGGCAGTATGCTTTTGTAATTAAATGCCAAGGCAGGTGACGATATATGAAATTTTCCTTTGTCAAATTTTTGTGGAAATGGCTCAAATCTATACAAACCAAGAAGGCTTATAACAGTTCATCCCCTTTGCTCAGCACTCGCTCTGTTGTCAGGCAATTTTTGGTATTCTGTCATGTTTTGTGTTCTTGCTACACTGAAATAAAGTAATATTATCAAGTGTCTTGAACATGTCTTGGTCCTTGGTAACTCAGGATCAATAAGACGAATAAGAGCTAACATTTGCTGACTGCTTAACTATGTCTCAGGCATGGCTCTGAGTGCTTTGCATTTATTAACTGAATTAATCCTTACAATTACATTAGATAGGTATGATTACCTTCTTTTTGGCAAGATGAGGAAACCGTAGTGCAGAAAGGTAATTTACTTAAAATTACACACTTAATCCAGGTCTGGACCAGAAACTAAATTTATATTGATGTTAAAATATAGTATTTATTGAGTGTACTTTCCTATGGTAGACCTAGAGCAAGAGTCAGCAAATTACCTTTCATAAGGACCAGAGAGTGAATATTTTAGGTTTTGCAAATCAGACAAAGTCTCTCTGCAACTTCTGACCTTGTATGAGAAAGCAATCATAGACAATAGATAAGCCAATGGGTATGGCTATGTTCTAACAAAATCTTCTGTACAAAAGCAACTGCAGACTAGATTTGGCCCACAGCTATAATTTGCCAACCCTTGGTCTAGATAACCCTAGTAACCTAAAAATTTTATTATTCTATGTGCCTAGCACTGTCCTGGGTGTGTTGGATAGGAATGAGGAAAGGTGTCAGGATAATTTTCTCTAGAACCAACTAAAACATTGTAGACTATAACTGAGAATACAGCCTCAGCTTTCTTACTTTATGTATCTTATCTGCTAATTTTATTATTATCTGGCCTAAACTGATAGCCTGAGAAGTTATGGAGCCTAACCTAAAACCTCATCTCTAGAAAGCAGAAGCAGCCCTTGAGGAAAATGTTGGTATAAGATTTCTGCATTAATTTCAGTAGGATGTTGACTACAATAATATGTCATAAATGGGATTATCGAATTTTAACTTTTATTACAGTTTCTGTTTTTTAACTTTAAAGTCAAAGTTGAATGTAGGAAGATGGCAAGTGAAACCTTTCTGGCAGTATTTTCAGTCATACCACAGGGCAGATAGGTGCATAAAACCCAAAATGCATTTTGAAGACAAAGTAAACTTTGTCCAACATAAGGGAGAGAGATGTTTTCACTGACTCTTCAGTTTGTTTTGTAAATCTGAGAACTGCGATGTTTTTGATTTACAAAGTAATGTGGTAGGGAACGGGAGAGCTAGGGATGGAGGAGAGGAGTAAAAACCCTCATCCACTCTGCACAACTGTGCATGTTGCTCCGAGTTAAGCGTGGGGGGTCCAGGTAAGGAGGTATGAGAGGCTGACATGTACTGTCCCAGCCATGCATCCATGGGGTCTACCTCCCTCCAGGATGTTTCCTTTCCCAGTTCTCACAAAGGCACCCTATGGTTTATCCACAGTCCTATAAAAAAAAAATTGACTTTGGCAAATCTTTAGGTTAATTATGACTGCATGGGCATGAAGTGGGATCTCATTCTAGCCCATATGTTTACAGGTCCTTAATGCATATATGTAAGTGTCTGTTAGGAGTAAACTTTGAAGTGTCTTCAACACCCACCCACAGAATGACTGTGTACCTAAGAAGGCACTCATTTCCAAGTAAGAGGTTAAATAAGGTAATAGTAAGCCAGACACAACAAAGGAGGAGTCCATGGCTTTTTTTGGTCTCTGGTGATCTTTGCTTAACTAACCTGACTGCCACCTGCAAATGGAGCTCCAGCTGACTGATGAAGGGGTCAAGTGCTTGGGACACACAGAAATTGTGAAGCTATGTATAGACTAAACTGGTCTGTGGACTCACATATATTTGTGGTCACTTGTCACAATGACAGTGAGAATAGGCAACACGTCCTCAGCTTTCTGTCTCCCTTTTAACTTAAAGCCCTTGTCTCAACACAGGGAGCCATGATTCATGTTTGTTTTCAAACATTAGATAGAACTCAGGGCTTTTCACCGCTTACGTATTCTGTGTGGGCCACTTTATTAAGTGAAGAGTTCCTTGATAAAAGGAAAGACCTTTTCATGAATGCCAAGGATAATGAAGTAGTCGGGAGCTTCATAGGAGGATGACTAGTGCTATGTCCAGGCCACCTTTCCTTGAAGATTAAGAGAAGGTACAAGTTCAGCAGCTTGGTAATTGGCAGCCACATCTGAGGGGCTCAGTGTGATCCCACTGCATTGTTTAAGAAAGGAAATACATTTCTTGTATAAAACAAATGAGGAAAAGAAGATATAAATGTCAGGTCAGAAGGCTGGATCAAATGTATTGTGCAGT
>CM053507.1:134634816-134769656 GCA_028627145.1 Eidolon dupreanum | reverse complement strand
TGCCCACATGGTAACTTGCATGATAATGAATAATTTGTTGTCTTCCTTCTCTGATCTGTCAACACCCCACTAGTTTAATTTCCAGCACCTTCTAATATAACTACTCACACTCATATCTTTATCTCAGAGTCTGTTTCGAAGGGTACCCAAATAAGAAACTGACAGATGCATCTGGAATGCTTTATTTTTCTTGGTCTGTAATAGCTCCCCTTGAGAGATATAATAATAGTAAGGCATAAGAATGTCCCACTTAAAAGTCAGGCACTATGGAGAAAACTTTATCTCCAGATATATAAGAGATTTTGAAAATTTAAAATTTTATTAATGGTACATTTGATAACCTACTTTACACGTAGATGCTGATCATGATGAAGAATTTTAAATGACTTGAAGTAAACAGAATAAAACAAATATAACCACAAAGCCACTAACAACCTTGTTTGCATCAGTTCACTAACCAAATAATTGATTTAAGTAGAGGTGCAAACATATATTCTAGGAAATTAACAGATCGCATATATTTTGGAGATTATATATATATATATATATATATATATATATATATATATATAGTTTTTAGTATTTTATGGAAGTTTACTTTTTGATATATCACTACAAATATCAAAATATTATGTTTTTTCCTTTAAATATGATTATATTCATAAAATTTCTACATGTAATTTTAATTTAGACTTGATGTCCCCCCTCTTTTTTTTATCCTGGGAACGCAGGATAATTTCACAGTAAGTCAATGGTAAAATATAATTAACTGAACTGAAATTCCCTACTAGTTAAAATTTTAATATGTCTTTGTTCCACAAAAAAAAAACATTTTAAACTCACTGAACTTTATAAGGTGCTAAGAAAATGCTTGAAAATGTAATAAATGTGGTGAGAGGAGTAATAGGAATAAAATTTGATGGATTTGTTTGGAATAAATTCAGAAACAATATGATATTAGGGATAACTGAGCTAATGCCATGAGTACTTCTTTTGAATGTCTGAATCATATTAAAAATACTAATTAAGCATGTTACTACTGAAACCTACCAGCCAAATCTGGTGGTGTAAAAAATCTATTTCTTTAGCCATGAATAACTATCAGAAAGCTTTTTTACCATTTATAGCATTAGAAATTGACTATATAACACTACATATTTTTTAGTGATCTGATTTCAAGAATAAGTCCTGTGTTGATGAAGAATTAGTAGGCTCTCAAGAAATAAATATCTTCAGGTGAAACTGGAAAAGAAATTCTCATATCAAGACCTATAGGGAGAATAGGCAACAGCTTGTGTGATGTGATTTCATGGTACTATAAAGACTTTTTGTAGCAAGAAATATCTATTGTCTCTCAAACACTGTCAGATGCCAAATACCCACTTTTAGAGTCACATTCTAATACTTTTGGTTAAAATTCATGTTTCTGTTAAAATGAAATATCCATGGGAGGCATAAGGTAGTAACTTGTATTAGTCATTTGCCCTTTGGTATAAATTAATATCCCTTTTCACCGCACTCCTATGAGCATGTCTAAAGAAGAAGTCAGGAGAGAGTCAAGAGAAGGCGGGACCACCACTGAGTGTTCAAAGAGGTCCATATCAGAGCCACTATCATAACAAGTTCATACTGGGCTTCACAGATATCAACACCATCCTACAGTCTTGATATACAAATGTTTTTTATCTAAATTGAATAGCTAAATACTAATTTACTAACTGGTTAATTATATAAATAATTTTAAATATTTTTGATATATATCTTAAAACTGAATATAAGTACATAGTATGTAAACAAGTCATGTAAACATATAAATAGTTCACAGTGCTCATGTTTATATTGTCTCCTCCATTTCTCTTTTTCTTTCCACTCTGATCATTTTCTTTCTTACTCTAAAAAGCAATAATCTAATACAAAACTGAAAGAAAATTAGAAAGGAAATTGTTAAAATATCTCGCTGTAAAACCTATCACAACAGCTGCTTCCAAAAGAATATATTCCAAAGATGTAGGAAGAGATAAGGGGAATAAACACTAAAATAATGAACAATGAAATTTGATTATTTCTACTCTTTTTTATGACAAATTTATTGCTTAGAATAAAATGCTGACAAGCAATTACAATTGAGTTAATTGAAACATATAAAACTATAAAATCACAATCAGATCATGGTTTGATGAAACAGAAAGTGATTTCTGAACTTTTTAGGGTCCTATTGTTTTAATGTTATTATCTTTTTACTAAATATAAACAGATTTATTTTTTGCTTTAAAGTCAATTTTTTAAAGACTTCTTTCTACATTGGAATTCTTTTTGAGGTATTTAAATACCAAAGGAAGATTGGATTCCATTCTAAGAGATGAATTTTCTATGGATTAGGCAGCATGTGAAGTCAGGGGTTTGGGAGAAGTTGGGATCAATGGAAAAGGGAGACATGCCCAAACAGTCAAGATTAAAAGGGGGGATGGTGGAACAAGTGACGTAATGCTTTTCCATTGCTTGGAATATTAGCTACCACTCAAAGCCCCCATCCTTGTAACTCAAAGTTTCCTTTTGCTTATTATTTGGCTATATGGTAAATAAAGTTTTACATATTGCTTTTTCCACCTACATGGCCTCAAACAACATTAAGAGCCTCTTTCTAGAATATAAGTTTCATAAAGACTGACTCTTTGTTTCATTCCCAGATGTACGTGTATTCTAAAGCATCTAGAAGAGTGCCTGGTGCACAGTAGGTGTTTAGTATTTGTCTACAATGGACCAGGCACCAAGTCAATCATCCCAAACTTCAGTAAGACCAAGATTATAGATACTTGTGTTTCTTAACACAGGCTGCTGGCATTTTGAGAAGAACAATTTTTCTTTTTTGGTGGCACAGGATTGTCTGGAACAACACAGATGTTGTACATCCTTGGCTGGCATCCACTAGTTACCAGTGGCAGCCCTCAGTTGTAAAGGACAAACCAAAAAATTCCTACATATTTCCAAATGCTTTCTGGGGGACAGTTCTACCCCCCAGTTGAGAATCACACTGATGGAAAACACAGATGGGTATAGAAAGTTACTAAATGCTAAATTACTAAAGAGCATAATAGGTTCTTTATTTAAAAGTTTTAATTCTTATTATAAGCATATAAAAAGTTTACCTTTAGTGTCTGTATTTTATTGAGTAGATGTATCTTAATTTCAATAATATCTTTTTCATTAATCAAGAAGGATATTTACATTGTGTTCAGATTCATTTTGGCCTAGCTCTGTATAGAAACAATACATTGACTGACCAGACTGGAACATGAAGTCTCAATTACTTCCTGTGAGAAATTTCAGTAATAATTATATCCTTTAGTCTGTCTGTAAATATAGATTTACCATGGATTAATCCTCCTGTCTACCTTCAAAAAGGGGCAAAATTGGATTGACATTAATTGTCAGCATTAAATTTTGAGCAGTAATTTCATTCTTGAAAATTTATCCAAAGTAAATTTTTTTTTTAATGAGAGAGAGAAAAAAAAAGACCTGGATGTGAAAGTTATAATTTTCTGCACCAATAGAAAAAATAGAAACCACTGAAGTGCTAAAGATGCTTATAATGGTTTAACTCTACTTCATAGGATGTCATACAGAAATTAAAATGATAATTCTGAAGCACATATTATAATAATAAAAGAAACAAATTCTTTATAAAGGATTACATAAATGCCTTATATAACACATACAAATGAACTGAAAGGGAACACCAAATTGGTTGAAGACAGTAGAATTAAATGAGAGAAAGTATAATGTACAATGGGAAAATGTCGGGAAATTGTAAATCTTATATTTAAAGTGGACTACAAAGGTGACTCCAGGCCTTCTAAGAAGCGGTGCAAAAAGATGTGATCATCAAATGGGTCTTCACAGTCATAAGATAAAAAAAAACTTGCTCACTAGAAACATGATTATTTGTGTTATAGAAATCAGAAAAGATCTCTCTCTGACAATGGCTCGTAAAGAGAAGTGTAGACTATATAGCAAGCTATATCCTCAGCAACATCAAACAGAGCAACAAGCAACAGCATGCACTTGTAATAGAAAAAAAAAGAAACCATAAGTAAAAATTGTCTTTGCTTTATGATACCATAATATAAAATTGTGTATGCATATGGATCAAGACCAAAATAAAAGTCAGGACAATATAGTTTAATTTTCCAGGGCTATATTTTAGATAAATTACATTCTGATATATTCTGATGTCTCAATTTTGGGACATTTATGAGCTATTTCTATTCAATAAATGCATGTATTAAAATAAACTGCAGGCTATAATGTCTAATAATAAATATGAGAAGATAATCTAAGCTGTAGTGACTAGTATCTAATTATTTTTTTTTATATTGTCTGTGGAAATGTAGCTAACTCCACAAGATGATTGACCAATAGTTTTTAATTACATTGATTTCTACCAAGCAAAATCTTTTAAAAGGGTAGCAGGAAATCTGGAGAATAATTAGCTTATGAGAGGCCCCAAGAGGTTACAGTTCTTTACTCTATTTGATCTATAAATTATTTAACTATGAGACATTATTTAGTTGTACTTAAAGAATTACACCAAAAAGGTTTCTAATTCCTTTTCTGATATTCACTAAGTCATTGGGCAAAGATACCATCTTTATGTCCCTTAAGATTCAAAAATGAAGAATTAGGTAAATATTAGATTTTGAAAATTCAGAGCTCTCAGTCATTGTTGCACTTCTGCAAAACTGTAAATGGTGCTTCTAGAATAACTGCTGTGACTCTGTATTATGTCAACACCTAGTCTCTTCCCCTAAGAGACTCCATAGACCCACCCCCCTTCCTTTTCTCCACACCCCACCCCCTTTCTTGCCTGCTTACATTAAAGAAAAGCCTACACATCAGCAAATTCATAGGATTCCTTGACTATGTAATCAGAGACAACATGGGGGATTTTTTTTCTCAAAGATTTAATTTGTCATCAAAGCACACTACTGTGCCTTGTTACACTGGATTATAGATATTTCAGTCTCCAATGAGAGACCATAATTTAGGAACAGAGAATTCCTGGTTTGAGAGATACTATTTCAAGTCCTTGCACAGATGGTATAAACTGAGTTAAAGTCTTCCCCAATGCAAGTTACTTCATTACCGCCCAGCTTAGTTACTGTAACACAATCCAGCAAAGTAGTTTAAAAGCTCAATAAGATCTTTCCATTTATTCCCCCACATATTTTGGAATGAAAATTTACAGTCATTAATTTTTGGATTCTTTCCTTTATTTAACAAAATTAGTGAGCATCTCCCTGGTGAAAGTTACCACCCTAAGCGAAGTTGCAGATAACATGGGACTTACCCTCATCTAGTTGCTCTTTTCATGGGAGGAATAAATGTTTAAACCACTGACCACATTATGACTGAAATAACCAAAATTATTTATTAGAGACATAACTATCATGGGGTAAGGGTGCAGAGGAAGTTAACATGAATTCTGAGGGAAACTTTCATCGAAAAGGAGAGAGTATTATCCCACAGGCAATGTCTGAGTATGTATGCAATGTTGGCGCCAGCACTGTGAATGATAGAGTCTGTATGAGAAATAGGATTGTGTGGGGCTTTTCAAACTTTCCCCTCCTACACCTTTCATTGGACTAAAATGTCTTTTTAATACATGAGAGGAACATTTAAGTTGTGATAGGGGCTCTAATACATGCTGACCACCTCCCAGTAACTTTGTATTTACAGAACTGTTTTTGTCTTCAACTCAATGGAGAGTGGGAATAAAGAGACTAGGAAGAAGATAGGCAAGGTCCCCAACCCAAATCCTTGTAAACCAAACAGTTGCCTTCAGGGAATTAATTGACTCTGACTCGATTTATCACAAGTTCCTGAACCGGATGATTTTTTTTGATGGCACATCTGGCAACATCATAAAAACTCCAAGTCCCAAATGATTAGACAGGAATTGCTTTTGTAAATCATTTATGACTATTACTGATGTGAGCTCATTCTGAACAGCAATGGACAGAAGTAGCCAAGGACAAAGACAAAAAAAATCTGGGGGTGGGGAGAAGAGCCTTTCTCTCTGAGATGCCTTTTAGAAAGGGCCGCCATTTATCACTTGAAATGAGAAAATTGCCATCATTAATAGATTGGAATTAATTAAGCATACCTCAAGGAATCAACCGACAGTCTCTTTTTCATTTGCCTGTTAAAGAAACGCATTCTTTAGTTGAGCAGTTGAAGCTTTCCATGAAAAAATGTGGCACATTGTGACCTCAGAGAGTACTTGCCTGTTAAACATCTCCTGCTGTGCTCTGCAATGCAAGATCCACAAGATTAGGAAATACTTCATATTCCCCCCCCCCCAAATAAAAACAATGACAACATATTGTTGCACATATCAATACCTTAATGACCACACAAAAGACAGTATCATCATTTGGGAACATAAAGCATCTCCTGCTGTTAGTGCTTTTGTTGGCTGTATCTAGGGGATGGGGCTGAGAAAGGAAAGGGGGCATGGGAATACTATCCCTTCTGGTGTCCAAAGAAAATTAATCTGATTGAGAAATGTACCCTTGAATTCATTTTCTTCTGCTCAGGTAGATTTTTTTTTTCCTATGAGCAAGAGCCTTAGCTCTAGATATTATTATTTTCTATTTCTATTTTATCTTCAAGTTCATATGCCTCCTCTTTCCCAACTCCTTGCCTTTCCATCCCACAAACAAACCCATGCTAGGAAATAAATTGGGCTTAATAGAGGCTCTATGCAAAGTACCTCCAAAGATCCTTTTATTCGGTCCTCACTCTGGCCCTGCTTCCAGGCAGGTGAAATTTGGGCACAGCAATGCCAAGACGACTGTGAGAGGTGAGGTGATTTATCTGAGGGTCACACAACTGGGTCACAATAGAGGTGTTTCTGAGTTCAGAGTCTATGCTTTTAAACATGCTGCTCTACATTTTCCATGACCTGGGGTCTGTTGGAGCCAATTCAAAATTGTCCTGTGCATGAAAACCCTGTTCCTAGGGGTGCGGTAGGCCTTCGGCTCCTCAGGTCCTTGTCAAGGGAGTATAACCTCAAATTCATGGCTTCTCAGTGCTTACAAAAATCCTTGGCTGAGGAAAATAGTTTTTATGGAGAAATGCCTGAAGGCTATGAAGACCATTTATTTATCTTGACACTCTAATATTTATTTTTGGATTAAGCTCAGATCGTGAGAGAGCTATGTACCTGGAGACATTGCTTGGGATCCCCACAGGGACTTGCTTTCACTGACTGAGCTGTAGGATGATTAATTTGGCCTAGATTGAGAGATGTTATTAAAAACACAAACACAAGTAAACAGAGCTGGATTTACTACGTCTTTAGGATTTGCTTCAAGATAGAATTATCTATGCTTGTCTGCATGGCTGGGTAACTTCATTTTATGAACCAAATCAACTATACGACCATGTGAATTTTCTTGGGATAGGCTTTTAGGTCATCTGAGCAACATTTATTTTCTACCTCATTGGATGTATTTTAATACACCAGGCTCAAATTGGTTTCAATCAACTTTTCCCATACTTATTTTCTCTTTCCCCAAATGTACTCCTTTACAATTTAAAAAAGTTGTGCATGTAATTTTTTGTAAGTTGTCATAAAATCTTTTTGTCAAATAAAATAGGATATAGACAAATAAGTTAAAAATACCTTATATTTGTTGTAGAAAAAAGATGAGATAATGTATAAAGATTCTTATATAGTTGGTAATTATGATTTTCATAGACAATAATGCTAATAACATTTATAATCTATCTAGAGTCTATTGAAATAGAAGAGGACTTGAGTGTGGATGGATTACATGGATACCATATGGTAGAATCTTGAAAAAGCCGATAGAATAACTTCCTTATTCCAAAATGACCTGCCTGGTAATTCTACCACTGCAGAGTCAGGACCTTAGCTTATGTTACCATGTGAAAATGCAAATATTGTCTACGGCCATGCCTGATCTCGTCTAATCTCAGAAGCTAAGTGGGGTTGGGCCTGGTAAGTACTTGATGGGAGACCACCAAGAAGACCAGGTGCTGTAGGTGTTTAACAAAAGAAAAAAGAAAATGAAAATGTTCTTTTGGAGGGTTAATTCCTTAGCTCCTAGAAGACAAAAATTCTGATTTAGATAGAATATTTATTTCAATAGAATTGAATTAGCTCAATAAAAGGCCTCCTTTCTTTTATTTTAATTAATGCCACAAGTTATTATTTAATGCATTCATTCACTCTTGCAACAAACATTTATCGAGCACTTACTCTGTGACAAGAACTAGGCAGTGAGGATACCGTGGTGAGCAAGATAGTCATGACCACTGACTAAAGATAAAGAAACTTCAAGGATAATCTCATGACTCAGAAAAAAAATGCTATTAACGTGCTCCCCAGACTTTGTCCTCAATCCACATAAACACTCCAAACATATACAAAATACATTGTTAAAAAAGAATATTATGTATTCTTAATACTTAAAACTTAAATCTATTAATTCTATAACTTCTCCCATTGAACATTTTCATGTCAATACATTCATTTCTCCATCAGAATTTTAAAGAACTGCTTGTAATTTGTATTCTCTCTCTATTTTAATGAATCACTTTTTATTAGCCAGGGAGGTTGTCTCCAGTTTTTTGTTTCATTTAAATTATAAACAACTCTGTGCTAATATCTGGGTTCTCCCAAGCACACTAAAACATTTGCTTCTTAGGAATAAATTCATAGGAGCAAAAATGCAAAGCCATTTTTACGAATATGCTAAGGTCTTTGTTATTTGCTGCAAAATAATTCCATAGAAAGGATAGATCAAATTTCATTCTTATCACCAAGTTTGTATATGAGTATTTATTTCTTTATAACATGAAAATCAATGAGATCTTTCTTTTAAATCTTTGTCTTCTCATAAGCAAGAAATAAAATCTTAATTTGCATTTTATTTTTAAACTTGCATTTGTACAATCACTTTCAAAACTAAAATTCGAGAATAAGTTTTTGGCCATTTGCTCCCCCCCTTTTTTTTAATATGTGGATTTTCTGTTCCAGGCTATGCCATTTTTCTCTACCTTTCCTTTTTCCTATTTTTAACATACAAAGGATATACATAGTCATAGTTTTTAAAAAATCTTTTTATGTACACTTAATAACTATAAAAATAAATGTAGCATATATATGTATATTGTATAAAGCATATTAATAAAATAAATATTTAAGAATCAGGGCTCTCACTTCTGCTGTATTCCCCCATGTGCTCTTTCCCACCCCATCCACTTATTTATTCTCTTTAACCCTTAGGAGATATCCATTATCTTAAATTTGGTCTTTATTATTCCCTCGATTTTTTTAATGTATAGTTTCATTATAAATGAATATTTTCTAAACAACGTTTCTTTTAGATTTATAAAAACGTTAGCGTCCTATATGTCATCTTAAAGCATTTATTTTCCTCAACATTATTCTTCTAGCATCTATCCATATTGTTACCTATACCTATATTTTCACTGATGGACACTACTGAATTTAGTCACTAGGCCGTGATTTAATTTTGCATTCATCTGCTTATTGATATTTGAATGGTATCTAATTATTTATTTTTTTTATAATTTATGAAGAGAGCTACCCATGAACATTCTTAAACATGAAGCCTGATATTCATACTAAAGAGTTTCTCTAGGATAGTACCTAGAAGACAAATTGCTTGGTTATAGGAAATCTGAATATTCAATTTGATAGGATAGTGATAAGCCATTTTCAAGGTGATTATAGTAATTTACACTCTTGAGGGCAACATATCTCAGAGTATCTGTTGATAGGCATTTTCTTCAATACTTCCTGTTATCACTATACTTCTTAACTTTTGCAATTTTGATATAAAATGGCATTGCATGGTGATCTTGATTTTTACTTCCTTCATTCCTAATGTGAGGTTGTTATGGATGTTTGAATTCTTTTTTAGTAAAATGAAGTCTATTGTTTATTTTTGGTTTGAATTATTTGTCTCTTTCTTCTGATTTCTAAAAATTCACGCATATTCTTTAGATATTCTTATATATTTTGTCTTTGTTCATTGTGTTTGCAATGGGAGCATTGGATTCCAGGTGTCAAGCCTCGTCTTTTTCCATTAATCCACAGCACTTCCCAACACTGAACACATGTTTCTTTTCTCTTCTCAAAGTGGGGATCAGAAAATTGTGGCAAATACTAAAGATGATGTTAACCTTTGCAGCAATATGTATATATTTAAACTTATTAGGGGATTTAGAAATGAACAAAACGATATTATTGATAGTGGCACATGCATCCTTTGATTTATTATTTTGGCTTTGGATCTGAAATAAGATTTTTTGTGGAAGAAAAAAGAAATCGTAGCATTACGTAAAGTCAGGGCAGGGGTCAATGATGGTGTGAAGGTCACTTCATGTTCCAGAGATTCCCATCAGAACTCACTGAAATCCGTGTTTTGTCAAATATTTCACCAAGCCATTCTGCTAAAAGAAATTTACTAAACAGGCTGAAGGGTAGCTTTCCTTTTAACCATGTGGTCATGATTAAAGTGTTATTTTACTCCTGTGAAATGTCATTATTAATTTTTTTTTCTTTAGGTATCTTTTTTTTTTGGATTGGCCAACTTCATAACAATTAAGCAATTAACATTAAAGTAGTCTGGTATTAACAGAAGCAAAATCATAATGTTTGAGAAATGCACCTGATTAAAAACATCACTGAAATTAAATCAAGCATTATTAGAGATGGTTTATAGAGAAAAAGTGACCCATAGAGCCTGCAGGCTCTAGAAAGAAAGAATGGTCAACCTTTGCCTAAGTTCCCTCTCTCTGAAGGCAGCTCATCTGGAAAAGATAACCTCAAACCCATGTGTATTTCTTAGATGTAAACTCTTTGTGATAAATACAAAATTATTCATCAGGTCATGGTTACTCATGAAAAAGAGTTCTTTCCAATACCACGTTCAAGATTCTCTCCTGGAGAATTCTGAAGTTTGGAGGAAAGCCTTGGCAGGGTAAAAAACTGTGAAGTGAAAACTTACATATATGCCTAATATAGACATTTAAGAAATATGTAAAAGTACATGTGCATGTAGAACCACCTATATATTTTGGAAGCAACTGTTAGAATCAAGAGTTGATGGAATGACAATCCTATGACAATTAAGGTTTTTACTTATGAGTGGACAGATTTGAACTGCAGAGCACAGATAAAAATTATAATGACTACTGTTATTTATCAAGGTTTTACTGTTATAACACTGTTATAAGTAGTTCACATGTATCAGCTGATGACAATCTCATCATAGCCTTTTGAAAGTGCCATTATTATCCTTATTTCACAGGCAGGGATGCTGAAGCACACAGGGGTAAAATAACTTGTCCAAGGACACAGATTGGGGTGGGGAAATAGCAACCTCTCTTGCCTCATTTCCAGACTCCTATCCTCCTGCCCTATTCCCCCACCCCACCAAATTATCTGCATGAATACCATTTTTGGTTCAACAAGAAGAACCTTTTCTAATCAGTACTTTAGTCTTTGACTGTAAGTTCCCTGAGGTCAGAGTCTCTAAACAGTACCTCTCACAGCACCACATTTCAAAATTCACCATGAAATAATGGCGAAATAAATTACTGCTGTAATCAGTGCCCTCAGGGTGACAGATGACCACTGTCTTTATTCCCAAAACACCCTAAAATTTTTATTTTGTCTAAACATTTCCCAAATTTATGGACATTTGGCAAAATAGCTCAGCACTAAATTAACAACACACAATCTCACTGGAAAGTGGTTATTTTCATCAATATAATGGCTTGAGATTTCGGCAACAAATTGGAAAAGAAATGTAACTCTGTATATGCAGATTTTCATATTATTAAATTTGATTCATCTTATTCCATAAGAAGACAGTGGCCCAAACACCCACTTCATTAAAGGCAAAGTTAATAGAGAAGAAGGGTTTAACCCAGAATCCTTAGGTAGAGTTCACATGTGGTACAAACTTAGGTGGCCTCAAAAATTTTTTAAAAGGATTTTACTCATAAGCAACTAAAAAATTCCAGATGTGGAGAACTAATGGGGGTAGATGTAAAGACCAGGACACAGAGTATGGAACTAATTGTATAACGAAAACAGATCTAAGTACAAAGGACAGGAAGCATAGTATTGAAGGAAGGGTGGCAGGGACTGCTAGATAAACCAATAAAGTGATGTTCAAGATAATAAATAACCAACAATTATAATGATAAGATCACTGCCACCAATAATCCCTCAGTGACTGAAACTTGAAATATGAACTTGTAATATGAATGATTCTTCTGGAGAATCTCATGAGCTCCAATATGACAGTGATGGGAAACCTTGCAGAGTTTTGAGGCAAAGGCTTTAAAATTAAGAGAAAAATGGATATTTTTTAATATCTGTTTTTTAAGACGAGGTCAGAAAAGGAGATAGGATTTTAACATCCGAGGATAGTACCAAAAGAAATCCAGAGGAATAGAGAGAATTCATTTAAAAAATGTAAATATTGTAATTCATGATGATGGATTTGTAGCTGCCAGAATTAAGAGATTAAATATGAAGAAAAAAGAAAACCTTCCTGAAATATTACTCATTAGTTCAAGCCAAGGGAGCCAGATAATGCCGAAAAAGAAGGTCACTGTGAGGATAAAATTATGAGAAAGTAGCTAAATTACAGATATTTTTAGAGGGGGATAAGATCAAAAGTATAGTTTTTCCTTCTTCAGTGGTAGAAAGGTATAATACTTAGTTACAGCCCTATTAGTTTCTTAGGGCTGCTATAACAAAGTATTACAAACAGTTCTGGAGGCCAAAAGTTCAAGATCAAGGTGCCAGCAAAGTTAGTTTCTTCTGAGGGCTGTGAGGGACACTCTCTCCCATGCCTTTCCCTTAGCTACTGGTGGTTTGCTACAATCTTTGGCATTCTTTGCCTCATGGCAGTGTAACTGGCCTTCAGTTTGGCATTCTCCCTGTATCTCTACCTCCACATCCAAATTTTCCCTTTTTATAAGGACACAGTCATATTTGATTAGGGCCAACTCTAATGACCTAATTTTATTTTAACTTGATCATCTAACAAGACCCCATTACTAAGTAAAGTTACATTCATGGATAATGAGGGTTAGGACTTCAAAATCATTTTGGGAGACATAATTCAATCCATAATAGTCCCATAAGTTATTCCTGGTAAATCTTAAAATGACATCTCATTGGAGGTAGAATCGGACATGATGTATAAGTTCCAGAACAATCACTGATGGATTTACCCAGAAAACCATCAGACTGACTCTGAGGTGCCTACTGCAATATCTAACACATATGTGTTAAATAAATATTCGAAGATGAATTCATGAATAACAATACATTAGATGTCCTTTGGTATACCTCGGGGATACTGGTTACACAGCAAGAAATGGAAGTAAGGCCTGGAGGACATCTTTGCCAACCTCACATGCCATCCAAAATGGGAAATCTAAAACACTTTTGTACTTTCTGAGGGTCTTCTGCATATGGCGTTTCCTAGTGCCATGCCCACTGTCTCATGCCTGGCATAATCATTGGATTTGGTTTTGCAAACTACCTGTGAATTTCACTTATACACTTTCTTTCTCTCCTCTCAACAGCTAGATCATTTACTTTCTAAGCAGTTCCCTTGATACTGTTAGTTATTTTTCACTGATTCATTCATGTATTCATCCATCCATCCATTCATTCCAGTAATCTTCAATATTTTGGATGCAATGCTTCTTTTAGTCACATATTTTTATAACACCTGCTTTACTGTTTCAAAATGAAGGTTATAGATAATACAGTCCACCTACACATATAATTTCAAAGAAGTTAATATAATCCCCTGATTGCAATATCAAAGATGAATTAAAAGAGAGTAATTTATGATAAAAATAATAGTTGTTTCAAAGTGTAAAGAGTGGTGAGATGCCTACCCCTACAAACGCAGATTGATAAAAATATGTGGTATTGGTGACTCAAATACCAAGAACAGTACTGTCATCAGTGACATGATTTTCTGAACTGGTAGGTGACCTTACACATGTTCCAAATAAAAGATCCACCTATACTTGATTTACACAGCAATTACACAGCAAAGCAGTTCTAAATAATTCAGGGCATAATAAAAGCACTCAATGTTTTGCATTTATGTGTAGAAGGGAATTACGGTTTAGGTTTAGTTAACTGTAATTTATTTTGGGGGGGCTCTTAACATAAATGTCTGGTTGTACCTTGGCAAGTCATGAAAATGTGAGGCAATTCTTTATTATTTGCAACTTTATTATTGCACAAAGGGCAGAACATTCAGCCTCCTAGCCCCTGCTCACTAAATGCATATAGTTTTCCCTCATTGTGACATCTAAAAGTGCATCCACAAATTTCCAAATTCTCCACCAGTGAGAACCATTGATTTGGTCATTCCACAAACCTTAGATGAGCTCCTGATGTGTATCAGGCATCAGGTTAACAAAGGAGCAGAGGAGGAAAAGTTACAAAAACAAGTAAAGACAGCAGAATAGGACATATATAATAAATCAAAGTATGCAGAATGGGTGTGTGGGTTGGAGGGGATGTTACAAGTTTTACACAAGCAAGGCCTTAGAGGGCAAAGAGCATCAGGGTTTTAGAATTAAATTGTTTTAGGTGACTGTGACTTCTCAGTAGGAGTGTGAGATATTTGAAGACAGTTACAGTGTCTAAATAATCTTTTTATTGCCTTGATATCTACAGCTAACATGGAGTTATGAAAACAAGACTGGCTTTAGTCAGAGCAAGAAGAGTTCAAACCCAATCCCACCATTTTTGTCTAGGCGACCTCTAAAGTTGGTTACCTGGGTCTTTGTTTCTCTATTTTTCTTTTCCAATTGGCAGACAGAGGTTACACATGTAGCATACTAAATAAATGGTAGCTACTTTTAATACTTATTCTCATAGCAAAATAAAGAAACACAAGAGAGCTGATGATATCACCTGGCCATTGGTTGGCCTAGTGTGGCCTCAAGTTCTTGGAGGTGGACTGGAGCTCAAATAACAGAATTAATTAGTCTTTCTCATCTTTTTCTTGTTTATCTATCTGTTTCTCTCTATTTCCCTCCCTCCTTTCTTGCCTCCCTCTCTTCCCTCTCTCTCTCTTTCTCTCTTTCCAGTTTAAATTACCAAGAATTATTCACAGGTCAGAGGAAACCAAAGCAGAGAAACATAGAAGCAAAGGTGGAATAGGGAGCTATATCATTTTAATGACACAGCATAAATCCCAGAGCTTCCGTGGGACTGCCTGAGGTTCATCCTGAAGATGGCCCAGAGGGTGACTACCTGGTAGAATTTCATCTGTCCTCATGTCCATCTACCTGTACAGAGGTTAATCTCCCATTACTCAAATTCATCTGAATGGGTTTTTCCTCATTAGAAACAAAATATATCATCTGAAATGTATAGAAGTTGTAGATGGATAAATTCATAAAGACAGAAATTTGGAACACATGGAAATTCTCATATATTATAGTCAACTGTTACGGTGATTCCAATTTTCAGAGGTTCGATTTTCATAAAGTTAAATTTTTTTTAAGTGTCCATTTCAGTTAACTATCTAATTAGTAGACTATCAAAAAAAATTCTAAAATGAGCTCTAAAACATCACTCTCTCTCTTTTCTCCACTCTTCTTCTTCTCCTTCTCCTTTTTTCCCCTTATTCTTCCAAACATGCTCTTCCTAAGAATAATCATTGGCAGGGTAACTTAGAGGTAAATCAATTCCCGTTTTTATGATAGCCTCTGTGGACTGAAAGCCTATTTCTATTTAGAACACACTTCCAGAGTTGAGATTCTCCTTTGGGCATTGTAGCTAATTTGATAAAATTGAACAATAATCTTTTTTGTTTCTAATTCATGTTCACATACTTTTGATCCCTTTGGGGTAAAGTTCAACAAACAGAATGGGCCCAGCTCCTCATTAAAACTATTCAAAGAATTGCACATTGTACTCAACCAGAGTCTGGGGAAACTGTACAGATATTAAGAAGAAGACACAAAGACTCCTTTATTTGGGGGTGGGGGGGAAGAAAGGCACTGTACTCAAATAATCAATACTTCTCCACCTTTAAGGAATGAACCCTTACATAACACACACGTGGCTCTAGGCCTATCTATGCAAGAACAGTAGAACCGATCAATCTCAGAAGTGTTAATGCCAAAGCATTCAGGTAAAAGCCTTTACCTCCCTAAGCCTCAGAACTTCAAAGATACCCAAGGACCAAAGGCAGAAGAAATGGGCAAAGTTGTTATAACTGAGTTTACTAAAATTTTTAACAAGTTTATTTTACCTTGTTTTTATTCGGTCTAAAAACGTGAAGGATATACATATATATATATATATATATATATATATATATATATATACATATATATATATATGTATGTATGTATGTATATTTATATATACATATATATATCTTATATATGTATACATACGTATACATATTTGGTATGCACTAAATACCAACAACACACTAAGCCCCAGACATCTTAAAAATTGATGTGATCCCTATCCAGGAGGGTCCTTGTGTATGTTTAAGGACAAATATGACTCAGTAGAAAGAAGGCAAGACCACAGAGCAAAGTGTGATGGATAATAAGAATTAATAAGTTGCTTTTAGTTACCATCAATCTGTGTAAATTTTAAACAGGATCAGCACCTCTGGGCTAATTGTCCTTAGCGTGCAATAAGGAAGTCCAATCTGGCTGCACACCCTGCTTTAGACAAGTTGGGTAACAAAACTCCTTTTAGTTTAAGACAAGACATAAAAATAAGACTCATTTTATGTCCTGTCGTTGGTAATTCTGAGACTCACAGTCTGTCTCTCCAGAATTTTTTTTTTTTAAGTCAATACCCTATTTTGTGATTTTGACAGGAGTGTACTTTCTGATCTTTAAAGAAGCAGGGGAAAAGAACTCTCATTTTAAAATGCTGGAGTTAAACTGAGATCGTTTTGAGAGAGGCTCTAAAGCCCAAACACTTAACAATATTTTCCAGCTTATAACAACCTATAAAAAAGCACATGTGCAGAAATGAAACAGAACAAGCAGTCATGAAAGGAACATAAAAAGAGACAGACGGACAGTTGTCCAACTTTCACTGAGAGCTCAGGAACATTAAATTTTGAGTGTTTCCTGGCAGAGCATGTCAGGCTTCCCTCTCCTTGTAGTCATGCTTGCCTGGAGGTGACAGGCTCTCTGCTCATAGGACAGAGCTGAGCAGAGGAGTCCACAGTGACTCCCTGACTATGGAGTTCACCCTCACCTTCCCATTTTGATGAAAAACGATAGTTATTTCCACAGAAGTTGGTGAAACTAAAGAGGTTGTGAGGTCCTTTAAATGTCCTCCATCTCCGAGGACTCTCCAAAGCATCATGGGAAAGAGATACCTGTGGGCCTGTGTGGTTGGTTATCTGAGGGGTTGAGTTGGCCCCATTGCCCAACACAGAGGAAAATACATGCATTTTGGAGATCCAAGATTTGAGCCTGGAATTTGGGTCCAACATTACTGAGCTGTGTAAACTCCTTATTTTCTGTAAGCCTCAAGGTCATCATCTTTAAAATGGGCCTGCTGCTTATGACCTGGTAGTAATATTAGGGGGCTATTATTTTGGATTAAGAATGAGATACATTAAATGCTCAGTGGATTATCTGTGAGGTTCTTGATACGTGGCAGTTTTTTTTAAATAACTTCTTTTAACGCCCTCTTTTCTTATGTTTCATGATTTCTAAGCTTAGAGAGCCTCCATGATACAAGAATTAAGTCAGATTGGAAAGACAAGAATGCGCACATGTAGAAGATTCTTTAAGTTCACCTCTCTCTTGCAAATCATTTCTTTTTTTTTTTTTTTCTTTAGGGTAGAAGGTTCTGGAGAACAGGGTTTCTGAAAAGTGGCCACATCTTTCCGTCTGAATTGTGAATGGTCACAGATAGTCATATCAATAGCTAAGTATCCTACACTGCAGAAAAACAGGGTTCACCACTGGCACAAACCAAGGAAACATGGACTGTCTGCTTGCAAATGGCATGGGGACCATGAGAAAATCTCAGAAGTAATGTATGGATTCATTATCTGCTAGAGCTGAAAAAGCCTTGGAGATGATCTGATTTCATCCCCTTGTAGCACCTTTTTTTTTTGGTAATATACCCTAGCTTCATCCTTAAAAGATTTGAATGTAATTATTGTAAAAGGTTATTTTTTAAACAAAAATATTTTATAGTTGATGGAAGAGAAGTTCAGAGAGGTTAAATGACTGATATGTCAGATCAAGACATCTTTATATGTGGGAGCAGGGACATGTGTGCTATAGGAAGAGAGAGGTTAAATATACAGAGTTCAGGTTCTAATCCAGGATAACAAGCTGACCAGAGAATCAGAAGTGAATGGAGGGAATGGTAAGGAGTGGGTGTAAATCAGTAGCTACTGTGGAAATGACTCTCGCTCACTTTTGAGGTAGAAGGTTCTTGGCCTTTATAATTACATGATGCTAAAAGAACCTTGTGACAGTGCAGGAGAATTTATTCTTTCTGGCTGAGCTGAAGAATCTAGATGTGTAGAGATTATGAAAGAAACATCAGCAAATCCCAATCAACATGACCCTCTTTATAGAGTCATTCCCCAACATGTTCGTTCCCTTTACATTCCAAATTAGCTAGCTTTTCCACCCAAGTATGTGTTTTGCTAGTTATTGAGACTTTATAGAATTTGGCTACCTCCCTAATTGACCTCAGTACATGAATAAAACTTTTAGTTTATTTTTAGCCAAGAGAAAGTCTCTGTGTAACTTTTAAAACCTTGTCTGTGTTTCCTGCCTTTTCTAAACGACAGCTATAATCAAGAAAACTCCCTGTCCAAGGACCAACTAATAGTCTGCATATTAACAGTGGCGTCCTTCAGTAATTTTCATCTGAGTGACTTTCATGTGCTTTGTCTGTGGCAAAAAATAGTAAAACAAAGTGTTAGCTAGGATATGAAGAAAGCCAACTTTGAAGTTTTCAGCCTTAACTTTCTGTACCTTGTCCTTTTTCTGCCCCTTCTCCAGCCACCTTACAAAGCACAGTTGCTTAGTACTCTCTCTCCAAAGCCCTCAAAAAAACTTTCATTAACTATGTACTCCTATTTTTTTTTAAAACTGCAACCTCTCTCTTTTTTAAAGGTTGAAATATATGAAATTGCCAAGATGTCACTAATCTTGATCTAGAAAAATGGCAATTGCATTATGGCTTAACTAGTAGTGATAGTATCCTGTGCCTTGTTAGTAATTATGAAACAAAAAGAATAGACTTATATTTAGAGGTTAAAGGAGTATTTGATACGATATAGCTTATTCGGGGTACAGGCTAAGCCACTGAGGCTCAGATTGGGAGAAGGAAAGAGAAGAGCTAAATGAACCAGCTGTAGACAGAGCCTGTTCAGATTCTAGATGGTTTGACTCCTAAACCAGTGCTCTTGCTACCATAACAGAGGTCATCGAACATTTTCTAGAAAGAGCAAGATAGTAAAGGTTTTATAACTTGTGGTTTATATGGTCTCTAACATTGTAGCACAAAAGCAACCATAGACAATATCTAAACAAATGAATGTGGATGTGTTCCAATGAAACTTTATTTATAGAGGCAGATGATGGCCTGGATTTGGCCTATAGGCTATAGTATGTCAAGTACTGCTCTATTGAATTTTCTGACCTAAAAACATCTGCAAATAGATGGGTGATGAATTTGATTATAGAGGACCTGTTCAAGTGTTCAGGGTGTTAATCAGCATAAAAATCTCACCCACCCTCCTACTTACTATGCTCTGCATTTTCCTTAAAATCAATAACCAAAAAAGCTCAAAATTGCTAGAATTTGCTGTGGGCACCCAGAAGTTGTAGTTGAGTAAAGTTTTGTCATCTGTAAGATTAGATCACTAAGTATGGGAATTAAACTCATATTTTAACTCCTTTACTACACCTACAAAATATACTTCTGATGTGAGGAAAGAAACATATTAGAATGTGCTACCCATCAGGCTGGCTAAGCTATGGAATTAGATACAGAGGCTCGTGGTGAAATTTTAATAGTTTTAACAATCATTTAGTGAGACTCCTTCATGTATTGCCTGCAAGTAACTTCATTACATTATTTGTATTGGGTGAATAACATTTCAAATATAGACACTCTTTTCATCTCTCATGACAGCCAAGAAGCTACTTTGGCTATATCTACTTTCAATATGAACTTGAGAAGCATGAGAGGATGTTATTAAGCATTTTAAAAGGTCACATGCTCTGGCCATAATGCTAAAATACATAAAGGAAGAATTATAATCAGATCATTCTAAGAAGGAAAGCAAGTCTGTATATGTCAGGGATAATACTGCGATTGTCATCAATACCTCTGCAGGAAAGGCTGTCCATTCATCAGTTCATCAGTCCATCTAGCCATCCAAACATGCAAACATGCAAACATCTATTCCCTACTATTTCTGATGGCTCTGTATCAGGACCTGACGGATCCCAGTGAGGTGGGACAGCCCCCTGCTCCCAGTGAGCTAGGAATGTAGTAGGAGGAAAAGGATAAGGTACAAAGACCACCATCATACAGAAGAATTAAGGCAGTATTTCAAAAGAAAACTTCTCAGTACCAAGCCAACATTTGGAGGAACTCATTAAAGAACGGCAAAATTCAAAACGATTCCCAGGAAGAGCTCTGAAGAGCTTCTGTTGAGCTATGAACCAGGAAGAATCTGGAGTATGTGCTGTGGATGTCCGATGCAGCACAGTGGAATCAATATGCCTTTTTTACCTCTAGATGTCAAATCAGGCATCTTATTTCTAAAAGGTGGGAGAACTCATGGGCTACCATAGTTTGTCCTTAAATAGGCAAAAAAAAAAAAAATTTAAATCACATGACATGAATGCTTTCTATGAGTAAGTCAAATCAGTCTTGAAGAATTCTAACTCTGACTACTTTTATTTTATAGTGCTTTATACTCAACATTTTATAGAAGATCGGAAGTAAAAAACAACAGTACAGAATCAAAAGCGATCGAGGACATTTAAAAAGCATATGTGATACGAACTGGTAGCAAAGATCCCTGCAAAGTTGAAAACAATTATGGATATTATCAATATCTGGGAAATGAGTAAGAGATTCAAAGGAAATCTTGAAATCAAAATTGATGTTCAATCCAGGATCATCATAAGAGATTTTTATGGTACCATGTCCAAATTCACTGTTCACATTACTTATCAAGTAGTCAATTTCTCCAGGTATATTGGTCACACATACTGGTTACTTATTGCATTTATATTTTATGAAATTGAGCAAAATACCAGCATGGTTTCGAATGGATCAAATTCTAAAATTTATTATTTATCTGTTTTCAAATTATATTTCTGCCAATAGCATTAAAGATACAATTCTAGACCAAGAAAAACCAACACCCAACATAATGAAAACTCACCTTGAATATGAACTCTCCTTTTTTCTTTACTCCATTACACCAATCAACCAAGAGAAAAAGAGAGCAAATTCTAGTCGTACTTACTTGCAGGTGACGGAGTGCTGCATCCACTTGGAGGAGGGTGGCCATGAAGGCCATGGAGGGGAGGCAGGGAAAGTCCTCCGATGACTGGTGGAAAGAGTAATGGGTAGGGTGCAGCTGGATAGTGAGTCATGTGTCCATTCACTGTCGGGACGGGACATGTGTGGCTACTGGTGGTCATGTTTCAGGACTCACAGAATGGAAGGTGCTCTGGGGTGGGAACACATCACTCCAGGCTTTAAACCAAAGTTGGAGAGGTAAATTCAGGGCAAGAGTTGAGTCCGAGCTGAATTCTGGATCAAAGGCAAGATAGTTCAATAGAAGACCTTGCTTCTTCCCAACATGGTTTTTCCACCTCTCATTTTCCTATGCTGATTACAGGAAGGATGTCTTTTTCATTCAGCTTCTCAGTTTAAGGCTGGGAAATGTTATCACTTTAAAAGTCTGGAGCTGCTAATCCTGTAAGAAAAAATATGTATATATATATATATATTTCATAAGTCAAAAATTCTCTTATTAATCAAGTTATGTGAAAAACCTTTAATATTAATTTATATCTCCTAATTCTCAGTTGTTCCCCCATACCCACCCTACTTAAATTTTCTCCATGGTACTTAAACAACTTGATTCATTACATGTGGGAATGTTTGTTTTTGTCTGTCTCCCACATAAGGACATATTCACCAGGAGGGCAGAGTTTTTCTTTGTTTTGATAACAGCTATGTTTTAAGCTCCATAAGAGTACCTGACAGGCAACAGATGCTCAATGGTGGAATGAATGAATGAATGCATGAATGATTTTCTTGCTCCTTTTAGAGAAATGGATTGTTTAATGTTGTCCTAACCTATGTACTTCCAAAATTTTTCATTTTTTATATGAACAACTTTGGGTTTTAATGCAGCCATTTGGAATGACATATCCAACAAGATAGATGTAACTATGGAAGGAAACTGTAATCTAATGAAAGATAAGTATAACCATCAAAGATCAGTGAAATACTTTATATCAGTTTTTTATTATCAAGAGTGTATACTTTTCTTATATGAACACCATCTACCTATCCATCTATCCATCAGTTGATCTATACAATCATCCTCCATTTGTCCAGCCATTCAATTATCCATTTGTCAATCAAATCTTAACTTACTATTATGTACCAGGTGCTGATATAGGCACTAGAGATATATAGAGTAGAACAACCTGAATGTGGTTTTTGCTTTCATGGAGTTTCTGGTTTTAACAGCTCCTAACTCAAGCCATGTTATTCAGGAAGGTGAAACTGCCCTGTATCCCACAGAGGACATTTTAGGGATGGGCAGCACTTAGAATTCCTTGAGATTGGGAATAGAAGAAGAATGAAATACATTCTAGGGTGGGCTGGCTGTGAACTTCATAGGTTCACCTTGGCTCTGATGACCAACATTTGGTAAAATCCTAAATTCTGGAGCTCACTGAATGCCAAGGCCTGAATGGGAACCCATGTGGCACAAAGCAAGAATGATATCTCGAGGCCAGCATGAAGCAGTTGTTGAGAGCCTGATTCTAAGGCCAGATTGCTTAGTTTCAAATCATGGCTCTGCCCCTTGGACAATTATCTTACTTCTCAATATGTCAGTTTTTATTATAAAATTGGGATAATAATAGAATTTATTTCAGAGGAGTGGTGTGAAGCTTAAATGAGGTAATATCAAGAAAAGAACAGTACCTGGTACAGAGTAAACACTAGGTAAATAGTAAACACTGCGTAAAAGTTTGCTATAAACACATGTAGTGTCCCATCTAATAACATGCTTCTGAGAATAAGCTTGTTGTAATAGTCAAGAGGCTTTGGGCTCAGGGCAGGAAGGAGAACAGATCACAGTACTCCTAGGAAAAGAATATTAGGACTTTTGTCAAAGAAATAAAGAAGAAGAGCCAGGATTTAGAGAAATTTGAGAACAAGACTCATGAAAGCTTACTGATTTCTCAGTTTGTGAAGTTAGCCATATTGGTTATTACAAACCTTAAGATATTTTAATAAATAACAACTTCTATTTATTTGTATAACATGTGTCAGGAACTTAGGAACTCAAAGCTGTAGTTCTTAGAAAAGTCCCATAAGGTAGTTATTATCATCCTTATTTTCCAGATGAGAAAACTAAGTCTCAGTGAGTTTAACTGACTTTCCCTATGTGTCATAATCAGCCTGTGGCTAAGCCAGAAGTTGCACCTAGTTCTAGCTGGTTCTACCATCTCTGCATTTTCCTCTTTACCATGCTGTGCTTATATTTATACTGAGTGCCTGCGTTGTCCTAGTTGTACCCCACAGAGGAAAAAGTCCATAAGCAGCTGTGGTGTGAGCGGCTGTCCTCACTTAGATGACATTCTCCCCAGGGCTTTGAATCCCTGACCTATTAATATTAAAAATGAACATCATCAACAGTCAGACCATATGGTCCCAGGCTCCGCAGAACGCCAAGGAGCCTTACAAAGGAGACAGCATTCCCGGCTGGCTTATGTAACACACTTAACTCCAAAAGTGATGTTTCATCCAAAATATCAATGTCCTTTTCAAATTCTCAAACCGCCACTTGTTCTCATGATGAGAAGAAAGTAAATGGACGATGAGAGGTGAACGTTTCCAGTGCTTTCTTTTCTGAAAATCACACACCATCTAATACATTTAACACTTGTACTTTGTAGTTTGTAGCAAATTAATTAGAAAATAAACAATGCCATTGAGTGTTTGCTGCATTTCCACTCAATTTGATTTTTAAATCACACACACAAAGCCCAGCATTGTTATAAATGGTCTTTCCTATCTCCATTAGACAAACTACCTCATTAACTGGTGGAGCTGACAGTTCAGCAAACCCACCCCCGCAGGGCACAATTCTTAGATTTTTAAAGCTGTTTGTTTGTTTTTACCAACCAGGGACTATTTCTACCCTCAATATCCTTGATTTCTCTTTGCTTTTAAATGCTGCAGATTTTCAGCATCCTGCCTGCCTGGTTGAAAGGTCTGGTATCATGCCTAGGATCTTAAAAAAAATGATTGATACTGATAATAGGCAAAAGAAAAAATTCTATGTGTTGGAAAAATCCTGTTATGTTGGTGGAAAACCGAACGGTCACTGGGTCTATGTTCACATATGTGACTGATTAAGGCTATTCCTGGAAGCAGAGAATTTCCTTTGTTTCAGGCTTTTAGGAAAAAAAAAAAAAAAAAACATGGTCACTGGTATTAGCAGTGCGTTTTTTCTTCACGCCTGATTTCAGTTTGGTCTCATTCAGGGTGTTTTCCTTCATCACCTGAGGCAAAGCAAACAGGAGCTGGAGTCGATGAGGGGAAGGAAGTGGGGACTGGGTCAGGAGGTCCTGGATCTACAATCCATAAGATTCCCTGGGTATCAGTTTCATCGTCTGTGAAAGGGGCCAAGAGAAGAGTAAGTAGGTCTTAAACTGTGTTTTTCAGGAAACAAGTGTTTTACCAGAAGATACAAAAAGAAAAAAATACTGAAAATAATATTTTAGAGAAGAAAATAATAATAATAAAACAAAGATTTTTAAATAACTGTTTGCATAACTGATGTTGTTATATAGTAATCTGCCTTTGACAAATAGTGGAATGATAGAAAGTAGCATGATAGGTCTACTACTAACCACATGGATAATATAAGATACTACTGCCTTAGCATTGGCAGAGGTTGCCGAAATTAACATCTATGATTCTATCTGTGAGAGGGTATCATTGACAAAACACAGTATCTTTTTCAAGTTTAATTTGTTAATGTTTTTGTTCCAATATAAAGTTTAAAAAATTACACTTAATCACTTCTTGTCACATTTAATTCCCTAGAGGTTGTTTTTGTATTGATTTTAGCTTAAATTTTCATGCAAGCTTCTGAGCTTATACTTTTAGTATTTAAAATTTATTTTATAAACATAATACTTACATATGACTTTTTAAAGAGCCAGACAGTTCCATTAGACTAGTAGTTCTCAAAGCAAAATCCCTGAACCAACAGCCTCAGCATCCACTGGAAGCTTGTTAGAAATGCAGATTCTCCAGGCCCTACCTGAGATCTACTGAATCAGAAACTGTAGGTGGGCCCAGCAATCTGTGTTCTAATGAGCCCTTCAGATGATTCTGATTCAGCTAAAATTTGAGAACCACTGCTCTAGACATGAAATTGGCAAAATTCTTCTGCAAAGAGAGTAAATATTTTAGGTTGTAGGCCATATAGTTTTTGTCACAACCACTCACCTCTGCTTTTCCACAAACTTCTTAGGGCAAAAAACAGGCAATCCATAAAAGAGTGGGCATGGCTGTATTCCAGTAAAACATTATTTACAAAACCGGCAGCCTGCCAAATTTGGCTCACGGGCCATGGTTTGCTGACCAGTGCTTTAGATTACGAAAGAAAAGCAGCAGTCTACCTTCCGCCTACAAGCAACCACTTGAAAATATTTATTTGGGCCCTTTTCTGTTACTTATATTTCTATTTATTATACTTAAACTATTTTTTTCTTAATTTTATAAAACTTTCTTTAATATCTATCGATTTCTACTGTAAATATGATTTAGCTCTCTTAGGCTATCGCCCACACATAGAAAAAACTCTTCCTCCTCTCTTACTCCCAACATAATTTCATCACGATTTTAAAAATGGAAATCATTTAATCATTTACAATATTATGTGTACATAATTATGGCTAGATAAATATTATCACAGTTGAGCCACATGATGTACTATATTTACAGTTCTTTTCTTAAAAACTTTTGGTTTTTCCTTGTTAATCATTACTTTGTTTATATAATTTGATTTTTTTTTTTTTTTTTTTTTGTATCTGAATAATTCTTTCCCAACTCTCTATTTTGCCAGATACATCATTTGATATTTGAGTTCCACAATTAGGGGCATTTCTCCTGCCCCAGGGCTGACTGGCTACTTTCCTAGTCTCATGCATAGATGTCAAAGTAGACTTTCTATTACTACTTCTCTCTTTTTTTTCCAAACTTACTTTCCTAGCTCTCATGTCTTCCTTTTTCTTGGATTACTTTGTTATTTTGGTGGCTTTTTTTCCTAACAGTTTTGTGAGAAATGGCGCATGAGAGGTAGATTTTTTGTGACTTTGCATGTATTAAAATAATATGCTATACCTCACATATATTTGATAGTTTGGCTAGAGATTGTGAATTGAAAATAACTTTTTAAATTAAAATTTTAAAGTTTGTTGCACCACTTCTTAAGCTTTGCACACTGTTTTGGAAATTTCTAATACTATTGTGGTTTCAGATCCTTTGTGTATGACATTTTTCTTTTTCCTGGAAGCCTTTATACTCTTCTCTTTATCTTCTCCTACATTGTGCTAGACACTTGGTCGTCTTCAGTCTGGTAACTCATTTCCCTCTGTTAGGGAAAATTTAATTTTATGCTTTCTTTCATAATATCTTCCTTAATATATATTTTGTTCTCTCCATTTGGAAATATTATTAGATAGTTGACCTCTTAAATTGATTCTCTAATTTTATTATATTTTCTCTTATATTCTACTTTATCAGTTTTTTCTAATTTCTGCGAGATATCCTCACCTTTAACTTCTAATTGCTCTATTGAATTTTATATTTATGCTACCATATTTTTAACATCCAAGAGTTTTTATTATATTTTCTTTGTTTATACATTCTGCTTTTTTAAATGAATGCTTTATCCATTATGAATACTTTTTATGATATTAAAAATAATTTTTTAAACTGCTCTCCACATTGACTCTTTTCATTTTTTTCTATTGTTTTATTTCCTTTAATAGTGTATGCATTTCTCAGTTATATTGTCTGCCCAGTTCCTTTTCTCCAAAAGGAACCTAATTATCATAGATCCTTTCCTGGGAGTTTCATCAATGAGTGAAGACTGCTATAATCACCAGAGGGAACATAGGCAACATCATATCCAGACAGCCTTTGCCACAAACTACCATACCTCCCATTTATTCTTCTAAATGCCCATTTATCTTCTTAAAAAATCATTTACTCCTACTAAGAGGATCCATACCTGCACCCCCTTCCCTATTAAGAAGGTATTTAATCCTGAATTCTAAGCCACCTTGAGAGTTACTCATTTTTCTCTGGGTATCTTTCATGTAAACACAAGGTTTACATGTTAATAAACTTTTGTTTTCCTTTTGTTAACTTTTATTATAGGGATTTCTTCCAAGAATGCAAAATAGTAGAGGGGGAATTATTTTTCCTCCCTCACGGGTTTTCTGGTAACTTCACTGAGAAATCCTCTAGCATTCTGCCCAGGATGCGGAGAAAAGAAAAAGGCTTAATGAAAGACGGCTGGTAGTTGAATGGAGGCATAAGGCTGGAACTGCTGGTGGCCTTACAATTGAATATGTAGCCTTTCAATTCTTCCTCCCGTTTTCAGTCTAAGACCACCTTCCGCTCTATGTTTATCTTGGTGCCCAGAACTCAGTAACCTCTCTAGTTTAATATCTTCAAAGAATAGACTTACCTTGCCTACCAGGGTTGGGTTGCAGCAATCACCAGGATGTAACAGGTGGGGGAGCAACTTTAATGGCTCCTTGTTCAGAGCTTAACCAAACTTCCTATCTCAATCATCATTTTCGCCTTTTGGGATATCTGGTACCTCTACTCAGGGTATCTAGGACTGTCCAAAATCATTCATCTTGCATCTCCTTGCTTCTCCTTTGCATCTCCTTTTTTAGGCACTTAGCAATCTGCTTTCTGAGCTTTGCTAATTTATTCATTACTGCTCATCCACTTTCTATCTTCAAAAATGTTGTCATTTCTTGTCTGCAATTAGCATCACTTGTGTTCTTGTTAATTTTAAACTTTTTACATCTCCTTACTATATTTTAGTAAATATTTGGGAGGGACTAAGGAAAAATGCATATTGGTAATTTATTATATAGTTCACTAGAAATTCATTAAATTAAAAAAAAATAAGTTTGGGAAACCTAGACTGAATGATTCCTTACCCTTTTCAGCTCAAAATACTTTCTATGAAAAAGGAGTTAAAGAATAACCTAAGAATAAACAGTTCACCCAAGAGCCCAGCAGAGATAAGGTTAATTCAATCAGAGTCTAAATTATTATCTCTATATGGCAAGAGAACCCCATTCTCCTCATCCCATTCCTCAGTTAGGCTAATAATAAAATGAAATTGGTATACTTTCCATTTAAAAAAATAAAAGAAAATAAATTCAGGTCCGAATCTGAAATTGAAGAGAAAAAGTGAGATTTGATCTGCCATCATGAACATGCCATGGGGCTCTGTCAAATGCCTTCTACTAACAAATAAATTAAGGTGAGATTTGACCTGCTTTAGCCATGCACCTACAGGCATATTGGATAATTAGAAATGCCATGTAATTCATTGATGACTTGATATGTGCTTTCTTGAAGACTCCAAGTTGGAAAGAGGACTCTTGTGAGAGTTTTCCCCGAGACACAGGAACCAAACACTTTAACATGACAAGAAGTATTCATTTTACACTGTACTGGCTTCAGTGGTAATCCAAACAACAAAATAGACAAGGTTTTTGGAGAAAACACTGTATCTATTTCTTCCTACTAAAACTTAATGGCACCATCGTTGCTGTGATTAACACAAAAAAGCAGGCAGAAGTGAATAAAAGATAGATTTTTAAATTTCTTGTTATGAAGCACAGAGAACTCTCCTGTATCTCTTTATCTGATTTAGAATTTGTTGTAAGGAAATCTTTGCTTCAAAAGATACTACATGCATAGTTCTCTTTTTCCAGTTTATTTTAGCTCAGACCTCCCTATTTATTTAAAACATTGGTTCCAGGTAATGCCACTTAAAATTTCTCAAATGCATTCAGCCAAATACCTGTTTTCAGCAAAAATGCCAAACTCAGCACAAATCCTGTCAGTTGCTTTCACTGCTGTTCCTGATAGAAAAGAAACATGGCTATAAAGAAGTCAGTTTTGCATGCTTGGTAGTTTTGCAGCCTTTCTTATATTCACCATTGTCATCATAAATATTACTGATAAAATTATGTTCAACTTAAACCAAGGGAAAACCACAATGAGCAACTTGAATTTAGCCAAAAAGAGATATTTCTTATCTCCTTTTAATTGAATTTGGGAATAAAAGAGGTTGAAAAGAGTCACTTAGAGGAAACGATGCAAAGGAGTTCCTTAGACCACCAAAGAGCAGAAAGCGAAATCTGAATCATCCCTCTGCATCAGGAGGAGGTCATTTGGCACATTAAAGACCTATTTTTAAAATATACAAAATGTCCTATATTCCTTGTTTAGTCCATTTTTATAAGACCCCATCTGCCAAAGACACACCAAGTGAAAATATGACTTTTAGAAAATAACAGGCAGAAATACACATACATTTGAATGTATAAAACTCTAAGATTTTAATTTTATAAATTATGAGAACAATATACAAATATGGTTTTTAGGGGTTCCACACTCAACTCAAAGTAGCTACGTATGCTAGCGTAGCACAAACCTCCTGAAGAGTCAGTGTTTACTTAGTGTCTCTTCACACAGATTTTAAGATATAATGTACAGCGTGTGTGTTGGACCAAATATCTGTTGGTAATACTCCTTGTTTCTGAGAAAAGTAGCAGCAGGCAACTCTCTGTACAATGGTTTCCATGTTTTGTATCTTGGAATCCTGCCAAACCAGGAAAAATGATGGGACGAGAGTTAATTTGGTTTTCAGAAGAAATTTCGGCCATCTATAGGCTGGGTAGTGTAGCCTATGAGGTACCCTAGACAAAGTAGTCTTCCCACTCCCAATGGGAGTCTCTATATTGGATGGTGACCCTTCTATCCTGTCAGAGTCTTATTATCAATTCGTTTAGAATGCCCAACACACCAAGAAAGACATAGAGAGAAGACTGGCATACAAATGGGAGGATATACAGAGAAGTCGGCAGAAGCCATGAGGCTAGAGAAACCACAAGTGAGCAAGAGACATGAAACAGAGAGGAACAAAGAACCGAGGGATTGGTAGAAGTAGATAAAATGAGTCACAATAGCTAGAATTGTGCTTTTAAGGACAGCTTTAGTGTCAAGGACAGCATTCTGAATTTTGTGACTCTTCATCTGTTCAAGTGCTTTGTATTTTTCCTTACTTTTTCTTCCATACAACAAACTCCTAAATTGTATCTCTAGGTCTCAGATCCCAGAAGAACCTTACTAGACCAGTAATTAAGTCTGCCCTTCTTGGAAGGATTAAGTGACCAGTCTTCAGCTGATTGAGATAACAGATTACTGATGAAATGTCAATTTGCATGTTGAGATTAAGATTGCTATAGTGTTATCAAGTAGGATTTATATGTGTCCATTCATGAATGTCACAGTTCTGGAAAACAGATAAAGAAAGAGATATATTTGAGGTCTTGAGACCCTTGCAGTTTATAATTTAATACAGAGATTATAAATACAGAATTAGTGTATCTTGCTATAGTCAAACTGGGTATATATGCATATCCATTGTTATTTGAAAATAAAAATCACGGTGTACTCCTTTCTTCATTTTATAAAAGGCAAATTCATATAATAGAAGTACTAATGGGATCCCCAAAGCAGTGAATTTAAAAAGTAAGTATTTAATATTCATTAATATTTAAACATTATGACATGCTTATAACTTTCAGGAGTTTATCTACTCTAGGAATTCAGGTCTAGCTATAAATATATTTTTTACCAATTTATACACTTGTCTTTACAAAATCAATACAACAAAAGAACATGAATTTTCAAGGCATATTTGGGTTATCTGGGCTGGTCAAATAAATGAAATAGTCACATAGTTTTCACCTTAATGAGACATCAGGACCGTTAGAGCTGCCACAGAACACCTGGACACCATATACATAGGTTACCCATGTCTACTCAAGGTCTACTCAGGTTCTTGTACTAATGCTTGGTCTCCCCACTTATATGAACCAGGTTAAGGGCACATCCGGGCACTTCTTATGGTGGCAAGAAGGGTCTTGAATTATTCTTGCTGCCCATTATCCATTGGACTATGGGTGGTGTTTGGATACTCCCACTTATATCAATTTCTCAGTTGAGACAGGATCTCTGTCCTTTGACCACCCACTCCCAACCCCCTGTTCTCTATCACCTTTGGCTGAGATATTCTACCTAGCTCTTGCCTTCTTCTTAATGGCTGGATCTTTTCCCCATGCCTCCACATGCTAGCTTTTTTTTTTTTTTTTTTTTTTTTTTTATGTCAGTGTGGACAGGCAAGCAATCTGGAACTATCACCACACAGCCCTAATTTATTTCTGATGACCACCTCTGTCTTCAGTCATTGTAGCTTGGCTTAAAGATTCATACTGGGCCTTCTTGAAGAAGGATCAGTGTCCATTTCGGACACTGTGCACTGTATCATATTGTGTATCATACTGTTGAAAACAAGCTCTATGGCCAGACATATTACCACAGTCAGATCTTCTGTCCCACATTCTTTTTATTCACACTACCTTTACCTTCTGAGGTCAAAAGAAACAGCGCAGCTATATTCAATAGAATAGAGCTTTCCAGTGATTTTCTAAAAAAGGGTTAGAAATATGCTTGGGTCTTCCATCCCTCAGCCTCCAGTGTCTGTCTGGGCAGGGCCTGAGGGTGGAGGAGGTAGGGCAGAGCCCTTGACCCAAAATATTCATCCATTAGCAGACTCCTTTGGTTATCACCATAGTCCACGCACATATTATTGCTCTGTGGGTAGCACAATGTGAAGAAAAGTTGGGAAGCATCACATTAGATGGGAAGCCAGAACCAAATAAATGAATACATTTTTCAGGTGTGGGAGAATGCATAATTCCTTTAAACTAGTTTTGATTGAACTCTAAATCCATATCTTGTAAGACAGTGAGGCATTCAGTCTATTGTTTTTAGGACTTTCTCCCTTTGCACTGCTGTGCAAAGTACCTGGGGTCTCATGCAACCTAAACATTGAGGGTGGGCTATAAGAAAAAAAGCCAGAGAATAACAAGCATTGGAAAGGATGTGTAGAAATTGGAACTCTTCAACACTGCTGGTGGAAATATAAAATGGTACAGCTGCTTTGAAAAACAGCTTGATAGTACCTCAACAATTTAAACATAGAGCTATCATATGACCCAGGAATTCCTCTCCTGGGTATATACACAAGAGAACTGAAAACATATATCCATGTAAAACCATAACTATTCATAGCAGCATTATTCATAACAGCCCCAAAGTATAAACAACCTAAGTGTCTATCAATTGACTAATGGATAAACAATGTGTGGTCTGCCCATACAATGGAGTATTATTTGTCCATAAAAAGAAATGAATATCTGCTAAAGATACATGCTCCATTCAACATAGGTAAACCTTGAAAACATTGTTAAGTAAAAAAAGCCAGACATAAAAGGCTATATATTATATGATCCCATTTATATAAAATGTGCAGAATAGGCAAATCCCTAGTCAGAAAGTAGATTAGTGGTTGCCACATGCTGCGGGTAGGGAGGAGTCAGGAGTGACCCCTAAAGGAGATGGAATTTTTTTTAACATGTGAAAATGTTCTGGAATTAGATAGTGACATAACTTTGTTATTAAAACAAGAACCACTGAATTATACATCTTAAAAAGGTGAATTTTATATTATGTAAAATATGTCTTGATGATTAATAAGGAGAAATAGGCTCCTAAATCAACCAACCTTCCTACTAACTGAAGTAGACTATCCGAGCTTCAGTCTGCACAGGTTCTACTGATATATGCCCAAGGTCTGAGCCTACATTCGCCTGTACTTCTGGCTTTGTCGGCCTCCGGGCCTTAGGTGCAGGTTCCAGCCTTCCCAGGACACCATGCAACCATTTCCCTTGGAAGGTCTCTCACCTCTGGGGTCTCTGTCAGGGTCAGCTTCAGGTCCTCACCAGTCACAGGCCCCATGGACTCCTGTCCTCTACTCATCTTCAAGGAACCTTCCTTCCCTCTCCTCTTGCCTCTTATACATTTTTTTAAATTCTAAAATTCATTATTTTTAATGTTCTTATCTACTTTTATTGTGCCTGAAAGGGATTTTGTCAATAAACTTGCATCTGTTACTTAAAATATGTTCAACATTTTGCGATAAAAAACTGACAAAGATATTTATACAAATAAAATTAGCTCTGCAAAAAGATATGCACAAGAATATGTACTAAGAATAGTGAGAAGGCAAAAGGACAAAAGAGAATGATGAGAAATATACATTTTGGAGTCAGTGAAGAGCATGGAAAAGTCTGGAGGAACAGAGTGTTGCTGACTTACAGTCCTACATTAATGTGAATATGACGTTATCTTAGTCCATTATGGCTGCAACAACAAAATACCACAGATCAGGTAGCTTATAAACAACAGAAATTAATTTCTCCTGTTCTGGAGGCTGGCAAGTCCAAGATCAAGGTCCAGCATCATCATGTTCTAGTGAAGGACCTCTTCTTGGTTTATAGCTGATGCCTTCTTGCTATGTCCTTCCATAGTGGGAAGGACAAGTTAGTTCTCTGGGGTCTCTTTTATTAGAGCACTAATCCTGATAATAAGAGCTCTGCCCTCATGACCTAATCACCTAGTAAAGGCCTCACCTTCCATTATTACCACGTTGGGGGGTAGGGTTTCAACAAATAAATTTAAAGGGAGGGTGACACAATCAATCAGACTATAGCATATATGGAGTTAGATCTCTGGAATAGCTGCCTTAAACCATCTGTGGTAAACTGAATAATGGTCACCAAAAGTGCCCATATCCTAATTCTTACAAACTGAAAATATTACCTTATATGCAAAAAGGATTGATGATGTGATTAAAGCTAAGGATCTTGAAATGGGGAGGTTATCCTGGATTATTCAGGTAGCCCAATATAATAACAGGGGTCTTTGTAAAGGGAGGCCGAGGGAGATTTGATTTTGGAAGTGGAGAAGGTAATATGATAGTGGAAACAGAATTTGCAGTAACATGCTTTAAAGATAAAGGAAGGGGCCAAGAGCCAAAGAATACAGTCAGCCACTAGAAGTTGAAAAAGGCAAGGGAACAGAATCTCATTTCAGAATCAGAAGGAACCAGTTTTGCTGACAACTTGACTTTAGCCCAGGGCAACTGATTTTGGACTTCTGACCATCAGAGCTGTAAGAGAATAAATTTGTGTGGTTTTAAACCACTAAGTTTGTGATCATTTGCTATAGCAGCAATAGGAAACTAATACACCAGCCTACTGTTAGTCAAGAACATAAACCACAGATGCTGACATATTATTTTTCCTGTTTTGCCAAAATAGATCCACCCCCCTTTGGAGGAAAAACCCAGTGTGTGGTGTTAGTCAGGGAGAGAAACTTGAAGATACTCACCACTTCTATTAACATTTCCTATAATACTGAAGCAGAGATGAAGCCCACTGATGTCAGTTCCAGAGATGTGGGTTTTAGAAGAGGCCAAGGGTCAGAGTCGTGTCAAGAGAAGAGGCAAGAGCGTGGTATTTTTGCTGGGAATGTACAAACATTTCTAGCAAGTGTTTAAAATGTGTATTTGACAATTACGTCTTTCTGCTACATCATGCAAAAATTGTACAAGGTCATTTATTTATCTGCAGCCTCAGAGCTTCCCTGAAAATTGCCAGAGTCTGGACACGTGTGATAGAGCAGTTCACCTGAAATGAATGCAATGGAGGCAGTTAAAGAAAAGAATGAGAGGATTCACGTTGGGATGTATTTATTTGTAGAGTCTGGAATAGAAAAAGCAAATTTCATGCCCCCCCCCGCCCGCTTTATTGAAGAGTTTTCTTCACTATTTTAAAATTATTGTTCCTGTGGCTTTCAAAAAAATTGAAAGCTAAAGAAAGAAAAAGTGGTAACCTCTTTCCTACAAATAAAGACCTGTCTGAAATATCTTCTCTTATTCTGTTTGGGAGAAAAAAATATATAGTACTTAGAAGGAAAATGAAATAATGTAATTTGATCACTAAAGTTTGATCCTCCACATTACGGAATGGGTTATTTCCTTTTCAAGTTATCCCAAAGCTTTCCTCTTTCTAAGGTTGGAAGTTTTGTTGTGTGGTCCCCAAACTCATCAGAGGACTCTCTCTCTGTCTCTCCATCCATTTGGCAAAGAGACCCCAAAAAGATGGTTGGCTGACCAAGATGACAAACCTCAAAACTGCTTTGCTCACATTATCTGAATAGAAACACATATGCAACACAGATAAAACGTAAAACCAATATAAGAAATCTACCAAGTGGTACTTTTCCTTCAAGGCAGTGAGAGTAAATGGCTCGACAACTTATTCAGGTTATGCTGTTATCACTCAAGACATTTTTAGAATACTTTTTTGGAAGGGACGCCACTAGAGGTAATATGGCAGAGGTATTGCTGTGTTCTCGCCAAGCGCCACTTCCTTTTCCTTCCAGTTACACAGCCAGATAATACTTCCCAACTTCCCCTGCAGTTAGGTGGGTGACATGACTGAGCTCTGACCCATAGAATGTTGGGGGACATAATGTGTGCCATCTCTGGGCCTGGTTCCCCGAACCTCCCATGGAATCCTTCATGTGCTCTTTTACCTCAACTGCTGCCTGGATGCACAGAGTCTAATACAGAACTCTGATGACCTAGGAGATAACAAAGCCACCATATAGAAGATGTCAAAGACCCTGAATGGCTGTGTGGAACAGATGTATTGACCTGCATTTGATAGTGATAGTAGTGAGAAATAAATTAGTATTGAATTAAGGCACTGAAATTTGGAAGTGTGAGTTATAGCTAGACTGACTAACAAAGCCACTGATTATATAAAAATATCAACTCATGACTTTATATTTTCACTTCCATTTTTTATTCCCAAATCTCCCCTGCCTCCACTGATTAGACTTTCATCTGAAATTATATTTTTTAAAGTAAATCTATACCAAGCATGAAGAGTGGCCACCTTCCCAAGGAAACTAATGCTTGCTACAAAGGCAATAAAAAAGGAGAATGACAAAGAAAATTTGATTATTAGTAGCACTACTGAAACAGGTCTCTAGCTTCTCCAAGGATCATCTTTAAAACAATAATACTCATTTAAATATATGACAGAGTTTATGAGTGACTGTAACAATCAAGCCATGGGATTATTATAAAATACTATTTTTAAATAATTACCAATTTAATAATAACAGCATTCTAAAAATTGAGGCATAGTTTGATTTTACCTATGACAAATACACACAAACACACACACACACACACACACACACACACACACACACACACATATATATATATATATATATATATAAAATAATCACTACTTATGGTAGACCAGTTCCCAGAAAAAAATAAGAGAAAGAAAGTAGTAGGAAAATAAAGCAACACAACTTGACAGTTTGGCTGGTAATGCATGAGCTATAATGTTTCTTATTTGTATACGTGTTAGGGCAGGAAATTATGTTTAAAGTATTTAACTATAATCGTGCAAATATCATATTATGGGATAATATGCCATTTATCAATTGTTGAATTCGTTTAAAGTCAAGATATCCACATTTCAGAAAAGTTATTAATTCAGAATGTATCAAAATTAAAGACATTCTGGATAAACAACAGTATGCTGTATTAGTTCTGGCATGTTTAATTAAAACTGGTAGGCATGTTGCTTTGTAAATTCATGCCTTGCAAATAAAGAGGTGGCACTGAGTCTAGGAAACAAGTGACTTTATTAAAGCTAATATTAGGGGCAAAGGCTGAAGTCTTAATTTCATTCAGTCTCAGTTTCCTGATTTATAAAATAGGAGTAGCAATAGTACTTAACTCACAAGTTTGTGATAGGGATCAAATGAGTTAATGTACATACAGTATTTAACTGTGTCTGGCATCTAGGAAACACTAGTTATTTTTTTTTATTGTTGAGTCCGTGAAAATGCCTGCTAACTTAAACATATTTGATTGATTAAGCCAGTTCGTACTCACAGGTAGCTGGAAACAGAACAAAACACTTTTTCCTTATATTTATTTTCTTAGCAAATAACCTATTGTCTCCTATATTATTTACCCATCTATTTACATCAGATGTTTACATACACATAAATACAACCTATATTTTTCTTAAAGTCAAAATTCTTTACTTAAAAATCAACTTAGAAAATTTCTTAAGGAAATGACAAGTGTATGACAATGGCCATTATTTCCTACTGGCTGTGATTTTCCAAGCGCCTGCCATACTCTCTCGTCAGACTGGCTCCAGCTTTTCTGACTGCCAGCTAGCCAGGAATTTAACTAAAAGGCTGCCACATTCTTAACTATTGTGTCACTCTAGCAATCTGTAAGAGACAGCACCTCTTTTACCCCTGTTCTAGTTAAGACTCATCCTGTTTCTCTATTGCTTAAACTCTATATTCAGGAGGAAAAAAAATTCAGCCTACAAATTCCTCTGGGCCAAAATACAGCCTTGGGCATCTTATGCTAAGAGGGACTCAAAAAATCTGGCTGAGGCATTTTTTTGAATCTGTTGAAGGCAGGAAAGCATCTCTATTTAGATTCTGTGCATATTTTTTTATAACTGTTTAATTCTCTCTTTGTGGACAAGCACTTAAAAGCAAAATAAAAAATTAAGCAAGAACTCCAAACACTACCTTTTTTTTTTTTTAATTAGTGAAAGAATCTGTGTGATCGGAGTCACTTAAAATGCAGGGAAATTAACAGCGAGAAAGCTCTCACTGGTGATGTGAATGAATGGCCCCATTTCCATGACATTTTACTGCATCCACTCAAACAGATGGGATTCCAGGGCTAACTGGCCTCTGTTGAGATGAATGAGATTCCACAACTATTAGCACATTGGCATAGAAATGGGTCAGATTCAGTTGCAGAGGCATTCTTATAGAAACAAAGAGGATCACAAAGCTATCCTGTCCCCAGTGCCTATCAATGCAGACCCATTCGTTATCGAATCCCATTCATTCCAGCTAAAGCTACATTCAATATCAGATGACACTCTTCAGGCACTACATGGAAATCTTGAGGACTTGATCATCTATTAACTACCGTTGATGCTGATGTGGCTGGTTTGGCTACAGAAGACCAAACAGCACTCTCACAAGGGGTGATACAAGTCTCAAAAGCACCAGGCAAAAATCAAACATGCAGAGAAAAAGCAGACTCACTGATAAGCAAATGGACTAAGGCCTCCTGTGTTGGCAAAGGTCAGGCAGGACATTGAAATTCAATGAAGGGGGTTTTAAGTTAAGGAAAACAGGCAAGCACCAGGGAACCTATCACGTAAAAAGGCTGGGGACCAATGCCCCCTTTTCTATAGAAAGGAGCCAGCATGGGGTATGCTTTGCAGATGGACTGGGGTAGCACAAAGCTGTAGAGCACATCTGGCACACAGGTGTATGGCCTGTGTTCCTAAACAAGCCATCAACAGTCATATGCAAAGAATTTTATTGCTATTTTGGGTGGAAAGCAAGAGGAATTAAAACTGAGAGATTATAATGCTTTTCAAAAAAAAAAAATGTATGAGTGCCTGACCAAAATATTCTTCCTCTAGCAGATTATATTTTTAATCCACCTACTTAATTAACTAGCTCCTCAGTGGATCAAATGATATTACTGAGTTAGAGTAATATTGCCACTGGAGTGGCCATTTAATTCTGGCAACACTAAAGCAAATTATTTCATAAATGGATAGTTTATTCAATTCAATTCAGTTCCAATTCAATTCTGAGCCCCTTCTATGACCAAAGCATTGAGCAAGACTTGTGGGGGAAGAGAGAGAGGGAAGAACAATCCCTGCCCACAGTTTAACAGGCGAACGGTCACCACTCATGTATTATAGAAATCTAATGCAAATAAAGTGTATGTGTGCTGGGGGATATGGTAGGAGGAGAGAGAACTGTTCAAAGAAGGGAGGGATTACTTTCATGTGTAGGAAAGCAGAAAAGACTCGATGGAGCAGAGAGCATGGAAGATGAACACTGAAAGATACAAAAAGAAATTCACCAGATAGAGTTGAGAGAGAGATTCATGGACATATTTTGGGAGTAGCAATAGTCCAATTTAGATAGAATATAAAACATATAGAGAGAATGGAGTGACATAAATCTAAACTAGAAGATGGCAATGAGGATGGATAGGAGGGGAATGGATGTGAGGATAATATAATTAATTTAACAAGTGATTTAATGAATTGGGCAAGTTTTGTGAACACACAATTGCTGTGTTAGATTGCACAGTAGATTCTGGGATACAAAAACAGAAGACATATTGTACCACCCATTCCCTCCCAAAAGTAGCTCACATTAGGGTTGCTCCATGATGGACTTATGTGCCCAATATCATGAGAGCACAGAGGGTGGTCACCTAACACAACAAAGGGCTGTTGGGGGAAGGGTGCCAACTGAACCGGGGGAAGGGCCTTCTGAACAGAATAGAGAAAATGCAGGGTATCAGCCAGGGAGTAGTCTGAGATGAGACTGGCAAGAAATAACTAGATGAAGGAAGACCCAGAATTCAGTGTTATGAAAAGTGGACTGTTCTCCTGAAGGTAATAGCCATGAGTCATTAATGGGTTTGAAGTAAGAGAATGATACTATCAGATTTGCGTTTACAAAGGTGACTTTGGCAACTGTGTGAAGATGGCATTGGTGGCAAAGACTAGAGGCTGGAAACCTAGACAAGAGACTGGTCCTGCTGATAGGGCCTGAAACTTTAGTCCACGGCCATGATGAATCCAAAGGATATTAATGGGGAAGCACTGACAGAATAAGACATGGATTAAATAAAGAATCAAGGGCCGCTCCAGAATTGTGGTTTTAGAAAGTAAGCAAATGATGGTGCCCTTCATCAAGATAGGGAAGAGAGAAGAAGCAACAGTTTTCAAGAATGAATGTAGTCTTGGATGAATGAATTTGAAGTGCTTATGGAGCATACTAGTAGAGATGTTCATTAGCTAGCACAAACTGATGTTAAAATGAGTCAAAATTTTATAGTAGATCGAAAAACAAGGTATCTCTATGTACCCCAACATAGCTGGCTCCTTAAAAATCATCATGATCACAGAACAGAGCCATTTAAAATGAAAAAATAAAAATGGAAAGCATATAAAGTCGCAAATGCAAAAGGCTTCCATGTAGTGTGGAGTCCCTGTATTCTTTTATGTATCTCTTTAGAGATAATGGTTTTTGGAAGTCTCAGTAAATGTTAATGGGGTCTGAACTCTAATTTGCCGAGCTCTTTAATTTAATAAGCACTTAGGGAGTAGCTGTTCCATACAATGTATAATACTGGGTAAAGTTAGGAATATCAAAACAGACATGGTCTTGTCCCTAACAGCAAGATGTTATTCATGCAGTCGACAGGACACAGACAAAGGACCATAACACACAATGAATTTTCTTTGGACATGAGGAATGAACAAAGTGCTTTGGGAGTATAGAGCAAGGTGGGGACAAGACAAAGTCAAAGCGAATAATGATAACAATACTAAACTGGTCCTTATTCAATTTTTGGTATTTTTTATGATAAAGTTTTTACGTTAATTTTATTTTTAAATTGTATTAAAATATCAGCTTGATTTCTGAATTTTTTTGGTGTCCCCTTATATTGTGTAGTTTAGGTGAGCACCTTACTTGCCTCATCCCAATCCTGGCTCAGGAAAAGTCATCCATAATTCAGACTAGGCAAACAAACCACCAGTGGTCATCAAAGCCAAATAACGACATTCCCCTCCAAAAATACTCTAGTATATGAATTATTCTTTATCTTTTTATTGAACAGCACTGCCTCCTCAAAACAATTTAACCAATAGCTACAATTAGAGCTTTCCTTTTGGGCAAATCTTCTACAGTGAATTACCAGGAGAAAGATGACATTACTAATTAGCTCAGATTTTACAATCCCCTTCTTTTAAGGGCAATTTCCAATTTAACATATGTACATATTTTGATTTCTATTAAGACTATTCTTTCCCTCCATCCCCTAACAGGTCTATGCCTTTTAGAACTGAAAAAAAAATACTTTGAGCAAACAAAGATAATTGGAGTTGGCTGATTTCCCTATTGGATGCTAAGCTCCCTGAGGACAGAAGCTCTTTCCAGCAGATGCTCTGCTGCATCCTGCACCCAGGCCTGTGCCCAGAACACAGTGGCACTTAACATGCACTTGCCTGAATGTCGAAAATATAAGGTCTTAATGACTGTAGTAACAACCATTTATCAGAACAAGTTAGAAGACATGTACATTATTCAATTATAGCTATATATCCTTATTACTGTTTTATGGCAGTCCAATGCCCATAAAAATTCAAGGCATGACTTCCTAACCCTAACTTCATTCAATTGTTACCTTCTGATCAGTCCTCTGCTAGCAGCAAAAAAATTTCAAATGGACCTATGTTGGGGTGCTTCTTATCAATAACTCAATGAAGAAAGTATCTCTGTGTGATCTTACCAGGGAATAAATTTTTGAGCCACATTTTGGCAAATACTTTATTTCTGATATTTTGATGACTAGCCTGATTTGGAAATTTCTCATTAAGAATCTGGGAATGATGTGCACAAAACTCTTCCGTGTATATAATTACTGTACAAATTTTCTAGTGAACAAAAAGTCAGAACACCTCTCCTCTACCGAACACACACATGTATACCTTGTGTCTATTACTTGGATGGCTTGGATTATGAATGTTGGACAAGAAATGAAGAATTCCATTAAAGTAGTAATGAATGGCACCCATCAATAGATTCAAAACTCTATTTTTCCCCTAAGGAATTTCACTCCTCTTTTCCCTTCAAACATTTGTCATGATTCCACTTGAAATAATGTGTGGAGAAAGCTCCTGTCTACTATGGCAGCCCACGTATTTTTAGAAGGTTTGACTGTTCTTAGGAAGTGTCATTCAGCTAATGGCCCCCACCTGACTTTGTTTAGTTTATGAATTTAGATGAGCACATAGGTTAAAATGTTACTGCTATAAGTAGCATTTTAAATGATTTTAATGTATTACTATAAAAAAGTTAGCTGCCAAGACCTGTATTTGTAAACTTCATAATACAGTGACTATGTAGAATCCTTTAATATGACAAGTAGTTTTAATGTACCAAGCTGGTTGGTATTACTATATATGTATGTAGATATATATGTGTGTGTATGTGTATATATACATGTATGAATATATGTACTATATGCATATATGTATGCATACATGTACTATATCTATAACGTATACTATAGATATAGTTTTCATTGAATTACATATTTATTTCCTTCCTTAGGTGTAGTGTTTTAATTCTATTTAATATATTGTAGTTTATTTCTTCTCACTTTTAGTTCCATATAAATCAAAGAAAAAGTCAATGATTATTTTCCCCTCTGTCGTTTTATTCTTCTAACAAATTTCCTTTAGACCTAAGAGGACCAAAAAGTACCAATTACTAGTCTACTTTATTTATAACATAACATTTGCAGCAACTTAAAAATATATTCACCAGGTTTACTGTAGGAAAGGGTAAGATCTTTAGTTCACTTATCCTAAAATAAAAAGCAAGTGAGTGGAAAAGCACAGCAATTCGAAATCAGAGGGAAAACCAACTCTATAGACATCCGCCTGTCTGGAGAGTATTTAAACTATTTCACTTTATAAACTTCAATGGGGGTTGTGATTTCTGGTGTTCTGGCTTATAGAATCACTTGGGAATGAATAATTCATAGGCTTTTTACCAAGTCTCAAGTGTAAATCAGTCAAATATAGCAACATGATATTCATGCTGAATTTCTAAGTACTTAAAACATTGAGATGGAAACTTTCTTTTCAAGAGAGCAGGAGGAAGAATGTCATTCCCTCCCTCCTCACATTTGCATTACACACTTTGAAAAATCAATTCAAAGGGACTTAATTAAACAATAAAACCAGTTAGGTCACAGAAGTGAAGAAAAGCAACAAAAAACTTTCTCCATGTTATGTTTTCTTTATTAACATACTGATGTGAAACTAAACAGAAAAAGCAATCTAATAACAAACATTCCTTTGAGACATGTTCAGGGAGCAAAAGGACATCCACTTATTGTTCCGCCCATCCGATTGGTCCATATATGGCAATAAAGGTACAATAGACGGAAACAGGAAACAGACTGGCACATCTGTAGTATCTTATTAGCAGCTAATGGATATCTGAGAAGAACATGCATATAATGCTGAATCGTCTGGACCAATCTCCGAAGTAATTACTCTTAATTAGTGGGTTCTGTTTATAGATTCAACTTAGTGTACTCTTATGTATCAAAGAGATGAAAGCAGCTGGAGAAAAAGAAATGAGGCTCTTAAAGGAAAAGTATTACAAGATGTTGGAGGATCTCTCAACTTAATGTCTTTCCCTTTCCTGCCTGGCATAAGGGGGCTTTCTCCATTGTGAATGATTAAAGAAGAGGTAGGAAAAAATTCTAAAGCTGGCTAGGTATTAAAGTTACATTTGCCTTAGGAAAATGTAAAGGAAGTCAGTAAAAAAGTAATTGTGCAGGACCAAAACACTCCCTCAAACTGTAACTCTAAACATTTCCAGGAGGTGCCATTCTCTCCCCTCGAACCAAATGCAGTGCTTCAATTCAGAGATGCAGCACCTGCATTTTGTGTCTGCCAAATGGAAGCCATGGGGCAAAATGGGAGGTATGACCAGCTGTTTCTCCATAAAAGAGAAAACACAAAATGGGTTTTCCAGGACAATCCAGTCAGAAGAGATCTAAGTCTATGCATAAAGCCATTAAGGCAATTGTCCACTGGCTGTAAATAAAAAATATTATGATTATGTAGATCGATCTGACCCCTACCCAATACATAGCACATACCTGTCTTTGAAAAAAAGTTCTTTTGGATAGTGGATGTTTAATTTGTACATTACTTGTTCTCACATAAACAGCTGTCTAGGCGTTTTTCTCATAGCCATCACTGAGATCCTGCCTCTCATGTTACTCTTAACCTACTAGAAGGCTTGACTCTTTAAGCATTTTTGATTATTCTTACTCACTTGAAAGTCAGAGAACTTCTTTCCTGGTCTTGTGTAATCATGTTTAAAAAGATCGTTTTGAATACACAACCAGTGCACTAATATATAACCCGTGACTGTTCTCTCGAGTGGTTTTACTCTGTGTATATGTAAGAAAACTGGGCTGGATTTCCTAGGAGGGCAAAGCAGAAAAGTTCTTGTTTAAAATTTACCACAAATCAAGATAGAAGTGATTTCTTTGCATCTGCCTTTCTGAACGTCCGGGTGTCTATAGCTGATCCTCTCCCTACCTAGTGCATCTGAACCAAGAGGAAACCAAGGAATTGGCCATTTCCATGGTCTTGGAACAGGCTGATTGGTGCTAGCTCCAGGCTTGGGGCTCTAGGAGTTGGTGCTAGAAGGCAGATGCTTGCTGCAAACACAGACTGCTCTTCTCTGGGGAGCCTCTTTCTTCCCGAAACCAGCTCCAGACTGGCACTTCTGCCTGTCATGTGAACCGAGCTTTTTGTTGGGCACTTGCTGTTTTATCTTGATATGAATTAGATTTTTCAGGTCTAAAGTTTAAGATCCTGATGCTCATGATGTTCTGACGCTCATGAATACAGTTAAAGTTGTTAAAATTTCATTAACTTTATAAATAGCATTCTTGTGCTGACCTATTCTTCTGAGGCATGTAATAGAATTGTCGGCAACGAATAACACAAATGGAAACTTTCTGAGAGAGAGAGAGAGAGAGAGAGAGAGAGAGAGAGAGAGAGAGAGAGAGGGAGGAAGTGCGGCGGAGGGGGGGAGAGAAAATACATTAATTTATGCACAACTAAACTATATGGACTATGGATGTGGGAAGTAATTGGGAGACAGAAATAATCAATTTAAATACTAGACAGTGACCATCTTCTCTCATTTTGAGTTTATGTCCAGCCCCAGCATGAAATAGGGGCCATGGAGATAAATGTCTTCAGTTGGCCTATTTTCCCAAGCGGCTCTCATGGTGTATATATGAATATCAGCCCACTTAGCAGATAATAGAAGTGGCACAAAGAAATAACTTGTCCATAATCACATTTTCTGGTAAAATGGTAGTCAGCATATGTACTCTTTATTATATGCTATATATTATTCTATAGGTTATATATTTAAATATATGAATTATTGCAAAAATACTGTAGATGCCAAACTGCACATGAATGATCCTCTTTATGAGTAATTTGATTGTCTAGAGTAATTTCGACAATACTTAATTGTCAATAGAGAAAGTTGTCATGGGTTTTATAACCTATTCCTATGAAAGATTCACCATGTCACTACATATATCTCTTACAGACTAAATCATCCTTTCTGTGTCCCCACCCTCAATATTCCTTCTCTCTCCCAAATGCATGCAGGTGGTAATTAAGTTTTCTTCCTTGCTCAAGAGTGTTACTTCTGGATAAAGTTCAGGGGGAGGTAATGGAATGGCCATGTCACTAGATGGTTTTCAGTCCATCTCCATAGCATTTTGGAATAAAATGAATTCTTTACTTCTATCTATTTCATGCTCAGAGGCTGAGGTAGACCAGATACAGCGAGCAAGGATGATGGAGATAAGATGGAAAAGAAGGAGGAGAAAGCAGCTCACAGCCCCTTACTTTCAGAGGATAAGATGTATAAGAATAGAACTAAGCTAAGGCTAAGTGGCACTTTTAAAAAGAGAAAGAAAATATTGGCAACTACCTACTAGATAACAGGCTGTACGATTGGTATTTTTGCATATAATAATTTGGCTCAAACCTTTCAGTAATGCTAAGAGCCAATGAATTATTATCTGTACTTTACATAGGAGGAAACTGAGGCACAGAGAAATTAGATAACATGCTCAAGTTCACAAAGATTGTAAGTTTTTCAGCAGGGTCTGAACCTGCATTTGCCATTGCATCAGCTGCTTCTGTTACAGAACAGCCATACTTATTACTTAGTGGTTATCTCAGTCAATATTATAAGAAATGCTGTTGCAAGTCAAACTAAAAGAAGATCCAATACAGAGAGCCATAAAAACTCTTGGAAGAGCCATCTCTCACTGATCCAGCCTCACTGATTCAATGAGATGTACTGAACCAGTGATTTTGTAAAACATCAAGATTATTTATTTGAAAGAGTATTTAAAAGCTATTTTTTTTTTAAAAAAAGTAGCTACCATGTTTTTGGCAATTACACTTTCTCTTAAAATTTCTGTCCCTGAATAATAAAAGAAATACTGCCTCTGGCCAGTGGATAGAAGAGTTTATGCTTTTAAAACCTGTCAGCAAAAGGCCTTCCTGGCTGGTTCATTCAGAAGTCTTACATCAATATATCAGGGTGTGAATGTCTTTTAACTATTGCACTCTCTGTAATAGAGAAAGATGTAGCTTACATACTCCAGTTAGAAATTTAGCTGCGTGTAACAGAATTTCTGAGTGGATTAAGCAGTAAAAATGTTTGCGTATGTCATATAAACAGCAGTCTAGAGACAAGGCAAACCAGAAAAGGAGTATAGTTTAATGAAATCCTAGGTGACCCCAGGTCCCCTTATCTCCTTTCTGCCTTTATTAACATGTTGGCTTTCTGCCTCACAGAAACAGATGGTCTCTACCATCACTGTAGGAAGAAGTGCGAGAGAGTATAAAAAGGTATGTATATCTTTTACCAGGACAACCAAAGCTTTTTCAAAAGAATTCTGCAGACTTCTGCTTAAGTCTCAATGGCCAGGACTATGTCATATAACCAGTCCATGCTGCAGGGGAAGCTGGGGAAGCGAAGAGCTTTTCTAGCTCTTTAGTGGAAGCTACGATAGGAGGACAGGGTTGATAAGGCTGTTGACAATATCGCTGACGTACTGACTAGAAAAGAGGATTTTTGTTTCAGATTGTTAACATCACAACGTTATTTTGGTAGCAGATTGAAACATACATATTACTCTTTTTCTATTGTACAAGAAATTTCAAAGCCTGATATGAGTCTTACCTGTTCTTCCTTTATTATTATTTTTTAAAACTTTGAGTGAGAGGCAAGAGATAACCAGATTTCATACTAACAGTTATTTCCAATGACTTCCTTTGCCGCTCGTAGACTGCCTGGGCATGCTTCACACAAGTTTACAGCTACATCATTTATACACCAACCAATATCAGGTCTTGTATAATTTCTATTTATCCTCCATACATAGGAAAAAAATAGAAAGCCTTTTTGGCCCCAAATTATCTTCTCACTTGGTACAGCAACCATTTTTCTTTCATATAAAACTGGGGTTTTATCCGGGAAATGAGATGTCATTTCAACTCAATCACCCAGGAAGGTCTATGTCACACGTTGGCCACACTCTCTAGACTGGAAGAAAATTCAGAATTCGTACTCAAGAAGTAATTCCTTTGGCTCATATGTGGCTTCCACAGAAATGTGGCCCTGGCATCTATCGCTCCATAATTATGGAGGAGAATCTGCAGGACAAGTAACATTTAATAGAGAAAGTAGGGAAAGAGGGCAAATTTGCCAAACTTGCCTAATGATAAGAATCACTTGGAGTGCTTGTTAAAAACACTGATTCCTGGACCAAAGACAGGATCGAATCAAATTTGCAGGCAGAAGTCTGTAAATCTGTTTTCCTTTTTTTTTTTAACAAATGCCCCAATAAATTTTATTATCAATGGTTCTCAATCCTGACTGCTCATCAGAATTGTCTGTAGAGCTTACATAAAACACCAATGACTGGAGACTCACCCTCGACCAACATATCAGAGCATACAGCTCAGCATAAGCATTTTTAAAAACATCCCTGGTAATTCTACTGCATAGTTCAGACAAATCCTGGGGTTCTGGCATAGAAGCCTGTATATAAATGCAAAAGCTTAGAGAAAGAGTTGAGGCAGCCAAAGGAATTAATTTGAAAGGCCAACTATGTCCAATCCTGTATTGTGTGTGTTTCATAAATAAAGTTTTATGGGAACACAGCCATGCCTGTTTCTTTACATATTTTCTGTAGCTGCTGTCTGCTCTGCCATAGCAGAGCTGACCAGCTGCAATAGACATCATATATGGCCCACAAAGCCCAAAATATTTACTAGCTGGCTCTTTGCAGAAAAAACTTACCATCCCCTGAACTTACTGAACATCTTGACCAAGAGCAGTTAACAAATTACAATAAAAGAAGTAAGTTCTGGTTATAAAAAAGACATGGTTCTGAATAATCTGTGTCTATTAATTCTTTGATCATCCTTGTACTAATAAGGAGACCGAAGATCTGAGAGGCTGAGAAAAACTCGTCTAGGGTCACAGAGCCAGCAGTAGACAAGGCCAGAACTTGAATGCAGGCTGTTTGACTCCAGACCTCAGTATGTCCCTTTTTAATTTAATTAGTATGTCTCGTAGGAATGACTACTGTGACAAGGTATAAGAAGAGCAATGGTGAATCAAGAAGACAGACAGATGTCCAAACAATCTAAGGCACTACTTGTCTTTTCTCTTGTGTTTAATGTCCACTTGAGCAGTCAGACTGCAGAAGATTCACTCTTTTACGAACTTAAAAAGTGATAAGTGCTGAACTGCACAATTTCTTTTCTTTTCTTTTTTTTTTAATTTACAGTGTTCAGTATGAGTAACTATGAGCTGGAGCTCTAAGAATCACTCAAGGCTCCCAGACATATGGCATTATGATTACTTCCTTGGCTGCATTAAGCCTCACACCCTTAATTTGTTCCGTGATACATTCAATATGTTCCTAGTTTTCCACAGGGTCAGCAGGATAGACAGTTTGCTGGTAAAGATTAGACATTATTCTGGAGTCCTTGTTTGCTGTGGCTATTTGTCAGGGGAACAGCAAAGCAGTTGGAAGAGAAGAACATACGGCCATTAAACACAGAGGAACAAAGACCATACAGTGGCTGGTAAGACAAAAATAGCAATTTTATTGTCAATATTGTGCTTTACAGGGAGCCAATAAAGCAACTGAAATATATAAATTATATGCTGAGATAACCTAGCCCATAAAAGGTCTGCAGCAGTAGCTTCTGGATCATCTGCCTCTAACAGTAGAGCCCACATTATCTTAGGTGCAAGGACAGAAGCCACAAAAGGTCTGCTGATTTCTCTAATTGATTTGTATTCCAAAATTGTATATCCCCAAAATTAAGCACATTATATGCCAAAGTCCTAATCAGACAAGGTCAATGAAGGGTGAGCAGAGTCTTGAGTCATACCATGCCACCCAAATCCCTCCATTGATTTAATTTATTGTTCATTGACCTGTATAGCCTTAAGATACCTGACCACATGCTCTTATTGACCAGGAACCACATTCTAGCATTATTTGCCACCAATATGTACCAGATCTTTAAAATACAAGGCCAGGCCATTAATGTGACTGATAATGGTGTTACTTACCGATGCAATGACGTTGAACTACATCAGTTAAGACAAGCCTATTTAGCATCTGACATTATGCCAGTTACTCAGATATTCTTTGAAGAGTCACTTTAGTCAATGAAACTTTTTTGGGGGGGGGATTTGTTATATTACATTGTCACTTTTTTAATGTTTAATGCCAATCTGATCTGAATTCTTTAACCAGAGAAGTTTGGGCTCTGATTCACTGCTGACTTTCTCCATCCCTCACCACACTGCACTTTGGGAACAGTTTTCCTGGTAGTGCCCATCCCTCGTCCCACTCTAGAATCACTTCCACAACGCTGCCTTCTCTCTCTCAGGTGTCCAGGAAAGAACCATTGGTCTCTCTTCACCCAGAGGGTGGCAACCTCTCCTCTACATTCTGAGGGAGAAGCCATCATTCATCTGAATAGTTTCCAAGTGAGGTCATCAATGTAAAGAATGACAAAGGACTTAAGACTTTAGTGCTGATATTACACTCTAGAACATCCAGACAATGATGGAGGCTGGAGAGAAAGGCAAGAGAATCTCCCAAGGCTTTGGTTTCTCATAGCTCCACAAAGACCCAGGAAGGTGAAGAAGCAAAGTAGAGGATGCCCCCTGTTCCAAGGAAACATTTCATTCTTGCTTGATATTTGGTAGACTACCTTTCCCAGTCAAATAGGGAAATCAAACGAGGCTACTAGATGCTTTCCAAACAGCTTCCCTTTCCTTTTTGCCAACTAACACTGGCTTGCCTCATTTCTTTCATCTGAAACATCCTTCCGAGTTTTTGCTGGTAGAATCACTAATATGCCACTCAATTCCTGGTTCAAATATTCATTCCTAGAGAACTCACTTTTACTGATTCTGAATCCCTATTGTATTGGGTCTATATCATTTTTAAGTCCCCTACTAGGTTCTGCTTTGTATTAACTTTCCAGATATTTATATAAAGCCTCCTCTGCAAGTATTTTAATCCTTGAGACTAGAAACTTTGCTCTAGTAATTTTGCTGAATGTTCAAACTAAAGGTTGTCAGTTGACGGTAATTATACCTAAGTAGATAGAAAATGAAGGAGAAAAATTTGTTCCTACAATAACAATTTCTGTTTGGGGATTGTTGGTTGCTGTAAAGTTGTGAGAATCTTTCACAGAAGGTGAGCTAGTGTGATTTCTCCCATTTAAAGGTAGAGGAAAAGGAAATGTACATTTTTCAATTGACCACTGAACTTCAGGTACTGTGCTTACTCACCTTAGTACCAGGCTGTGTGCTAGGCACCTTCTATGCATTACTTCAACCCTTACTACAGTTCATGTAAAAGATAAAAAAAATTGAGCACCCAAAGAAGATGTTAAAGTCATATAATTCCAAGAGCAGAATGGTATCTCAACCCAGGCAGTCCAATTCCAAAGTGTGATTACTCATCTACTGAGTTACATTGCTTCTAGGTGTGAAGGTGGGACAGTTTCAGGTCACTCATTGAAGTCAGATTCAATCTTATAATAAAGGAAACAGAAAGACCTACACAGAGGTTAACAAGGCATTATGTGGACAACCCTAGGTTCAGGAGGAAGGCCAGCAAGCACAATGCTCTGGTTAGGATGCCCAGGTGACCCACCTCTAACCTGAGCTAGTATGACACACACTTTTGGGAGCTTCCTTTGAGACACTGTATTGTTATGGATTGGACTAGATGGCCTTGACCTTAATCTAAATACTAGGTCAAATTAAATTACATAACTTGGTTGAGTTGTATACTAGAGGGATTTTAGAGATATTGAAGAAAAATAGGGTATACAAAGAGTAAATCCAGTTGAGATTTACATAGGAAACACAATTGTTAAAGTGCCTAAGCATCTCCTCTTGCCTCATCATCCCTCACTGTCAGAGAAGCTTAGTAGCTGCCTCTTTCAATTTGCCTCAATGTGTTAGCAGCTGCTAGCTAAATTATAACCTCTAACAGAGTGCTAGGTGAGTTGGGAGATTGCATGTAAATACTGATTGCAGAATGGCAAAGTGAGTAAAGAATTCATCGGCAAGAAACAATTTACTTAATATCAGTAGATACTTCAGGCTAACTGCTACTCAGCATAAATGCTGCTTAGCTAAAAGCTCAACTTATCTACCTGCTCCAGCATTGAACTCCTCTTTCAGAAACAGTCCAGAAGATCCATATCATTGGTAAAACATTTTTTAAAAATCATGTATATTTCATGTATATATTATTATTTCCGAGATTGGGTCCACCCATACTGCAAAGGCCTAGACATGGAGATGCTTTGTTTACTAAGCAGCTATAGTTCCTCTGTGACTCCAATTTCTCCCTCATCTTGACCACAGGTCATGAGATGAATTGCAAACCAGCCAGCTATGGATTGCAGCCTTTTTGCTGACTGTCAGGCTGTGCTCTCGGTTCCCGTAGGCTTTCTTGGAGGCAGCATTCCCTCTTAAGAAGGCAGAAACACCATCTTCCTGTTAGCCCAAAGTTAACTTTCCCTAAAGCTAATGATAATGGCAAATGGCCATGTATTCAGACATGCCGTTGATGAGCTATTAAGAAAAATATTTCCTGTATTGGAAGAAGATTCTAGTGAGAGAGGGGTGGGCACAGTGATCATAGCTTTGCCTCATAGTATTACTGTGAGGGATAAACGAGCTGGTGTTGGGTGTAGTTTACTAAGCTGTAGAGCAGAACTTCTCAAACTTGAGGGTGCATCCCAGCCACTTGGAGATGTTGTTAAAAATGCAGATTCCAACCCAGAAGTCCTGGGGCCAGAGATTCTGCATTTCTAAGAGGCTCCCAGCGGAGGTTGATCCTGGGACTACACTTGAAGTGGCAAGGCTAAGAGAATTCTATATGCAGACATAATCAGAAGTATTAATATTTCCAATATGCTCAATTTTATAATCCACAAATCTGTCACATACACCTGATTTTCATGTCACTAGGCAAGGGAGATACTTCATTTATTATAAAAGCAACTTCATTTTAAAAAAATCTGTATTTATCCAACTGATTTACACTTCTTAGAAAAAAAACTGACTTTAGGATTCCTAGAAGAACAAAGTTCCCCTACCAGGAAAATAATGATTTATTTTTAAAAGTTCTACTTTGAATATGGAAGTATAGGAAACCATTCATGTTTATACTGGCAAATATCTAAATTGAGATGCTGTGGAGAGAAGTCAATACCACAAGACTGAAATGAAGCCCTTTGACTCTCTATTTGAATGGCTAAATTTCTGTCACAGTCCTAAGGCTTTTAGCTATTCCCAGACAATGGGAAGCAGGATTTCAATGGATAAGAGTCTGAAACTGGCAGATCATTTTACCTATGAGTGGCCACCTGAGAAGTAAATGAACTGGGTCAGAACAAATAGGTTGGGTGCTTCTTCAAAAACTATGAGAGATACAAGTTAAGCTAAAAACAAGCCAAAGGGACCTGAGATGATTCTATTTGTATCATCTTTACACATCTAGTATGTTAAAGTCAGATAATGGCAGAAGGTATATTTGTCAGTGTCAACAGTTATCCAGGAAAAGGCAAAATCTTGGAGAACATTTATCAATTTCCGGTCTGGTACTATGGATTTCAGTCTCTTAAAGAATCATATCTTATATAAGATCATATGATAAAAGAGACAAATTTTTTTGAATGCAGAACTCTTATTAGTTAGTTATTTTAATACTAATTCAGTCAAGTGAGGGTTAAAACTAACGGTGTTTTCTTTCTTTCTTTTTTTTTGCTTATATGTGGCCTCAATTAAAAATACTATAGTGATTTATGAAGAAAAATTATCTAGGTTGATGGTTCCTTTAGATAATTGATAATTATTGTAATAACAAAATAATCTTGAACAGCACTTTGATTTTTTTTCTTTGAAACTAATGTTTTGAAGTGTTCCCTCATGTTCACATTTACAAGAATGAAGACTCACATTGCTAATTAAAACACTAGGTTTAAAACTTAAATAGAAACAGTAAGAAGTAATGCAAGTTAAATATTTGTCTGTTTTGCATTATCCTGTACACCTTAGCATAACAAACCTGAGATAGGAACTGAATGAGTGGTCCTATTTAAATCAATGTTTAACCTAGAAACTGGAAGAACTTTTTTTTTAATGTCTCAATTATGATGCTGCTTTTTAAAGGAAATATAGCCTGGGGGCAAGATATAAACAGTTAACTTTTAGTAATTTCTTCACTGATATGTCTTCTTTCATCTATACATAACTGTAATCTGAGCATTCCCCAATAGTCTCCAATCACCTCCTGACTCTTGGCCATACCAGATGTTGGGGAATAGCTTGAAAGACAGGCTTGTAGCTCCCTGAAGACTGGAATTCCTTGTAACCTTAGGGTATATCATCCGAAATCAAAACAAAGCCTTCTTGACTTGTTCTGCTAGAGCCTTTTATCTCTTCAGTTGCTTGACCATGTCTCCCCTAAATGATATCTCAAGTTTGATCTTAGGTGAAAAGAATGTTTGGAGTACCTTTACTCCTGTGTAGACAAAGTCTATTTCAGAGAGTACTAGTCTTTCAAAAGCAAGTTTCTTTTAAACTCAACTAACCCTTGCCTTTTGGTCTTACAAAATGGTTCCAGCTCTCAATCATGACTGCAGGCTGAGAAGACAGGGACAATTGGGGATGAGAAGGAAGAACTCTTTGGCTAACATTCTTTAAAAAATATCAGTGGAAACTTAACATGGGTATATGGCTTTTTATTATACAATCATTTAAATGGCAATAAACAAAGCTGCAGCTAAGAGGCACTCACAGGTAAATCTTGCTCTAAGGTATTAATTTCTGCTGGAAATATAAAATCATAGTCAAATTCAACAAAAATATGTTTACAATTTGTAAAGCTCTCTGAACTTCAACATCCACACAAAAGGTAAAATTTTTTACTGAAAACAAAACTATTTGCTACCTTGATATCTGCTCAAACTGATTTCACTGTTTTTTTTTTAATAAATCACTGCAAAATTAAGCAAACAAAACCAAAATCACACTATATATATGACCCAGTATTCCTGAATTTTTAATATTACCAAGTTTCTTAAAGGTAAGGAAGAGACAGAAAGCGCATTCTTTACTCATTTTACTATTAAAACAGAAAACATATCTTACAATATCAAGCTATATCCTATGCGAGAAATGAGGCATTACAAGCGTTCCAGCTACATTCAAAATTCCTTGAATTTTAAGTTCTTAAGGCTTGTTTTCTTTGGCTGTATAAATCCATTCTTTTAAATGTTACTCAGTTACCATGAAAAATCTTTTAAAATGGTAGAAATAGTCAGTGTTTGAAGAAAATAATAGGGCTTTTGGTCTACATTAAAACCCTGAGAGTAATGAACCTTCATTGAAAGCAATGCTTGAGCACTTCTGTGACTACAGTTTGAAAATTTGTGTGCTGCTCCTTGCTTAACATTTTTTTCTTTCAAAACAATTTAGGGACGATGAAATTGCTGGCTCTTTTGTACTCTTATTAAATCTGCTTGGTATTCAGTGCCATTAACATCATCCCAAGTCAAATACGTATCACTCTACTTCCCCATTGAACTATCCGATAAGAACACCACCAGTCCCTCCTACAACATTCCCTGAACCCATCTTTTAAGCTAATGATGTTACTTTCAAGGCCCTCTCTCTTAATCCTCAAACTCTTCCCTTCCTTCAGTACTGAAATCCAGTCCCATCACATTTATTAAACCACCCTCCCTTCCCATTTCAGCACACCGCTCATTACATATCCAATTAAGCAGAGACATAAAGCACATGCTATATTCAGATTTGTGATGTTTGTTCTGTCGTGGTCTTCTCTGGCCATGTTAATCATTATAATTTAGTTACTCTTGCATTATATTTTTAGGCAATAATATAATAATCTAGAAATCCAGCTATTTATGAAACAAATCAATTCAACATGCTCTATGGGTTATATTTATCAAAAAAGAAAATCAATGTCCTAATTAAGGTTGAAAAACAAGAAAAGTTTTCACGGTAAGCCATAAATCCATTTAAAGAAGGATCACATATGAATTTATTTAATTTTAATTTTTTCAAACTGTATACAGTTGGCATTCAATATTATATTAGACATTTATATAAATTAGAAAGTGATCACCCTAATAAGTCTAGTACCCATCTGACACCATATATAGTTATTACAATATTACTGACTATATTCCTTATGATATACTTTACATCCCCATAACAATTTTACATAACTACTAATTTGTACTTCTTGATCCCTTCCTCCTTTTCACCTACCTCCATAAACTCCTTTCCATCTGGCAACCACCAAAATGTTCTCTGTATCTATGAGTTTATTTAAATTTTATTTATTTTATTCTTTAGATTCCACAGTAAGTAATATCATATGGAATTTGTCTTTCTCTGCCTGACTTACTCACTCAGCACAATATCCTCTAAGTTAATCCATGTTGTTCCAAATGACAAGATTTCATTCTTTATGGCTGAGTAATATTTCACTGCATATATGTACTACCTCTTTTTTATCCATTCGTCCATTGAAGAACACCAAAGTTGCTTCCATATCTTGGCTATTAATGTCGCAATGAATATATGGATGCACATGTCCCTTTGAAAGTAGTGTTTTGGGTTTCTTCAAATAAATACTCAGAAGTGGGATTACTGGGTCCTTCTTTGTCTCTTGTTATAGCCTTTGTTTTAAAGTCTATTTTGTCTGGTATAAATATTGCTACCCAGCCTTTTTTATTTGTTTATTTCCAGTTTTATGAAATATCTTTTTCCATATCCTCACCCCCAGTCTGTATTTGTCTTTTGATCTGAAGTGTGTCTCTTGTAGGCAACATATGTAATAATTGTGTTTTCTTATCCATTCAGTCACCTTATCTTTTTTATTGGAGCATTCAATACATTCACATTCAAAGTAGTTGTTAATATATATATGTTAATATATATGTAGTTATTGCCACTAGTTTGCTATTGATGAATTCCTTTAGCTTTTTCTTGTCTGGAAAGCTCTTTATCACTCCTTCAATTCTAAATGATAGCTTTGCTGGGTAGAGTAATCTTGGTTGTGCCTATTTCTCTGGCCTTCAAAGTTTCTGTTGAGAAATCAGCTAACAGTCTTATGGGAGCTACCTTGTATGCTTTTCTCTTGATGCTTTTAAGATTCTCTCATTGTCTTTCACCTTTGGCATTTTAATTATGATGTGTCTTAGTGTGGGCCTCTTTGAATTTATCTTGTTTAGGACTCTCTGCTCTTCCTGGACTTGTATGTCTATTTCTTTCACCAGGTTAGAGAAGTTTTCCTTCATTATTTCTTCAGTAGGTTTTCAATTTCTTGCTCTCTCTCTCCTCCTTCTGGTACTCTATGATGAGAACAATGGTATGCTTGATGTTGTCCCAGAGGATCCTTAAACTATCCTCATTTTTTTTTGGATTCTTTTTTCTTGCTGTGGTTCTGATTGGTGTTTTCTGCTACCTTATTCTCTAAGTTGTTTTCTGCTGCCTTATTCTCTAAATCATTGATTTGATTCTCTTCTTCATTTAAGCTGCTGTTGATTCCATCTAATGTTTTCTTCATTTCCAACTTTTTAATGCTTTCTATTTCTATTTTGATGTTTTCTATCTTTTTGTTAAAGTTCTAACTGAGTTCATATACTCTTCTTCAAGTTTATTGAGCATCCTTATAACCGGTGTTTTGGACTCTGCATCTGGTAGGTTGCTTGTCTCTATTTTGTTTAGTTCTTTTTCTGAGGGTCTGATCTGTTCTTTCATTGGGGACATGTTTCTTTGTCTCCCCATTCTGGCTGCCTCCCTGTGTTTGTTTCTATATATTAGGTAAGTCTGCTAGGTCTCCCAGTCTTAGCAGAGTGGCCTAATATAATAGATGTCCTGTGGGGCCCAGTGGCACAGTCTCCCCTGGTCATCTGAGTCAAGTGCTCCAGGTGTGTCCTTTGTATGAGTTATGTTTGCACACCTGTTGTAGTTGAGCCTTGGTTGCTGCTTGTCTGTTAATGAGAAGGATCAACCCTCAGACCGATTGGTTGTGAGAACTGGCCAGGGAGGGGCTGACCTTATGAAGCGGGATTTGCTTTAGCAGGGCTCTGGTGCCTGCCCAATCCGCCTTTTGGGTGTATCATCCTTGAGTGTAGCCCTGGGTAGTACTCCAGCTTGTTAAAAGCTGGGCTTTGGGTGTGCTGGCCCCAGGGACTCCTGAGAGGGGCCTCACTGCAGGCAAAGTTCAGCATAGTTTCTGCCTTGCCCAGGGCCACCCAGTAAGAGTCATCAAGCAAGCCACAGACAGCTGCCACCCATGCTGGGCTTAGGGGTGCCTTGAGAGGCCAAGGTGCTAACTGAGGCCTGCTGCCGCTAGTGCTGGCCTTGGGGCTGCTCAGCAAGAGGTATGGGGCACACTGAGTCTGGACACTACTTGTTTGGATTATGCGAACCTTTGAGAGATTTTAGGAATGTTCAAAGCATGATCCAAGACAGGCCATTTGCATGGAAAAGCCACTGGAGGTAGCTTAGGTGGGCCTGCAAATTGGGTGGGGCAGGGTCTCAGGGATTCACCAGGGCAGGGCAACCGGTGTTAGCCAGTTTGATAGAGACTCAGATATGCCAGCTGCTTGTGTTTGTATGCTGGGAGAGGGGAGAGCTTAACAAAGAAATACTGGATTCTATCAGTACCTCTGGGAAAAAGCTGCCACTGTAACCCCTGCTCTGAAGTCAGACAATTCAGTTCCTTCCCGTATGTCCCTGGCATCTTTCAAGCAGTTGCCCCAGCACTGGAGTTCAGAGTGAGTGAGTCTATCAGCAAGTAAGTCTGCACGTGGGTTCCTTAAGAGGAATGTCTGCGACTCCAGCCGCACTCTGTCTCACTTAGCCACAAATTTCACTGTTTTTCACAGCTAGAGGTTGTGGGGACTTCTCTTCCCAGTACTGGGACCCTGGAATAGGGAGCTCAGTGTGTGGCCTGGTCCCCTTGCTCCTTTGAGGGAACCTTCACAGCCAAGATCTATCTCATGATTCTTAACCATTACAGGCGTGTATAGAGACCAGCCCATTTCACATCTCCATACCTTCTATCATTCTCAAAGTGGCTTTTTCTGTGTTTCTAGTTGTAGGACTTCTGTTCAGCTAAACTACAGATGACTCCAAAAGATGAATGTTCTGTAGTTTAGTTGTAATTTTGATGTGGTTGTGAGAGGAAGCAAGTACAACCTTTTTTTTCCCCCACATATGAATTTTTATACAATCTCTTAATTTGACTCTAGGAATTTCTCTCTCTCTCTCTCTCTCTCTCTCTCTCTCTCTCTCTCTCTCTCAGTATAAATAAAGAAACTATCTTATCCTCACCTTACCTTTGTTGAGTATCAATCATGCAATTCAATCAGCACCTATCTTCAACAGAGCTTTCAATAAGTCCTTGGGATAATACTTCCTATCATGACATATGCTCGTCAAATGTTCAGTCTATTTTCCTGTGTTGAAGGCTCAGTGAGTCCCAAACACTTAATATTCTGAGGTTTTAGGCTGTATGTTACTCATATACTAAGATAAATCAGAAATGAAGATTGCTAAATCCAACAAGTTTAGGTCACAAAGGCATGGTTTCACATATGAATGTTGCTTATCTTTCGAAATGCCAAAACATTAAACATTTTTAAAAAAACATTTAAAATTTTATATTTTACTGTCTTCATAAAAGGAATTTTTCACAATGATAACTTAAACATTTTCTTGATGAATTAATTTCAACATTATGAATGCTGTCCATGATACTGTGACAGTCTCTGGAGATTGCCTTAAATAGAGTTTTTCCTCTTGGTAAATGGCCCTAGATTGGTTTGTCCTTATATAAAAGTCTACTTTTTCTATTTATTTCCCTTATTATTTGTGCTTCATGAACTGCCTGTCTCAAAAAAATGACTTACTATAGTACTTGCTTTTCAAAAAATCTTTATTCTCTCTTTTTCTACCATTTAGCTTTATCTTCTCACCAAAATCAATGTATTTCTGGCTTTCCTGGCTGTCTTATTTTATGCCCAATTGTTTAGGTGAGAGTCCCAGTGCTGCTCAACTTATCCTTAACATGTTGAGCACAACACTTTGACATCACCAAGAATCATTTGTAGAATAAGCTAATATTTGTCATTCTCAGCTTTTCCTACTTATTACTTCTATTTTTTTCAGCTAGTGAATGGATGTCTACATTTCCTAAAAGTCAGATGTCTGTGTAAGAGGGATTATTTCTGTAATTTTCAAGAAAATAGAAATGATATGAAGAAGAATGTTTAGAAATCTACTGTCCAGTGTGGCAATTGTGAGCAACATGAATCTATTTGAATTAAAATTAGTTAAAATTTAAAATTCAGTTTCCCAGTTGCTCTAGCTATATTTTGAGTGCTCAACTGCCACATATAGCTAGTGGCTACTATATTAGATCAGGCAAAAAACATTTGTGCCATCACAGAAAGTTTTCCTGGATAGTGAAGCTATAGAGTATCAGGGAAAACATGTTTCTAGTGTATTATATTTAGACTATTAAAAAGAAAGTATTATAGGCTCCAAAGGATCTTTATTATGCCCATTCCAAATTCTCCCTATCTTATTTTTAAGCAACCTAGAGTTTAATCTCCATATAGTGCCATAACTTTAAAGTTCATAGAGTAAAAAAAATCCACTTATGGGGTAAGTCTATGTAACAGCAAGAAGGCTTCAGATATGAGGTTGGTTTTGTCATTCAGACTTAGGGAGAGGCAGTGATAGTTAGGGTTAAATTCATCCCTAGTTACACTCTGATTCCTCCATGATGAATAAAGTAATATAAAAAGGCATAAATCTAGTTTTTAAAAAATCACTCAATTCTAATCTAATGTGGATATTATAGTCATTTTTTTCTGCCCCTAAAATAAATTATTTTGTTATTAGTAAGAATGTAGAATCTAATTTTCAGGAAAAAAAAACCATTTTAGTTGACATTGGGTTTCTATATATATTATTGTATTATCATTCTAGCTAATACATTTAGTTTCTATATACCAGAACTTTACACTTATTAGTTCATTTAATTATTACAACAAACCTGTTAGAAGGGTACCGAGATTATTGTTGAAGAACAGAGGCACAGAAAAAAAAAAGTAACCCAGGTGATAGATAATAAGAAGCAAAATCTGGATTGAAACCCAGGCAGGATAACTCTAGAACCTGTGCCTTCACCATTTCAATTTATGATATCACTGTTGAACCTTTGAATTTTTGACTACTTAAAAGATTTCATAAAATACATTTCTAAAATTCTACTAAATATCATTTACTATTTCTCCATTGGCTTCAGAAACAGTTCAGATATTACCAGATCTACTGATTTTCATTATAAGCAACAGTTTTCACTAAATTGATTAGTAAAGTATTGATGACTGAAGAAGTTTGATTAACAAAATGTTAGGCAACTGGTTTACTGCTTTATCTTTGCAAGTAGACAGAAAATACAGATTAAAAAGTATGATTAACAGGAATGCTTTTGAAAATAATGGCAAAATGTCTTTTTTAAAAAACAAACAAACAACAACAACAAAAAACAATACTCCCCAGGACTCTCAGTTTTTGTTTTTGTTCAACCAGGATTGTAATATTTAATTAATTTCACAGTTGGAAAAACATATCAATGGCATTTTATACTCCTTTTTCTTAAATGTTTCAGTGGGAACTATCTTTCTACCAATTCTTCCCTACCCCCAACTCACATACACACTTTTTTTCCCCATTATTGCTAATCAGATCAACTTTTCTACTTGGAAATGTGTATGTGTGTGTGTGTGTGTATCTTTGCCAAAATCTTTCTTTATCATATCTTCATGACTCTCTTTGAATCCTTTTTTTTCCTTTGAATCCTTAAATGGTTGCTGTGTAGGAAAAATTAAAAACTATCTGAAATAGGTGTTATAGAAAACAAAATTTTAAAAAAGCGTATAAATTAAAAAAGAAAAGCTGACTTTTATGATTAGAGTGAATATTCTAGTAACTTAAGAGACATACTAGACACTTTGGATTTATTCTCAGCTCTGCCTTAAACCAAAGAGGCAGGAAACCACATGTCATTGATTCTAAACCACATAATTGTTTCCTTTTTAATATTTCTGCTGACAAATCCTGTCCTCAAGGGTGCTGCTGTGATGTAGCTGTCACTGATTATGTGTGGAACTCAAATCTTACATAGTGGGTACCAGAGGCTCAGTAAAAATTCCGACAAAAATAGTGAAGCACTCTTTTAAAGATATGCTGTATCACCAAAGTTCCTGACGACACAAAGTATGACAGTTGGTGATTCTGAGTTGAAATGTAATTGAGAAGAGTCAGTCTCTAAATGTTATGAAATTTAGGAGCATCTTAACCAATTTATTTCACTTAAACTTTCCTTTTTATATATAGTTAAGAGTGATAGAATTTGCGTCTAAATTAAGTCTAAAATAACTTCTAATAAATTAAAAAATAAATTTAAAATAAAAATAAATGAAAAATTCTAAAGAATAGTGTCATGGTTTAATTACCAGTAATTTTTCTTTCTTAGTGGTACATAAAATAGTGATGTCTTACAGTGATACCATCTTAGATTTGATAAAATACCCTAACACAGTAACTTAGAACATCAGTAGAAACCAAGATAAGTCGTCGTCCTCCTCCTCCTCCTCCTCCTCCTCCTCCTCCTCCTCCTCCTCCTCCTCCTTCTTCTTCTTCTTCTTCTTCTTCTTCTTCTTCTTCTTCTTCTTCTTCTTCTTCTTCTTTTCTTACCTATGAGTCCTCTGATGAATTACCTTACATCCTCAATTTTTAATTTTATCACCTTTTAAATGAGGGCATAAAAGTACCTATCATAGTATTTTTGGAGGATTAAATAGAATAATGCAGGGAAAGCACCTTAGCACCAATGCCTAGAACATAATGAGGACTATAAATGCAATTCCTTCTATTATTATATGTGTCAATACGGGCAAATCACAAAATTCTTGGATCCTGAGTTTTCTCATTGAGTCTAAAATTTCCTGTCTCCTCTCATAGGACTATCATGATGTTTAAACACAATAATACTTATGAAAGCACAAAATGGTGAAGTGCTATAACAAATATGCTATTTTTGTTTTTAATTATAGTAGCAGTCAGTGTTATTAAAAACAAAGATCCCGTTCCCCATGATCATGAGCACTCTGGTAGAGAAAAAATTTACTACCTGGTTTCAAATAGAGGTTGAAAGAAGGAAGAGATTGAGACTTTTTTCTAGGGAAAAGAAGAAACTGAGGTTAGATCATTTCTAAGGTTCCCTCCACCTTTAAGATTTTTTGAAACTGAGTATCAGTAAAGTTTAATGTGTTGAGATAGTGTAATGTGTCAAGATGGAGGAATGTGTAGCACAAGAACTTGACTCTTGATGAAGACACGGCTTTTGGACCCTTGCTTTTTATTTCTCAGCTTCACTCTATCTTCTTCTCCACCTTTACCATCTTTTGCACCTCTAATCCCATTTCCTATCCTTTCTCTCACGAGCCCACAATTTTCCATGACTTTCTCTGTCCCAAATATATCTAGGGCTGGCAACGGTGAGAAACTTCTCAGTTCAGGATTCGGTTTCCCTTAATTTGGGGCAGGGGTTGGGAGTGGGAAGGAGAAGTGTTGATTCTGGCACTAATTCTCAAATTAGAATTGTAAAAGTGTTTGGGGCCTTGTCTTCTTTCCCACTGGCTACCCTGGCAAATGATTCTATCCTTTACCCTCCCACCCTGAAAATATTTCCTATGGTGAATAGAATCCATCACAGACTTTTGATTCCTGAAATCTAAAACCTCTGCAAATATATTTTTCTTAGCAGATGAGGAACTTTGAAAAATTACAGCATGCCAGACGGGTTTAAACAATTCATCTGGTATGTTGAAGCTAATTAGACATGCAACATAAACACTGCCATGATAAAAATGTACAGAAAAGGCATTTCACAAACACTATGACTATAAAACCCTACATTTGATCAAAAATGTTTAAAAAGAAACGAGGCTGTGCCAAGATTATTTTCCAAAATCCATTATTTTAGTGCAATATCTGCAGAAGGAGCCAAGTCACTGAAGAGCTTGATGTTTAAGAGTAAAGAAGTCAGGCTAAACACAAAATGATTAGGAGCTCGGGGGGAGGTATGGTCCTTATCTGGCTCTTCTTGGCCTTGGCTCTAAGCTTGTGATTTTTTCTCAAAATGTGGCTTAGTCTGTACACCTCACCTTGCACAGCTTTTAGTTCTAATTTCTATGCATGTCCAAAGATCTCAACTGACTTTCCCTTCAGGCTTGATTTTATAAAGACAGAGAAGATAATTACATGGAAATGGAGAGGTTTAGAAGAATTCATGATAAAGATATCAAAGTCCGTTGGGACACATTGATATAGTAAATAAAGTAGAAGCAGGGATGAAGAATTTGTTCACTCAAAATGTCCAGATTATGTAGTTTCTATATGAAAAGATGGGACTATGGGAGATAAAATGAGTGAGACAGGACCCTGGCCTCAGAATTGCTGCAAGAAAGTCGAGAAATATATTACAGTATTTATAATAGGTGACAATGTTCTCTGTTGATTTTTAGCAGAAAAGCAAATGCCTTGTTCTTCTTCTTTTTTGTTTAAATATACTAAGGCTTAATAGAAGATGTAATCCTAGGGCAGCAAGAGTGAGAGAGAAAAAAAAACAGTGAAGCTGGAAGGAAGGGGAATAAATACAAGGTGGGGTATTACTAATCTGGCCAAAATTTTATTAAATAAAAAAACTTATACATGCTCAGTCTTGCTGAAAAAGTTATGCAGGAACATAGCACCTTAAAACAATCCTTTAACCTCTAATTGTCAGTTAGTCACCAAAGGTGTTATACACTTAACACATTTTCTAATTAGAGTTCAGCTGAGAATATGAGGGGAAGTGGCATTTTAGCTGAGTCTTAAAAGATGAGTAGGGTTTTGGCAGGTTCTACTGGGGGAAGGACATTCCAAGACAGTAAAAATGCTCAGCAATGATTGGTGCTACTAAAGGCACAGTTGTTTTGTACCGCTACATGAAAAAGAACAAAATAGACCAGTTACCCAAAAGGCCTGTCATATGCCTGTTAGTACAATGGCATGGCCACATCCTGGGTGGGAAGAACATTTTGCCTACAGCTTCTCATACTCAGGTAGTAAAATTTCAATAAGGCCTTTAATCAGGTCTTCCTGCATATATTTCAAGCTGAGTTTTCAAATTTAAAGATTTTGGTTAAAGGGATTGTAGAGGGTGCAGTGAAAGGCCATATAAAAAAGGGCTTCTGAAGTAAAACTATGTAAAAATTAATTTTTAATAGGCAGGAAATGTTGCTAAACAATTTGTAATCACTTTCTTCCTCTATCACTCTGTGCCAAAAGAGTAGGTAACTAAAACCAAAAATGATCACTATAACATTTAAGAAGATAGCACATCCAACAATACGTAAAAATATATTTTGATTAATTTTTTTCTTTTAATTAATTTCCCTAAAATTTGAAATTAATTTATAGTAGTCATTAATTCAATTATTCAACAAGTCTTTATTAAATACCAACTATATGCTAAGAGTTAGTTACAGTGCCAATCTTTAATTTATAATTAAATATTTTCTGGTTTATCATCTAGATAAAGTGTTAAAGTGAGAGTAAGTTTAAATGAAAAGAAAGACTAGGATTATTAAATCCACTTCATCTTGGTTTTTAGATTAATTATTTTAATGCAAATAGAACCTACATAATCTGATTCTAAATGTGCTGGTTAAATATATTTATTCTCTAGACTGCTTTAAACAAATGGAAGCTCAAGAAACTGGAAACTATTTCTTCACAAAAAGACACATTCTACTGACACTTTAAAATATATATTGAAGATAATAAAAGATGAGTCCATCTTTGCATGAAAACTCAAAAATAGAAATCATGGGTTCTAATATTTGCACACACACACAAAATTTGATTAAAAAATGTAAAGTAATTGGTATGATCCTTTTTTTTACTAAACTTATCTGCTGCTTTAATAGTTTATCCTCTATAGCCAGAAAAACAGCAAGAAATACATCTAGCATAATACTAAAAGGAGAAAAAAATTTACCAAAACATCAAATTTTAATTTACTGAACTGATACGATGGGATAAACACTATTTTTTTTTCAAATAGTGCCTTTTCCTAATTAAAACCTACATTGGACCTTCTGATCCTATACTCCATGTCTTTTAATTTCTGTTTTATAGTTCATCATTTTGCTTTCCTCAGTTAATTACATAATTTCTTCATCTCTTGCTTCTCATTAACTAACTCTCCTTTCAGCAGGTTCTAATCTGCTGATTACCTCATCCATTGAGTTTTTATTTTGAATTATTTTAAAAATTTGTTTTTTTTCTAAATCTTTTAAATTTCCTCAAATCTCCTATTCTTTTCTCCATGATCGATTTAGAACTCTCCCAGTATATTTAGTTGCTTTCAATGAGAGGACTGTTCTGGTTGCCTAGTTCACCAGGGCCTGCCTCCCTGTATAACTCAGGATTACCATTTATAGCACATTCCATGTAAAATTTATATCTCTAAATTAGTGCTCCTAGGAACTATTTACATATAAAATAGAAATGATGATGCCATTTACATGGATTGTAAAATAAAGTCTGCCTCCTAGAATTTTATAGTCTCTAGTGTCCCCAGGAACATGAGCCTAGATACTTTATATAAATGACTTTAAAACCTCACAGCAGATTCTTATTTTCATGTTACAGGTGAGAATAAGGAGGTTCAGAAAGATCCATGGACTTTCTCAAAGTCATGTCACTAAGAAGTAATGAGCCAAGATGTGAATGCTGACTTGGTAGACTCCAAGGTGCACGTTCTTTGCACCACAGGATGTGGAATCAATGACTCTGAGGTGGGTAACTCCTGCTTTCTGGATCCTGAGTTGTCCTGGGTTAAAACACCCTGCTAAGAGGCCAAGGGCAGGGATTAAACACAAAAGTGAGCCAGAACGCTTCATTACTCCTCATGACTGCAGACCATACTAGCTGTAGTTGACCATTTAGCAATTATTTTCTCTATATCCCCACACAGCAGGCCTAGAGCTCTGTCAGTACAAATGCATTATCCATAGTGGAAAGACTTTATTAAGAGTGTCATTCTTATGTAAATTTCTTCAAATGGTGCCTTTTCTCAACTCATTTGAGTTTCTGGAAATAAAAGCTAATGATGTTACTAAAACTCAACACAGAAATGCACTACTCATTATAACAAAATATTTTTAAACCTTTAAACTATGCATGATAATTTCTGTCTCTTTTTCCTAGAACAATAGAGAAGAATAATTTGTAATATTACTCAGTATCAAACTGAAAAATGGAAATGTTTGAATCCAAGATGTTGGAATTGTCTTCCTTCCTTCCTTCCTTCCTTCCTTCCTTCCTTCCTTCCTTCCTTCCTTCCTTCCTTCCTTCCTTCTTTCCTTCTTTCCTTTCTCTCTTCTTCCCTCCCTCTCTTCTCTATCCTCCCTCAATGCCACCTGTATCATCTACTAAATTACAGGCCCTCAAGGAGCTTATATTCTAATGTGACAATTGGAGCCAGAAAATAAACAAGTAAACAGAGACATAAAAAGATATGTGATAAAGTGATAAAGGATAAAAATGAAATAAAGCAGGCAGATGAAATATAGTGAAATGGGCCCAGTGACTTTAAAAAGGGCCTTGAGGGACTGGCCCTTGGAGGGAGTGACCTGAGAATCAGAAGGCACCAGCCTCATGGAAAAAGGCTTTCAGACGGAAGTGCCAGGACAGAGGTCAGACTTATGAATGAAGTCGCTATGTTATGTTCATTGCCTAGACAGAAGGCTGTGGGAGTGGGGTTCAGTGAGGAGAGGGGCCTGAGAAAAGGTGAGAGAGATCTGTAGGGTTAGTGCAGGTTGTCCTTTTATGCCATTGTCATGGGTTTGAGTTTGAGTACAGGGGAAGCTGTTGGAAGATTTTAAGCAGGAGTGATACAGTTTGATTCACACTCTTTAAAGATCACCTTGCTGCTGTAGGGCAAGAGCAGAAGAAGCAGGAACATGTGATATGGGACTCTTATAGGCCCAGGTGAGAGATGTTGATAGTTCTGAGTGGTGTGGTATAGAGGAGATGGAGGGAACAGGATGGATATGGGGTATATTATGAAGGAACAGCTGATAGGATTTGCTGATGCATTGCATGTGGTATGTGAAGGAGAAGGAAGGGATGATGAAAGATGAGGAATGGTTTGTCTCGCCTTTTAGTTGCCTCGAGGATTAATTCTCAGATGATAGAAGCAAGTGCTGAGTGAGTCACCTGAGCAATTCTGGCAAGTCATCCAAAATGCACCACATCAGGACATGGAGCAAACTAGTCATATTGTAAACACAGAGCTAGTGTTTGAATGACTGGTTATGTAGTTTACCTTTTAAGAGAAGACAGTTCTCACTTAGAGCTTTGCTACTTAAACTGCAGTCTGGGGACAGCAGCACTGAATTATCCAGTTGGAAAAGCAGCCTCCCTCCCTACTCCAGACCCTCTGAATCAGAATCCTCTTTGTAACAACAACCCAAGGGGATCCCTATATATATAGGTTAGAAATGCAGTGTCAAAGAAAAATTTCTAGCTGGTTGGAGGCCACATCTTTCAGGAAACATACAGAGGCATCATGCCTATTTAGCAATCTTAAAAATAGAAGTTACTTTCACTGGAACAACAACAACAAAACAAAACATTAAACCTAGCTCCTATAAGCTTGCTTCGGTCCTCCTTACTTACCAGATTCCTTTCCCTTTCCAATGCTCTTACTTTCCCATCATTTTAGTAATTGCACACAAGAGAATGGAAATCTGCACAAATCTGGTTAGCAGACTTCAAGGTCTTACGGTCAGGAATACTGCTCTCTGGTAATATTTTAAAGGAAACATTTCTTTCTTCAATTATAAATAGAGGTCATAGCAATTTCTGCACAGACCCCCTAAATGTTTTATGATGTTTTTAATGAAAAAAAAAAAAGGCAAAGGCGCTAACACTTCAATATATCACACACACCAGAGCGGCAAAAAATTATAATAAAAATATATGTACTCAGCTACGTTTTCAAGGGGCAGTGAATCTACTGAAAATAAAGCCATTTATATATAGCTCATTTCTTACTTGAGTTCAGGAGAAACTCACTGAGAAGCACACTTCCCTCAAAATCTGGGTTTTCTTATTGAAGAAGTCACTAAAAACTATATGCAAAAGCCATCTGTTTAAAGACTAAATCAAGATGCTTTCCTGAGTGATGATGCCAATACCTCTGTATCGGCTTGCACAGAGGTTATTAATCAAAGTTTGGAGAGAATCAAAGTTCAATTCAAGCCAACAAGTATTTATTGAACATCTATAACACTTCAGCTTTTTTTTTTTTTTTTTTTGAATTATGTGCATAGAGAGCTGCTGAAAATTGCTGATTGAGAAGTTTTCACATTGACAGTTTCAAAGACAAAAGGAATGAACTTTACTTAAAACTTAAAACACTCACAACTATGGAGATTTAATCCCACTTTTATAATATTAAGTTTATTGTGTCTTTTTCTTTTGTTTTTAAATATCTGAATCTAGCAATACTCCTCAAAGCCCCTTCCTCAGAGAGATCTTTGCTGCCCACCCAATCGAACATCAATTTTTGCTCTTGCTATTTATTCATGTAACCTAGTTTTTTCCTTTCACAGCACTTGATACACACTCTACTTTTATTTAGTGTGTCTTTATTTGCTCCACTGTCTTCCCATTAGACCACTTCTCACGAGAACGAAGGCTGGCCTGATTTGCTCTCCAGTGAATACAAGCTGACTAGTGGAGTACCCTTTCAGTCAATAAATATTTGTCGAATGAATACATGAAAGTGTTAAACTGTCAAAATCTGTTTTCTGCTCCACCGATTATCTCTTTCTCATTTCAGATGCCCTGATTAAAACTCATCTTTCTTTAAGTTTCTTATTCATCTGCGTATTCATTTAACACTATATATGTCTGGGTAAAGTACATTGGACTAAAAAAGAATAAACTTTTTTTTGAGTCCTCTAACCCTAAATTTCAGCTGTCCCAATCATTCAACCATCATGGGATATTAGAAACATATGGCTTTATTTAATTTCTGATTTTTCTCATTTAAATCTATATATATATATATAAGTCGGTTATAAACTACGTGATCGTCCCCAAAATTTTCATCAGTTACTGAAAGCTAAACTATTAAATCCAACATGTAAGTAATTAGTACCAAAATTCCCCTGAAAATCATTTGTCGTTTACTATATTAGCCACATGGATGATAAATTTCAAAGAAGAAATCCAAAAATACTGATCTATTTAGAAAATACATAAGAAACTTAGACAGAGGTGACTTAATAGAATGGGTCCCAGTGTGTGTGTATGTGGATTAAGGGCAGCTGCAACTAGTCTGACAACAAATAGAAAGCTAATAAAAATGATGGTCCACAAATAAGAAACATCAATCAAATGGAAAGAGAAAGCAAATACCTCACTCTAAACTGATCTCCAAGTCAAAACTTCAAAGCTGCATTTCAGTGGATATGTCGAACAGATTCACAAGGAGCAAGAAAGAGAAGTTGGGAGACATTTTTTAGAAAAAATTTCTGAAATAGTGATTTTGCTTCAAAGTGAACAAAAATTTTGTAACAGTTAATTTGAATCCCCATATCTATTATGCTGTAAAGGTTGTGAAAAGGAACTCTCACTTATATTCCATAAAATTGCCAGTGTGGAATCAAATATCTGTTAATTTTCTAAGTATACTTTTTCATTATAAGTAATAAATATCATTATAAATATAAATGATAAGTATCATTAAAGAAAATTTAGGAACTAAAAAAATAAAGGGCACCACCCACAATTGCTAACATAACTAGAGGTCATTGATTAACTGATAGGGGTAAAAATGGGTAGCAAAATGAAGTTTGTCTCCTATTCATCAGTTTAATATACTTGTCTGCCAAGATTACTGGAAAGATCTAGTGTATTGATTTAAAAAGGGGAGTATCAAATATATTCAAGATAAAAAGGAAAGCTTAATTATAGGTATTTAGATTCTCTAGTTTTCCACAAATGTAATTACTAAATAACCAGTGGTCTGAGGCTAAGAAAAACTTTAAAGGCCATTTATTTAGTTCATAATGTTAACTGTGCTAGGACTCCTTCAGCTCTGTCAAGTGTCACTTGTGGTGGACACTGTAATGGACTTTGCTGCTTAATTTTCATCATGCTCTTCCTGATTGAATGCTGGTTAAATAGTTTGAAGAATTTACCTCTACTAAAAGAGTGTATCTGATTATTCAAAAGTTATCTCTGGTACTCATTGGTTCAAGACTGTGATATTCTGACCAGTAAGATATTGGCTTTTTGGAAAGTTATAGAGAAAGCCACAGGAAGTAAAGAAGCAACCCTAGAACTAAATCAATATTATAGATGGTAAATGAGAGATGAAAAAAAAATCTGGATGACATAGTTGAATAGCTGTATCTACAAACACTCAGCCTGTAGTTGTAAGAGCAGTGGTTTAGAAGAGCCAGAATATTAGTGGGTATTGGCTGCCTTCTACAAGATGTTATAAGAAAGAAATGAGCTCAGACAAGAAGTCCCTGGTTTGCAAGCAGAAATATGAGGTAATGAAGGCAGTCCAGGAGCTAGGTGCTAGACTTACATGACTGGACAAGGCGATATAGATATTCCTTTCTCGCCAAAGTCTTAAGTTTCAAGTGGCTCACTAGAGCCACCATGTGAAAGAGAAACATGGTTAGAGCAAGGAAACAAAGAAATAGAGGAAATATGTCTAGTGAAGAACACTGGGTGAAGTTACTGGCACAAGAAAGTTCCTGGACACAAACGGATGAGAAGCCTACTATGATTCTGAGGAAATTATATTGCCAAAGAAACCACAGGACTAGTTTGAGAAAGCTTGTGACTATTCAAGCCTTGAACTCTCAGTCCCCCAAAGTGACACTAGCAGAAACCGGATTGTGTAACAGAGGCACCAAGGTCTATCTCAAAAAAATGGAGGATAAGGGCAAGAAAGGACTTGTCAATAGACAAAGCCAGAGGCCATAGAAAATAGTGGGCAAGAAAGTTTTAGCCAGAAAGCAGAAACAGTCTAATCAAGAACCTCCTCCTGCTAACCCCATCACTGCCAGGTCAAAGTGTGTTCACAATGCCTGTGCTGGAGAATGCCTGCACTATTTCTGTAGAATAATTCTTCCTTTATGTCAATAGAAAGATTCTTTTGTTTGTTTTTCTTAAATGCAGTTATACTGTCCTTGAGTTGCCATTGTGTTGGTACTAATGTGTTGTGTTGTGTGTGTATATATGGGAGGGTGTAGATAACTTTTTTTTATTATGTAGATGCCCAGACCGGGAGGAGCCAACTCCAGGCCTGATGGAAATGACTGAGCATGGGGAAAGAGAACAGTGTTCTTTAAGTGGCCAGAGGGGTGGGATGTACAGCCATTTACCTCTCCACAAAATTCATTCTCTCCTCTGCCTAGACCACAATCAGCTAGTTATGTTACATTTCCCAGCCACAGTTGCCATTACTTACTACCACTTAACTAAGATCTAATAGCAGGGATCTCCAAACCCCTGGCCGTGGACTGGTACCATCTGTGGCCTATTAGGAACCGGGCTGCATAGTAAGAGGTGAGCAGTGGGCAAGTGAATGAAGCTTCCTCTGTATTTACAGCTGCTCCTCAGCACTAGCATCACCTCCTCAGGTCCACCTCAGATCATCAGACATTAGATTCTCATAGGAACACCAGTCCCTGGTGCCAAAAAGTTTGGGGAGTGCTGCTAATAGAACATGAGTAAAGTGATATTAAGAGAGGAGAGGAGGCATCTGAAAAATGCAAAGGAAAGGGCTTGCAGAAATGACCGACTCAGCCAGTAAAAGTCCATTCCTGACTGCCCTCTCCACCCCCTCCAGGACTTTCTAGCTAACATGTTTTCTCATAGCTACCTCCTCCACCTCAAAGACTCTCCAGCTCACATCTGTGGATTCATAGCTTGCTATCCAACTAATGCTCTTCCTTATCTCTGTAGCTGTGCAGGAATAACAAGACTGTGTAAAACTGCCTGCTATGTTACAGTTGGGGATCAGCCTTTGGATAGGAATCCACTGAGCCAGTGCCGGCATCAATAAGTGCTACTTTCTGCTTATAGTCTTGATGTCCCATCTCTCTGAGAATTCTATAACAGTGCTGATAATTCTATAACAGTGCCGATAATTTACAGGCAAAATGACCTGTAAATAGATAAGACCAATGGTCTGGAAATTCCTTGCAGCCCCCTACCTTGAGCTCCTCCTTCCCATTCTGAGTCATGAAGCACACATAAAACCTCAGACAAAGAAATCATGTGTCCCTTGCATGGACATTGCAAGGGTATATAAACTGTAATAAATCTAACCAATGGGAGCTCGTGCTTTGGTCCTGTTGAATGCCCCATGCTCTCTGCTGGCAATAAATTCTCCTTCCTCTAACAAAGTTGTCTGAGAGTCCAAATTCCTCTGTTGGGTGTCACTTCCTGCAACAATATCAGAGTACCAGGTAGGGACCTTCATGAGAGTGGACTTGCCTTTTTCATACTCTTTTCTCTTGCCATAAGCTTGAACATAGACATACCTGCAAGTTAGCTTAACCACACATTCTACACGCAAGAATGCCCCAGGGCAGAGGTTCCCAAACTTCCTCAGTTCATGTCACTCTTTAGTCTAAGTAATCTTTCCACAGTGTCCCTAGGCCAAAAAAAAAAAAAAAAAAAAAAATGCGAATGATTCTATTTCAAAGTAGTTAGGTTAAAAAACTTAAATATACATGTCTTAATAATCTGGTAGTCACTTGAAAAATTAATACATATAAGGTAAGTAAGTAATACTTGTATTCTTATATAACCATGACTGCTTACTAATGAGATTTATGCATCTGTTGAGCTTTGTATAACTTCTTATATACCACCAACCTCATTTACTACTGAATGCTGATTTTTGCACAATTCTTACTTTTAAAAAAATCACAACTTATTCTGAAAAAACAAGCCTCACAAAGCATGACATCACCAAAAGGAATGTAGTATATGATCCAATATTGAAACTGATCTTATTTACATTTTGGGTTTCTTTGTTGCTAGTGTTTAATTAACTTTATCCTAACTAATACATTAATTAAATTCTGGGATGGCCTTCAGAGAAACATACGAAAGTATCATGCTGAATTAGAATGAGGCATGGGTTTATCTGACACACTATTGCCTTCCTTAGGTTTGAACTCAAACGTACGAGGAAGAACATGGAAGAATGTGACAAGCAGTCTCTTAAATGTAACTCTCCAAAGAGTACAATGAACCTCCAAATAACCTCCAAATACCTATGGTGCTATCATTTCTGGTCCTCTTTTCAAATGATAATTCTGTAACGTTCAATAGATAAATCTTGAAGAATGAGTGGGAATTGAATAAATAAATTATTTTGGACAGTTTATTTAGTAATTCAGTAGGAATTTACAAAGCATTTACTATGTACATATTACTACTGGATATTAAAATAAATATAAAATATACAGTACTATAACACATGGAATATATTCTTTGCAAACTATTCTTAGAAAAAACAAATCCACATTCCTTTGACAGATTGAATTCTCAAACCTCGCTGTCAAAAATCAAATGTCCTCTGTTTTTAACATCAATCCTTGAGAAAAAACATGAGATTGGTGTGCTCAGACAATTTTTCTTATGAACTATATTCACTGTCCATCTTTACTGGGTAGTTCACACATTGTTAAGCTTTACTATGTTATGTTATTTTTCAACTATTAAAGTTGAGTAAAAGGAGCTTTTTAAAAAATAAAGTTAAATATGGTCCTGGAGATTCTGAGAGCTGAAAGGGAGTTGAGCAAAGTTCTTTCTTGCTTCTTTGACTTCTGGCAGTTTTCGCCACTCTTTGGCCTCTTGTCTCCCATGAGCTAAAATCATTAGCTGTGGCCACAACATGTCATACCTGGAAGTTCTCCCTTTGCACATGGGGAACTCTGCCCAGTCCTTCAGGCTTAAGTCAAATATGACCTTTTCGGTGTCACCTCCCACACCACCTCCCAGAAGTAATGATCCCTCCATCCTTCAGGCTCTCCTAGCACTTCATCCGTAAGCACATCAATTCATATATACATACTTCTGTTGTAGTATTTTTCAAATTATATAATCATTTTTGGTTGATGCATTTATTGGGATCAGAGGTTGGTCAATTATTCTGTAAAGGTCTGATAATAAACATTTTAGGGATTATGGGCCACAGGGTCCCTATTGTAATGATTCAATTCTGTCACTGCCATGGGAAAGCAGCCAGAGACAACATGTATAAAAATGTGTATGACTAAGTTTCAGTAAAACTTAGGTTGTAGGCTAGATTTGGCTAAAGGGCAATAGTTTAATGATCTTAGTTCATATTGTTTGTGAAGTTTCCTAGTTAGGCCATTTATCTTCATAAAATATGATGGGTCTTTTTTAGCCATTTTCCAAAAATCTGTGGAAATTCTAAACAATAGAATTCATATTTGACTGAAAATTTTTGGAAATGTCTTTAGTTAACAATTTATAGCTCAAACCAATGTGAAGCGAGTAAACTACATGTTCAAGAAATCACACAAAATTGAGTATAAAGATACGTTTTCTTTGACATATAATATTGACCCATACTGTGTCTTATATTTCAAATGGTTGTTAATATTTTAAAATAGAAATCTTAAAAATTTTTAAATACCATCTTTCCCATTTCTCCTAACAACTTGGAAGACTTGTCTACATTCTATCACCTTCCCTTATGATGACTGTCAGTTGGATCCGAGTAGTAGCTACCTTTTAAAAGAAGCATGTGATCTCCAGTTTCCCACAGTTACCACTACTCTCTATTGTATATCAAACATTGAACCTGAGTGTCAGTTGTCATTTACTTTACATCTGCTCAGCAGCTTCTTTTTTTTTTCTTTTTCTTTTTGGCATTGCTTGTCTGGTTCCTGTCCTCATATGAGTTTGCAACCATTAATATGGGTATTAACAATTTGTGGGTGATTGCAGAACACAAGTCCTTCACCTTCCTTGCACCCATTCAAGTTTTATTCCTTTCCTGCACATCCAAAGTAGGAATACCTATTTCTGTGAGGAATCAGTTTTATAACTGCATGCCTTGAAAATGGGAAGGAGGCGCCTAAAATTTTCTATTTACTCTGTACTAATCAAACCATCACTTTTCTTTTCCTCAAACTCTGGTTCTGTCTTTAGAATGTTCACTGTCTCACAGATTATTTCATTTAATTTATCTACTTAAAGTCTTATTTTAAAATTGCAAATGCTCATTTAAAGTTTATTGGTAAAATACAGGCACCAGCTAATAAGCATCTTAAGCTCTTGTAGAAATTCCATCTGAATTTTACAGTAGATGCTCATCACGCCTGAGTAAATAAACAGGTCTTCAAAGAGGAAGATAACTCCCTTACTCTTGGCAAGAGAGCATATGTCCTCACTAGTGCCACTGGGCTGAGTCATACCTATTCACTTGGCCTGCCTTGTGTCCTGCAGACTGCATTTGCAATCTGGATGAATTGAGTTAGTGCATATAGTTTACCTAAAACCAGTAATAGCAGCCAATGTTTACTGAGCATTATCTATACCCAAGACTATCTTAAAATCTTTTACATGTAATATTTTGTTAAATTCTCACAAGATACTTGTGGAGTATATACTATTATTATATATCTTATATAGCTATGTCACAAAAAGTGAGGTAATTTGCCAAGGTCAAATGGAGGAATATGGATTTGAACCTAGGAAATACGATTTCAAAGCATTTTCTCCTGACTTATGACCCTTCTAGCCCCCTACCTCACTATTAGTGGATGACCATATAGCAGAACCAACCCCCTTGTACAAAGTTCAAATACAAGGTATTACTAGCAATCTACTAATTCAGCTATCATACTGAAATCTAACTGTAATACTATTACATTCCAGAGCTATCCATATTCTTGTTTTATAATGAAAAATATAAAAACAACATAGATTTTCTAATTGTAGGCTTAAAGAACCTGGAATATTGGTAATTTTTATTTTTTTAGGTGAGGCAACCCTTGGTTGACATCACAGATTGCAAGAACCTTGTCAGCTTACGATCCCTTATTTTTTATTTTTTATTTATTTTTTATGCCTACAGCACCTGGTCTTCCTAGGTGGTCTCCCATCCAAGTACTAACCAGGCCCGACCCTGCTTAGTTTCCGAGATGAGATGAGATTGAGTTTGTTCAGGGTGAAATGGCCATAGACTTAAAAATTTTAATGGAAACTTAAAAAATTGCACTATATTTTTTCAGCCTACACTGGGAATGACGGTGCTCAAAACTTGATGTTCTCTGGATACTCTATTTGCTGAGATTTTTTATTTTTTATGACCAAAGTGGGCATTTAGTTACAGCTGCTTTAAAATTTTTCTGAGATAAAGATTAAAGTTGTACCTTAAAACAGAGAACTCTGGGGCCTCCATTTCCCACCTGTCTGTTATAATGGACTCGCAACGACTTTCTGGGGAGAATCTAGGGTATGCTGGGACAACTCCTATAGCTCATTCTTACACAAAACCACTTTGATTGAGGCATATCTCATAGTTAAACACCTTGACTTCTACAGAAGGGTACTAATTCTACTCCTAGCTTGGCTGAAAAAGCACTGGGCTTAGTGCTTCCTGGCAAAACAGGGCAGCTGTCATCCATGTTTTTCTCAAAGAATATAGCCCTAGACTCATTACTGATCCAGCAATCTCTTTTAAAAACTTGGCAAAGAGAAGTTCTTATGGAGAATTCTCTCAAAGCTATTTTTACTTCTCTGAAAAAGTGAAGAAATTAAGTTCTTTTCTATTTTTGACATTCAAAAAATACACAGAAAGTACATATACCCGCTTTTCTTTATAAAAGTTCAGGGACCTTACAAACACAAGGTGAGAAAAGATACTCCACATTCCATTCGAGAATTGATGGCAGACCATAAGAAAGTGACAATCTGGACCATGTAAGGTTGATTCTGATGGAAACACTCTCTTTTTTCACAGAATTGATTTCCAATTAATTTTGCCATGGCAGATGCACCTGTCCATACTGAGGAACTACAGGAAGCAGCTGGTGAAGGTTATCACTGTGTTTCCAAAGAGGATGTCATTCGTGACATTATATGGTGTCTTTCTAAAAGACTTATTGGAGAAATTTCTCTCTGGTCTTAATATCAGGCAGGATGGGGCTTCTCTAGACAACTGGCTTCATTTCACTTATGAACACTATGAATCACTTTTGCCTCCTCTCTTGGGCTACTGAAATGCTCAGCATCAAATGTGTGGCCCTTCTCCACGAAGGAGGTCAGATTTTGCTGATGCGCTGGTCCTGTTCCTGATACTATCACAACCTTCAATCATCACTTCTTTTGTTCATCTATTTATTTTATTTTGTTATACCAAATAGATTTTAGTAACGCATTTTAGTAATATTTTCTGAACAAAGAAGGGTAGAAATAAGCAATTATTTTCTTTGGTATTTTTTCCCTCTGGCGATTGGTTCCACTAATGATTCAGTTGCTACCACTAAAACCCTGAAAGTCATACTTCCTCTTACTTCTTCTTCATTTCCACAGTTGATTTTTTTTTTTTTTTAGATTTATTCACTTAAAACTCCACTGCCATTGCCATGGTCCAGGTCAACAGCATTTCTTTTCTGGGCCACTGTAATAACTTAACTAGTTTTACTCTCTCAAGTCTAATCTGTTCCCCTATCCAACCTATTCTCTGAGCTTCAGCCATGCTGAAAACCCTAAATTGGCTTCCCTTCAGCCTTAGGGGAGTGTCCAAACTCCCTAGAAGACCGTCAAGTCCCTGGAAAATCTGGAATAAGCACTTTTTGATCTAACCTATGGGACATCTCTCACTTCCTCAAAAGTACAATGCTCTCTTCCCCTTTGGACATTTGCACATGGAATACTCCCATTTCACACTGCTGGCTCACTTCTACTCACTTCTCAGTTTAAAAATTTTCTATTTTGGGCAGGCTTTCCTGGGATCTTAGATTTCGTTACACATTTCTGTTACAAGCCTCCAGGAGCAGTTATTATTTGGAAAGTACAGATTATTGTATTTGACTGCAGTTACTGATTGTCTATTTTTCCTACTACACCATAGCAAAGGGACACATGCTATTCATTGCTCCAGCTCCAGTACTGGGAATATTATAAGAACTTAATAAATATTGGTTGAATAATTTACTGAATAAGATAAACCACCAGTAAAGTATCAAAATGAGGAAAGACCACTATAAGATTCCTTGCTAGAAAACCAATAAAATGCACCTAAGCCTTCCAAAAAAAAAAAAAAAAAAAAGATTTCTGGCTAGTATATATTTAGTGGCCTCACAAATTTAATGAAATATCTGGCAAAGTTGCTCTTATTTATTTTTATGTTAAAAAATGTCATTACATTTGTTTACTCCTTTTCTATCTTCTAATATTTTACCTTAAATTAGAGAATTCACACAAGCATATCATTCCTAGGTTAATTCCTTATTCAACTGCAGTAAACCACCCAAGGTAATATAGCAATAAAAGACAAAGTTAATCTTCAGAGATCTTTCCACTTATCAAGAGATACTCTGCTATTTAGACTTAAAGGCAGGTTTGATTGTGTGAGAAAATACAGAAGAGAAATAAATAAATGTCAGGTAATTTAGAAATATAATTTACTTGCCAAAGTCACTGGTAGCCTCACAGTCCCCCTGCACAACCAGTGCCATAAACCTACTCATGACATCAAGATTTTCTACCTTTTCATTAAAATAAGTTATACTTTCCTTTTCTGCACTTACTAAAAGGCAAGATGCTATCACAGACTTTTATTCTTAGGCTGAAAGTACATAAGTAGACCTAGGATGGATCAATCATTTGGCTTTTCTTCCTTTATTTTCTGCATTCTTGACTTTTGCTCATTCATAAATTCTAATGAGATGTTCCTATTTGATAAATATGAGAATAATGTAGATTATGCAGTCCCTAAAATTCAGGCAAATGATCACCCTTACTTCCTCTAATACAAACATTTTTAACTCAAGGATGTCTATAGAGCATATCAAAACTAGTTAAAACTCTCATGACTTGAAAAAGGAAAGTGGACTCCTGGGTTGCTATAGATTTCAATTTCTCAGACACAGCTGCATCTCAGGCTCTGTGTTCTGTGAGATGCTCCACGCTCTTCCATAGTGACTTCAATTACTTGCAACCAAGAGAATCTGAACTAGTAGAGCAAGTAAACTTGGTCAATAAGATATCAAACATATGGGTGGTATGAGGTTCAGGCTGTCACAGATGAAGAAAAGAGAATCACTTCTTGAAATTGTCTTTGTGGGAGAGAATCAGGATACTCCTTAAACAGAAATAAAAAGTACTTTCAAAAATGAAAAACCAAAGAATACTAAGTGTAATTAGAAATTCTGCATGTAAGTTCAGCTCAATTAAGTAATTATCTTTTATACATATACATATACGTACACTCGCAGAGGTATTATCTGCCCCTTTCTAACTACTGAATTTTAATAGACTTAAAATGCCATTAACAGTAAAGCATACTTTCTTCATGTGCTACTGAAAACAAACAAAAAATACAACTAAATTAAATGATGATGTAAGGCTTTCTTACCACTTATTTTTATTAATTTTCTCCTTCTTGAAATGGCTCTCTTAGATTTATATACATTTTTAGCACTTATTTTTATGCATAAAAAGGGAGATCTGAGCTAAATATATTGGTTAAGGTACTGGTAAAACATCTTTATATTCATAGTCCAACCTTTTCAACCTACTTTCAATTAAGTCTTTGATAACTATGCATTTCTTAAAAGAGAAATATTTCTTAAAATAGTGTTCCACCATTGTCTCTAAGCTGCCAACAATCATTTGGCAAGTTTTCACGTTAAAGCTTTCTTGATCTTACCAGAAGGTGTCAACAGAACATGGTCAGACAATAACCTAATCTCCCTTCCACAAATGTTCCTTAAATGGCTGTCTTAAATGTCAAAAAAGTATAGGTGTCTAGTCATGCAACTAGAAATAACAACCATGTTCATGCATGCAAAGAAGAGCAATTATGTCACAGCTGCTGCCAACAACAGTTGTGAGATGCCATAAACTGTAAGTTGTATCTTGATTTTAGAGATACTAGAATGTGTGTGTGTGTGGAAGGGGGAGTATATCTTAGAATCAATGAAATACAGTGTTAAAGAGGCACCCCAAAATATAAATTAATATTCTTGTAAGATGGGCTTGATCATTTTTACTTTTTTGAAAATGATTATTTTAACTCAAGGATACTTTTAGAGCATTCTCAAACTAGTTAAATCTCTCAATTGCTTGCAAGTAGAGTAGCTTAGTGGTAGAATAATCAACCAGAAATGACAACTATTCCAACTGACTTGTTTGGGCATATGGTCTTCTTTAGTAAAAGGAATTTCACTGCAAGGTGTCCTGATCCAGAGGAGGCAGAAGTTTCATGAAGAGTGGTATTTTCCACTCTCCCAGGTACACAGAGATGGAGTGGATAGAATGGAAATAGACTTAAACACAACTGGCTTAAACACATCATTGCCCTACCTCACTCCCCACCTTCTACAAATAATGAAGTTAATACAAGTTGCATTTATTTGAAACACTCAAGAAACAAACTAGTTAAGCAGGTGTATAGGTTGACATTATCTTTGAATCTGTCAAATTCCGTGTTAATTTGAAAGCTCCTTCAAACATAAAATCTAGGAATGGTACCAACATTCTTAGGGGAACAGGACAGACTTTTCCATCCTGAGAAGTCCCTTAAACACACGCGTTTGCCTCTGCCTTCCCAGGAGGAAAGGAAGTTGCTAACGCAATCGAACTTTCCTGTTCTCCACTCAGGGTCCCTTCTTCCTGCCTCAGTGGCCAGTGCTTGTTGCTGGGGAATTTTTGGCCAGCATTCCACTTATTACCCTTTAATTCAAGATTCTTTCCCAAATCCATTGTCTACAATCCAGCTGAGTGGAAAGACTGTGAGACTCTGGGTTGGTCCCTAGCTGAGAAGTTTCCAAGGACCTGAAAATAGCACTTGGTGGAGATTAGCTGAATTTGGGGACGCTAATACATGGGAACACTAAGTGGCAGCTGAATTGTTAGCAGGAAGTTGTACAGAAAAGAATAAAGCAAGATATTCTCTTTCTACTAAATAAAGCAATTATCTTTTTCTTAGCCCTTGTATTTGAGAGATGACTTTATGCTTCAAATAAGAAAACAAACATCCCCAAATATTCCCACTGTATATTTATTGCTAAATTAAGGAAGTCTTGTCAAAATAAATGTGATATGAAAAATTAGACTTTTAGGAAAGTTACAGTGATGCTGAAATGTACCCAGCAGTAATTTATTTTCTTACTGGTCTCTTCTAAAAGAAACTGGGAACAGAATGTGTCCAAGTCCAATAGGAAATCCTGAAGAGAATGCAGAATAGAGGCTCATTGCTAATTGTAACAATTTGTACCAGGCCACAACAGTTCAGATGACACAAATAAAAAAGAGTCAAAAGCAAGGAAATTCTCAGTGAGAAATGAAAACAAGAAGAAAAAGATCAGAACAAAAATAAATCAAATAACAGATCACTTTATAATGTGGTATATTTTAAAATAAATGGCAAGTCAGGACAAAAGCACATAAAAAACTGGTTCTCAGTGATGTTGAATATCTATTTAGAACACCACAAAAAAAGATATTTACTAGATAAAAAGAAAAATACCCTAACATTCAGAATTTAAGAAAGAATGTGGAAGACTTTACAGTCCTTATGAATTTTATACCACCAGGCTGACATCACTCTGCATAAAAAAGTATATTGCATGTCAATTTCCTAAATACCAGGGTTAGAAAGAAATAGCTTTTACTTTTTAAACATGTTATTTTTAATACTCCCCAATATAGTTAGGAAAAACTAGCATATAATTCAAGGATAGATATCTTTCTAAATTTTTATATCAACTTTTTAAATGAAGATTTAAAATAATAAGATTTTGAGAAATTTTGTTAGTGCTGTAGCATAATAGGTAAGTGAATTATGCTTTATTTTTTTATTTTGAATTTCTTAGGTGTTTAAAAGTGTAGATTGTGTTTTAGAACAGGAAGGCTACTTTTTGCTAATATTAAGAAATGATAAATATCATTAAAATGTTTCTAGGCCAATATGTCTTCTATATCAATGCTTCTCAAATTTTGCAGTGTATACAAATCACACGGTGATCATGTAAATGTAGAGTCTCATTCTGTAGGTCTAAAGTGAGGTCCAAGAATCTGCATTTTTAATAAGCTTCTAGGTGATGCTAAGCCTTCTGTGCTGTGGACCTCGACTTGAGAGGCAAGGCTCAGCATGTGGCCTGTAGTCTTGTTGGGGTCTTTTGCTAGTGATATGTAAACCAAAAAGATGATCAATTTCTAGCTTAGAATCATGTCTTGTCTCAATTATGGATTTTGGTTTAAGATCACATATGTCCAAATAAGTGCTAACTTCTGTAAGAGCTCCCTCTTTTATTTAAAAGCATTATCATAACCAAAACACTAAACAGCTACCTAATATCTGTGGAGTGGCAGGTTAGGTTGTAAATAGAAATATAGACTCCTACCTCCTAGAAATTTATAATCGAACACAAAAATATTGGTGTTGGTGTGTTTGTGACATTCTAAAGAATAGCAACTCCAAAGTGAATGCATGTCTTCAAATCACATCTAAATCAAAGTTTAATTTCTTTCCGAGTGAAAGAAAAATGAAGATAAAATTTGAAGGAAATAGAGATGATTTAGTTTAGGAGACACAGACGATTTAGTTTAGGAAACAAATTGCAATATATCTGTATTATAGAGTTGTCAGTGTTCTTTTGGATAATTCCTATGAGAAGGCATGACATGTCAGAAATGATGGGAAAAAAGTAGTTTGTTAGGCTGCAGGGGAGAGAGCATTTCCACATGCACAACAAGAAATATGGCTGCAGGTGTCAACAGCATTCTTGGTTGTTAAAACAGATACTAATAGTGATAGGGAAATGCAAATCAAAACCACAAGGAGACATTACCTCACAACTGTTAGGATGGCTATTATCAAAAAATAAAAGATAAGTATTGCCAAGGATGTGGAGAAAAGGGAACCCTTGTATGCTGTTTGTGGGAATGTAAATTGGTAAATGCATTATGGAAAACAGTATAGAGAATCCTCAAAAAATTAAAACAGAGCTACTAGCAATGATAGTTCTATGATCCAGCAAGCCTTCTGGGTACATATTCAAAGGAAATAAAATCAGCACCTTGAGGAGGTAACTGCATTATCCATGGTAGCTAAGATATGAAAACAAATGTCCATTGATGAATGAATAGGTAAAGAAGTTGTGGTGTATATATACACTGTTGGAATATTATTCAGCCTTAAAAAAGCAGACCCTGCCATTTGCAACAATATGACAATATGAATGAAACTGGAAGACATTATGTTAAGTGAAATAAGCCAGACACAGAAAGAGAAAACCTGCATGTTATCTCTTATATGTGTATTCTAAAAAAGAATCAAATATGTAGTGGCAGAGAGTGGAATCATGGTTACCAAGGGTAGGGAAATGAGGGAAATGGAGAGATGTTAGTCAAAGGAAACAAAGTTATAATTACGTAGGATAAGTCTAGAGATCTAATGTACAGAACTATAGTTACAGTGAATTATACTTTAATAATGGAAATCTATAGGATCAGAGTAGATTTCAGATGCTCTCAACACACACAAACACACACACACACACACACACAACTATGTAAGGAGACTGATGTTAATTAGCTTGACTCTAGTAATCATTTCACTATGTATATGTATATCAAATCATCATGTTGTACACTTTAAATATATACAATTTGTATTTTGAAAAAAGTAGTAGAGAACTTAAGAATAGCTGCTGGTAAATAACAAGTAAAATTAAATATAGTTTGACTATCAAATATAATTGAAGCACTTCCTAAAATCATGCCACTGACTTGTCCTCCAAAAGCTTTATAAAAATATATCTCTCAGTCAATGAAATCAAAACGGTATTAAGATTGATTACTTGCATCTGAAAAAACAAGATGGATTTGTTATGAATTCTAGACTTCCTTGCTGCCATGGTCGTACAAGTGGTTAACTGGTATGAAAATAATCCTGTCGAGATTTAGGAAGACTCCAGAGGCTGGAAAGAGAGCCAAGATGTTAGAAATATCTCCACAGTCCCACTGTTCCCCTTTCTGTCAAGCTCATAAAAATGTACATAATCCGTACACATTTGTAAAAGTACACCCTATTTCTATCAAAGTAAACTTAAATTTGAAGCTTTAGGTATCTTTCACATAATGCAGTTCATTGTTTCCCTGAGCAATAAGGATGAGATATTTTGATACCTGGGGCAATGCTGAGGTTATTCAGTTTGAGATGGGTAATTAAGAACAGATTCTTACTAGTAATGCTTGATCAGCTTAAACTGTTACAATACACAAGATATTCCTTCTTCCTGAGATTTTGAAATTTAATATCTTTTAAAATGAGAAAAGCCAAAAATAATTTCTCTTCCAGAATGAGACATAATTATAGCCTTCTGAAGTTGTAGTTACATGACTAAACTAAGCCAATTTATTGGATTATCTTTCCCCTTTACCGTGTCAACTAGCATTTCATTCTCTCACTATAAGAAGTCTTAATATTTAAAATAAAATTTGCTCTAAATGAAGAAATTGGTACTTTTAAGACATTTCTAAAAGGTAGCTTTAGTGTAGAGGAAAAAACATTGAGTTAAAATATCTATACCTGAGTCTCTGGCTCTTCAACTTACTAATCGGTGATTTCGAACATCTTGGAGGTTGAGTTTCCTCATTTGTAAAGTTCCTCAGAGACATGAAGCAAGGATTTAATAAGATCCTTTTGAATGTCTTTTGAAAATTATAGAATGCTGTTTTACATTATTTTAGGTAATGACAGCAGCAGCTACCATAAAAACAACCATAAAGTAAGACATGTTGACATATATTTAGCTTAGACATGGCAAGCTGTCAATTTATGAGCATAACCATCTCTATATCTGATTTTCAGGGGTTTGTTTCTTAGACCACTTTTGGCATGAATTTCTGAATCAGTCAGGAGTGAGAAACGATGCCATGTATTTCGACATGGGATTTAATGTCAAGAATTGTTAACCAGATATTGGAGAACTGAAAAGGCAAAAAAAGTATTATAAGATAATAATTGCAGAAAACAGATCTCATTCACAGGCTGGGGCAGCAAAGGGAAGAGGCTGGAATTGTTACAATTTAAGGCTCAACAGAGAGACCCAGACCTCTGAGGAGAAGACTCCCCCTGGTAGGTGCTGGTGGCTCTGAAACTGGTTCTGGGAGCATAGGAAAAACTACAAACTGGAATAACTTAAGGCATTGAAGGAAATTATTGCTGTCTGGGTGAAGAAGCATGGCTGAGGTAATGCTCACAGGAAGGGGAGCAAACCTGCTGCTTCTTCCTTGTCCTACCTCCTACTCACCCTCTGGTATCTCTATTGGATGCAATGGATACAGTTGGAAATGACAAAATGTGGTTGTTATGGTTGCAGTGACAGCATTATAAAGCAAAGAGTGGAAAGGTGCATTTGACCCTTAGAAACAATATCTTAATAATCAGCATATCTAACTAACTTTTATATATATTTTGCTTTTCAGGGAAGTGTTTTAAAAGACAGTTTCAGTGTTTTTGTAATGGGAATAAATTCACCAGTTCAGTTCTTAATATTTCCCATTATTACATTTGAATTTGACACTTTCTCTCCCCAGATGATAGTTCCAAATGCTACTGATTCTTCTGAAGATGCTTTGCACTGTGCTCTAAATTTATTCTCCACACCAGATAAAGGCGTGAATCACAGGGACCTGTCCTTTATTAGGTGTTACAACTCTAAGAATGCAAAAGATTAAGTTGATTAACATTTTCAATCATATTCATACTCACAGAATTTTATTAGTGTTATGATATTACTAATATACTTCCAAATGTTTATTTACATAATTTAAATCACTATACCATTTTAACAATTTATATTTTATTAAGTTACTATATCTACCATTTGAATGTTTATCACATGGCAAACATGAACTAGGTGATTCACATATATTATGTCGCTGTTAATTTACTCTCTTTCAGAACTATTATTATCCTCATTTTACAGAGAAAATGTCAACTTCAAAAGGTTAAGCATCATATCCAAGGTTCTCCCATTTCTGTGTGGCAACACAGGGATAGAATTTGGTCTGGATGATGCCAAAGCCCAAGCTTTGCTCCATATCCTACTGTTTCTACATGAAGATTAAGTTTGTATGGAGTGATACACTTGGAAATTGGCAGAGATTTACTTAAATAAAAAGGTACAGAAAACTGCTGACATGGTATTGCTAATTTTTAAGTGGTATCAGTTTTAACACAATGTTAAAATATAGTTTAATTGTAAAAAAATATTTTCTAGGTAATTCATACATAGTTTTAATTTTTAAACCTTGAACAATTTGAACATAGCGAAAACTACAGAGAATAAAAAATGTCTTCTGAATTGTCAAAATAAATGTTACAAAATCCCTATATTAAAAAAATACCAGTCTATGGCCCTGCCACCCTGAACATGCTGGATCTTGCCTGATCTCGGAAGCTAAGCAGGGTAGGGCCTGGTTAGTACTTGGATGGGAGATCACCTAGGAAGATAAGGTGCTGTAGGCATTAAAAAGAAAATACCATAGCAGAGATTGATATTTAGCCATCAAAATCCATTCTCTGCCTCTTTCTGGGCACTGAATTAGACTACATTACCCAGGCTCCCTTGCAGTTATATGTGGCCACATAGGATCATAAGTCATGCGTGAACTTCCTGATCTGGCCCATAAAACTTTCCACCATCATGCCTTCATCTCTTTCCTCTCTCTCTGGTGGATACAGATGATATCAAGACTTTAGAAGATGGAAGGAACTCAAGCCAGAAGACACCTGGATAGATGATTTATCTTATGGAAGATAACTACCCTGGTGACCTCCACCCCTATCCTGGGCTTTTCAGGGTATGAGAAATAAACTTCTATTATGACTGAGCCATTTCACATTTGAGTGTATTTGTTTCTACTGCTTTTTTTATCCTTAACTAACATACACTTGACTTTTAATAATTACATTAATAACAATACTAAAAATAATAATAGCTAATATTTATTAAGCTCTTCCTAAAGTGTTAGAAACTGGTCTCAGCACATAGCATATATTTACTTATATTTACCTTTAGTGTGAAAGACTTTGCCAGGCCTTAACTCAGAACTTTATACTTTGTACATAGCATAAATGAGCCTAGTTAGATGTTCTTACAGTTCAAGTTGGACTAGAGGAAGAATACTAGAAAACAAAGAGAAAGATTTAGCTGTAAATATGATCACATATAGGAGCAAGAATTGATAACTGATAGCTTGGTGGCAAAGAAAAAAGGCAAAGGAACACATAAAGCATATAAGAAAAAAATGCAATCTGGGGCCATTTGGTCTAGAGCCATAGCTCCACCAATCCTTAAAATCTTTGAGGGAATTGCAATATAATTGCTCCTTTCAATAGCTGATGTTTATAATGATGACTAAAGTTATTGAAAAGTTAAGTCATGTTCCCTAAGCTCTGTTTAAGAAAGTAGTAAAGTGTAACAATATGCCTGTGAATATTTTCCAACTGACATGGTCAGCATTCAAAAAAATCCTGCTGCCTAAGGCGTGTGCTTTAGTTAGCTAGAATATGCACTTATATGGAATAGCAAATTTCTAAATTATGGTACGTTACTGTACATTTGTTTATCAGAGAAACCATCCTTTGAAACATCACAACTATAAATCCTGTAGGAGATTCAGTTGCATTTTAGATTTAATAAAATGCAGAATATCAGGGACAGTCTTTATTTTTTAATGTATTCTCATTGACTGGAAACAAACAACCCCTTCTGCAGACGTGAATCACAAGATCTCATCCTCACAGGTTGTCACCTAGGCTCACAGTTCATATTTGGTGGTTATCTTTCCACTGTTGTCATTCTGGGACCTATACCATAAATGGTGTAACTGATCTGGGCTGCTTTCCTGCTGGAATCAGAAATAGCCATACTACCAAATATTACTACACAATCAGCCTGGGGGTTGCATTTAGATTATCCTTGATTTCTATACTTGGAGAATGTATGCTTTAATTTTTCTCCTATGTTAAAATTGATAATGCATGGGAAAGAAGATATCTGTTCATGATACTGACTTTATAAAGTGGGTATGATATGCTTTATAATAGCAATGCTGTACCATCAAATGTGCATTTATGATTGAGACCAGCCAGCCTACTTACAAGTAAAAAGACTTACAAGTAAAAACACTGGGAAATGGGAACAAACCCAACTACGAGGCAAATAATAGAAGCTGCTTTCTCCTACATAGTAGGAAAATTTCGAGAGTGCAAATTTGGTGATCATGTTTTTCCAACCCATCCCTCTAAATGCACTGAGACCTATAAAGAGCCAAATCCATTATTCACAAGAAAAAGGCTAGGGAAGGAACTAAGACTATTACATTAGAAGCAGTACAGTCTTACTTGGCAAAACATATGACTGATACCCTTTATAGCACCACAAATCATTTTTTTGTTGTTTTTTTTTTTTGCACGTGTATACACTAAACAGCTGTCACTTCTTTTTATACCTGTTATGAATTTTTAAAAAGTGCTATCAAAGCACTTGTTTTACTATCATTTTACTGTCTTTTTCATTTTCTTTTTCTTTTTTCCTTTTACAGTAGGTCTCAGAGAAGCCTGGATGCACATCGTAGAGCTCATTAGGTAGGGAAGGAATAATGTTCAGTTGTGTGTAGATTCTCTGTGGGGACGTAGGATATTTATATGTGGTATAAACTGTAGGGAGCCAAGTAAAAATTCTATGACAGTGAAAATAATATAATTTTGACAATATTTTACCATTAGAATAAAGATACTTGAATTAGACAACTTTTTCTTCATCATTAAGGATTTAAAAAATATTTTAACTTTTTATTAAACTCTACATACTTATGGAAAAGTTAACAAATTCTAAGAGTACAGCTCAAAGAATTTTTACCAAACACTCACGTGACTACCACTCCGATTAAGAAACAGAATGTGACGAAGAAATAGAAGCTCCCCCTGCAGTTGTTATGTCCACTGTTCCAAGAAAACTACTCCCCTAACTTCAAACATTGGAGATTAGTTTTGCATACATGCATGTACACACTGGAATCAAACAGTATACGTGAACTTCATCCACATTGTTGCATGTAGCTGTACTTTGTTCATTCTCATTGATGAATGAGATTCTACTGTATGGAAATACCCCAGTTTATCTATCCATTCTAATACTGATAGGTCTTTGGGTATTAACCAGTTTTGAGCAATTAGGAGTAGTATATTAGTATGAGCCTTTTGTACATGTGTTTTGGTGAACATGTGCTAGTGCTTTTTTACTTGATTTATATCTAGGCATCGAATCCATAGGTCATAAGATATGTTCAGGTTCAGGTTCAGATACTGACAGTTTTCCAAAGTGATCATACCAATTTATACTCCCACTAGCAATGTCTAAGAGTTCTCATTGTTGCATATCCTCATTGAAACTTGGTGTGATCTGTGTTTTTTATTTTAGCCATTAAGTTAGATGTGTGGTAATAATCATATTATGATTTTAATTTGCATTTCACTGATGACTAAGGATGTTAAACAGAATGAGAATTTTTGTTATTTTCAAATAAATATGTATTTTACAGAATCCTGAGACAGATCTCTAAGATGATCCAGTCCAGGGATAGCAAGTGTATGGCACACCTACCCCCACTAAACTCCCATAACACCCCTGCCTATTATACCCTTGGGATATACTGTTAATTGATCACTGGGCCTGGATTCAGCTTCAGATTCCTTCCTAATACAATGCATTACATAGTAATTTCCAAGAAGACACAATAAGCTCACAAGAGAAATCTTATTTATCAGATGAAGTTTATCAAAGGCAGAAAGGTAAGAACAGTGCAAAAGGCTTAGGTAGACTGCTCTGAGTTTAAATTTCAGATCTGCCATTCACCATGGCAGAAAAGAAGATCTTTGTTTATGACACTGACTTTATCAAGTGGGTATGACTTGCTTTCACAGTACTAATGTTCACTTCATTGAGCTGAATGACACTGACAAGTTACTTCATCTCTAGGAAGCATTACTGTGAGGATTAACTAAAAAAATATTCAGATAGTTTTCAGTTCTATTTGTCCTTCCCCTTGCTCAAAGATAGCTTTCTTTCTCCTGGGGACAAATCTTTCATAATTTCTGTGAATCTACCTGCTCTTCAATTAGTATGCTTCCTAAAAGCCTACTGAAGGTGGTAGGAATTTAGGCAATGATTTTTAGTCATCAAGAGAATAAAGTCTTTCCCAATTTTTGTCTAAAGCAAGATTATTACTTCTGGGTCATTTAAGTCATCATTTATAACCATGATAAAGGAGGTAGGAAGATTCAATGATGGAATTACAGGAAGAAGCAGGTAATTTTCCCTGACACTTACAACGGTGTACACCACTTTCTGATGTTTTGTGAAGTACTCATGTACTCACCCTCTCCTTAGCAGATATCTTCAAACTGTTTCATGACCAACAACGATGTCAACCATTAGCCAATGGTACAAAGGTGCTCCTGCCCAAAGGAAACTATAAAAACAAGGGAAAACAATAAAAATGTCTTGGCAACTCTTTTCAAGTACCTTTACTTGGTTCCAATGTCCTCAGCCTGCCCCTATAGGCAGGTAGAGGATCATACCTCTGTGCTGTCTACTCATCTTAGAAGGGCCTCTCTTCCTTTACACAAGCTCAAACTATTTTAATTGCAATTCAGAAATCTAAATGGTTCTGAATGCTGAATTTTTTTTCATAACTCATTTATGAAATGGTAATACCTTATCTAATCCAAACTTATTTCATGGCAAAAAAAACTTTCTCAAACTAATATGAGCATGTTTATCGTCTTTACTTAATCTACATTGTGGGGACATTTATACATTTTGCTGCAGGAGTGCTGGTCCAGACTAGGTTGGGAGTGGTACTGAGTCATGGCAACCAGTCAAATTATCTTTCAAAATCTGAAAAATATTGAATTTTGAAATAATTCTGGATCCAAGAGTTTTGGATAAACAACTCTACACCTGTACTAGGCTTACAATAGACCTTGCTCTCAAACCCCATGTCTTACGAGTGTTTACCTTTTAATCTGACCTATTTTAAAGAGATGGAAATTAAAAAAAAAGGCACAGGCTTTCACTTAATAGAGCAGCCAAAATATAAAAATTTGAAAGTACCCAGGGTGGAAAAGGATATGTGGAAGCAGAGAATCTCATATACTATTGGTGAAAATGTATATTGGTGCAAACTTTTTAAAAGACTATTTTCTTTGAGAAATTAAAATGCATATGTACTTTGATCCAGAAATCCTTGTACAAAGTACCCTGTAGAAAGAATCAAAAGAATATGACAAGGATATGCCATATTGAATATAATAGAAAAATATAAAATTAAAATAAAAGTTTATAACTAAAAGACTAGTTAAATACATTTCAATATAACTATACAGAATAATACAATGCAACCTAAAAAAAAAAAAAAAGAAAATGAAATGGACTCTTACGTAATGATATGGAAAGGTCTCCAAGATAAATCTCTAAGTGAAACAAGAAATTTGCAAAACAATGTGTGAGACATGTGTATATAATATTATATATAATTTTGATACTGTCTCAGGATATGCTTATATTTTAGATAAGACAATTTTTTTCTTATACATATTTTTATGGAAAATGACAGGTGGTGATGGTTGGAGATAAGAACAAGTGAAGGAAGCTTTTACCTTTCATTGTATATATTTTTAACTTATTGCTTTCCCATGTACATGTTCTGCTCTTATTATTGGTTTGCCAGGAAGCTTGTGAAATTCTCACTGGCTCAGATACAGTACTTGTCATCAAGCATATTTCCTGAGCCTAGAAGTGCCATAAAAGGAAGACTCCAGCTACCAAAGACCCCAATCACATTCTGGTTAAGCTGACTTCCACTGACCCAAGAACTACAGTAAGAAGAAACTCTCTAGATGACATCATGAAATTTCAGAGATGACATTCTGCCAAATATCCAATAATCACCTCCAACTATCCTTTAAATGTATCTTATGTGAGTCATGTTAGCTATATTTTTGCCTTTCTAATCCAATTGTATGATATGTGCTTCAGCTCTCGGTGTGGTGCTACAAGCCAACAGGAGTCTGTGATTGGCAAATGGGATTGAATCTTAATCTGAGTGTAATGATGTAATTTCTTTCACTTCCTATTTCCCCACCTTACCCAGTATGTAAAAGATGACTTACATCTTGGTATTTATGACCTGTGCATTGTCCTCTCCAATACTTCCTGAGTGGTGGCTAGAATCTCTTAGTTTAAGTGGAACAGCAATCACAGGATGAGAATCTTTATGGACCCCTTCAAATCTATTCCAAAAATTTAACTGCTATAAACTTATCTGGTATTGCAATTGGATTAGAAAGACAATAATAAAGAGCAGAGTCACCTTTCACTGTTAGACCATATGTGTTATGTTTAATATTACTTCTGTCCAGTAGAAACATAAAAGAAAATAATTTGGTTGGTCAAGCTACTGAAAGATTCATGTATTCTTAAGAATTAGATGCCTGATTACCCTTTAGTCTCTGAGTTTAAAGTCTTCTCTGCTTTTCCTAACTCATTCATTTTCAAACACTTAAAAAATGATCTAAGTTCATCCCAGTCTCCAGTTAAATCTTGTATGTAGAACACTCTTATCCCTGATCTTTGCAAGACTGGCTCCTTCTGGTTTTCTAGATCACAGCTTAAATGGCACCTAGATTTGTTATTGTGATAAAGCACTGTCACATTTAAATTCTCTATATGTTACTTATCATCTATTTCCTTTACTTGCTATTTATTCAAATACTGTTGGTTTATTCCTTCCCCGCCCCCCTGCCCCGACACATGAATGTAAATGTTATAAAAACAGAAATGTCTGTTTTGATTGTCAGTATATTCTCTGGAACATGATAAGCATTCAGTAACCATTTGATGGAAGAATAAGTGAATGAATGAACACATTCTGTCATCTCTCATCCTCTAGAAGGGTAGTTAGATATTTGGGTGGTGAAAAACAGATATTGCCTTTCTCTAGGAGGAAAAAGGCCAGATAAAATGAGGAAATAATATCTTAAACAAAATGAAGCCTGAAGGCCAAGGGCCCAGGTTGTCTATAAGGAAGAGTTTACCAGTAGCCTCTAATGTCTTCCCACAGCTTCCTTACATATCTGATTCAGACGACTACACTCACTAATGGAGGAATGTCATTGTAGGCTAGAGGTATGTCTAGCTCTCTAGAAGTACTTCTGAGATGCACCATGTTCCAATCTGTCCATGATTACTGAGAACTGAAGATATGAAAGACAGCAAAGGCCAAAATGGTGGGCTCCAATGGCCTTCCATGGACAGACTTGCATTAATAAAACCTTTACACAAATGTTTAGGCATCATCTACTGCATAAGCATAAGGAAAATCTTTTTTTTTTTTTTTCAAATTCTAAAAACACTCATGAGAAAGAGGAAAATTGACAGTAATGGAAAATGTTAATAGTATAATTATATCAAAGAAGATAATTTGATTCAGTGATACATGTGCATCTTAATCTTGGTATTTTTCAGTTGAACTTTTCCCCCAGGTTAAGTTTTTCTTTTTCTAAGACATTATACATGAAATGTTTCACATAGCATGTTCATATTCTGTTATATTAATATTTTTTCTTTGAAAGCTTGTGCTGGCAATCTAGCCCTCTTCTTTACCCAATGCACATGAGAAAACTTACTGACTGCAGTAGGCCCATGTCTCCCCTTAAACGAGGACTGACAGGCAACATTAGACTTTGGTCAAGGGTACAAAAAAGGTAAGCAGGGTAAGGGCAATTTTCCTTGAGCTGCTTTCTTTAAATCTGAGGCAAATGCCAACCTGTTCTGCTAACCTGTTTCTTTTTATGCTCACCAGCTCCAGGAACAACTACCTAATCATTTCTCTCCCATAGAGTCATTCTTGCATGCTACCTCTGTGGTAGACACATAGCCAAGCACTGACGTCATAGTAGTGAATGGACCCAAGCTTCTGCTTTCATGGGGCTGATAGTCTAGCCACTTAACAGAGAAATGCCTCAGGATTGCAGAATCTTAAATATCATAGAGGAAATATTCTTAAAAATTTCTTACATGATAAGCTCAGTAAAATGAAGAGTACTTATGATTTAAGTCAGATGCAGGGGCTCAGCGTTGGTGTTGAGGAAAAAGATAAAAGTTAAAAATTATAAAAGGAGGCATTAAAAATCAGACTTACCCAGGAATAACAACAAAAATAATAAACACATGCTAAATGTATCACTCAGTGGTCAGCAAACCTTTTCTGGAAAGAACAAAATAATAAATATTTTAAGTTTTGTGGGCCAGAGATTCTGTTGCAACTATACAACTTTTCTACTGTGGCACAAAACCAGGCATAGACAATGTGGAAATTACATGACCAAGGCTATGTTTCAATAAAACTTTATTCACAAAAACAGTCGGCATGCTGGATTTGACTCACATACATATTTTGCCAATCCTGATCTAGGTCCATCTGTTTCTAGCAATCCTTTATGATGAAGGTTATACACTTCGGAATTGCTCTAACTCATCCTGCATCCCTAACTTCTGCAAGTTGGTGAATAAAGAAAAATATGAAGGAAAGCAAGCCTAGGAGATGCTATATGTTAAAGGTCTCTAACTTCTAAGTTAAGTGCCATAATTTCAGTAACTGGCTTTATCAAGGGAACCTCCAGCTTTACCTCCTGTGAGAAGGCACACTCACAGGCTCCCTCTACCGTGCTCCCATTTCACATGGTGAAAGCATCCAGCATTGTGTGTGCACTTTTCTGCATGTATAGTATACTTCATTAGAAGTTAAACTGACAAATGAAAATGGACAGTATTTATCACATGGAACCATAGACTGGTTATTCCCATGTCTGAACTTTCAAAAGACTGCAAGAAACTCAAGGGTAGGGACTGTTGTTTTACTTCTTAGTCCAGAGTGTAGCTCAATGTTGGCAAGTGGTATATGGTCAAAATTCATGAGTTGAATTCATGCATTCATGAGTAGAGGTAAGATTTAGATGAGCATAAAGGGAGGTAAGAAATACATTTCCTAGAAGGGGAGTCATTTATGATCTGAGACATGGATGTACAACAGAGCCTCAAGAGGCAAGAGCAGGGAGAAGGTGAGCATAACTCGAGTTGGGACTTTGTTGGGGGAATGCCCGGGAGTCTATTTCACTAAAATGGTGGCACTGCCCTCAGTGAAGTAACTCGTCTTTCATTACAGAGGAGCAAAATAATGATCACAGATATTTTCATATGCAATTTTAGTGACATTAATTTCTCTTCCATTCCCTGATGAAGCCACATTACTATCTCATAAAAACATTTAGGCGACACTCCAAATATTTTCATGTTATTCTCTTTTTTAGTACCTGTGGATATGCTTTGGCTAGATTTCTATTTTAATCTATGCTTCTTCTTGTTCTTTCAGTTTTAGCTTATTTTTCAGTTTCTCTGCTTTAAATTGTTGGATGCAGTCACCGAATAGTCTTCGGTATACCTCTATGAGGAGTCTCAGTGCATTGTCCATCAAGCCACATATTCTATTGTTCCAGTGGGTCTTAGAGTTACTGTACAAAGATGGAAACATAATGGGTAGAATCTTTACTGCATCGTCACTAATTATTTGCTCTTCCTCTACCTTTCAAATCACTTGCAACCTTTTTAGCTTAATCACTACGAATAACTAGAAGAAACAACTCATAAAGCGAGGTTACTAAAATGTGCTGAGATACCTTTTGTATTCTCTGCTACTGGCAATACAAGCTTGTCCATCCTCCTTACTCAATCCCACAGGCTGAGGAAGCCTTCATCTGAGAGGTTTCAGGTAACTTGAAAAGAAACATCATTTTATAGTCCACAGCACTTCGTAGTTGATGAAGTAGTTACCAAGCCATCTTCATACTGAGGGGCCTATTATCTTTTGATAACATTTGTCTATTAATAGATTAGTCTTCCCAGGAGCCTCAGCTGACAGGTGATTAATATTCAGGGTCCACCCCCAGATTAATCATCTTGAGATACTAGGAGGTGAAACACCCACTGGGCCCAGGTAAAAGCAGTTAAGCTGCCCTCTTCCCCACCTTTTCTTGCTGTTTTTTCCTCAGTATTTTCACTATATTTTTAAACATAGGTTCCTCACTATATGATGAAAACAGAAAAAGTCAAATAATGTCAAAGTCAAAACTCAAAGTCAGTCAGTGGTTGAAAAATGGTACAATTAAAAATAAAAAATAATTTACTAAATTATAGGGAAATATTTTGCATATATTTTGAAGCATCTTATAATTGGTAACTAATGACTAATGCCAAACAACAAAATTTTTTGATTTTGTGTCTTCTCACAATCTTTCCAACGGTATCCAGCCTTGAATAAATACTTCCCTTCCCTCTCCCCACTTTTGGGACTTCATATAAGTTCTCAGTTTAAACAATTATATCCCATTAATGCTTCTCCCACTCCAATATGCTGGACTCTTAATTCTTTCACAAACCATTGTCAAAACAGCTAATAATCCTAACCCAAGCATCTAGTGAGTGAAGTCCAGTGGGGAATACTTGAAAATTATGACAAAAACCAGCCACATTGAATTAATGTGCAACAAAAGGCATTAGAGAAATTAGCTAATTTACTGATTTACTTAAAATTATAATCTTGAAAATAATAACTGCGGTAGTAGGGAAATGATGCTAATTAGGTGGCCCGGTAATGGGAAAGAGGCAGGGGAGAAGTCACTTTGCCATCCATAACCCAGCCCTTCACTCCTCAGGCAGTGAACGCTTGCATTCTGTCATAAGCATGGAACTATTTGGAAGATGTAGATTTGTAGATTTCAATGGCATTGAGATTTTCAGAAGAAAACAAAACATGCCAGTTAAGAAGACATCATCATTAACTTCAAAGCACAGGAAAGAAGGACCATAAATGACTAAAGCAAAGTCAGATGACAATACTTATTGCTTTTGTTTTCCTCCAGGGGCTGATTTCTTCCTTTTCTTTTTTTGCTTTTTGATGGTGCAATACTCTGTCCACCCCCAGAAAGATTCCAAAATCTTCCCTCAGTTTTTTATTCCCACAGTTGGCAACCTACACTACTAGGAAATCCATCCTTAATACAAATCTGAATGCCTTGTACTGTCATTTGGGTTTAAATATATTTTCCCTGAGCTCTGGCCTCAGTAAAAATAGCAGACAGCTGGTCACCATGTTCCACACCATAAACCTGTTGGGAGGAAGTATGGCCAAAGGGGTTGGCTTGCATCAGAATCGCTTGGAAAGCTTGTTAAAACACAGATTTCTGGACTCTACCCCCAGAGTTTCTGATATATAGGTCTAGTGCAAAGTCCAAAAATTTGCATTTCTAATATGTTCCCAAGTTGTACTGATGCTGCTGGTCCTGGCACCATACTTTGAGAATCACTGCTCTCAACCAATCCCAATTCTACTATTTCCAAAGCTATGACAGTGGTTCCTAAACTCTGGAAATCACCTGGAGAGCCTTAAAAATTCCAATCATTTTATACCAAGTAAATCAAAATGTCTATGTAGGCAGGCATCAGTACTTTTCAAATCTCTCCAGGTGATTGCAATATAGAGCTGAGTTTGGGAACCACTGAAACTTGGGATGAGGCCTGAAGACAAAGGGAAATATACCAGAGGCCAGAAGAAAGAGGAAGAACAGCGCTATTTTGACCTCGGGACAATCCTTCTTTTTCCCTAGTGTCTTTTCTCATCCATCAGATGAGATGACTATATTCCTCTCCAGAATCAGTAGCAAGAAAATTACTTCAAACGAGTAAAATGGTTTTGAAAATTAGTAAGCAGCCTAGACATGTAGGGCATGCCTGGTGACTGTTAAGGGTAAGATGCCAAAGTTTTGACACCAGAACACCTGGGTCAACACCCAGATTCTGACTAGCTTTGTCACTTGAGCAAGTTAATTTAAGTGCTGTGCATTATAGTTTCCTCCCTTGTAAAAAGAGAATGACCTAACCGTCCTCATGAGGTCCCTCAAGAGCAATTTTACTGTTTGCCCAGGACGTAGTGGGTGCTCAATAAATGGCTTATGGCATATTTGATAGGATCATCCCTTGATATAGATAAAGCACCCCCTTAGGAAATATTTCAAATAGAGGTTAGTGAAATTAACAGTGGAGAGGCTAGAAAACAGCATCCAATAGACTTCCCATAAGCAGACAATAGATAACTGTGGGTGAGTGAAGATTCAACTTGGTTTAAGTAAGTCAACGATTGGGTCTTAAGACAGCAGCATCCTTAGAATTATAGTTTCACCATTTCCTTCCTCCTGCATCTGGACAATACTCACGCTGCCTGGACACTGTACGTACTGCTTATTTGTTTGAATTTGGGAGTATCTTCAGATCTTGTATTTGATATTTTGTTTCATGTTTTCTTTTGGACTAGACTGCAAACTCCTTGAATTTTCTGAGGTTCATGTTTTCCTAGCACACCCATGGGCTGATAATTCTGGATGGCTGGTAATCCTGAAGTTCTCATCTATTTTCACATTTTAATTTACCCTCTACACAACTTCCAGAATAATTTTTTAAAAAGCTAAATGCCATCTCTCTATTTAAAAAGTCTTCCAAAGTTTCACACTACTCATAGACTCCAGTATCACCTCCTTAGAGTAGTTTATAAGGCTCCTTGTGATCTGGCTCTTGCTGACTTCCCAAGCTTGGCAGAGGAACAGTAGCCATGGTGCTGGTGTCACCTAGATTTGGGCTTGAAATCCAATCCAGTCTCTGACAAGCTGTGTACCTGCGAAAGAGTTCTCTAACCTGCCTGAACCTCAGTTAAGTTATCTGTAAAATGAGAGAAATACTACCTCCTTTCAGATTTGTTGTAACACTAGAACTAATAAATGCGAAATGCCTGTTCAATAACTATGAACTGCGTTCCTGATCATCTCACATGTATAGGCCTGACCCAGGAATTATGAGTTCCCTCAAGCACTGTATGCTACACTAAGCCTCTTCACCTTTGAATGGGCATTTTACTACCTTTCAAGTTGGAAAACTCTCACCCTTCAGGATGCAGGTGAGCAAGATCACTTCTGTGATGCCTCCTTAACCCATACATGCAGAGCTGCTCTCTCCTCTTGGTGCCACTGCCATTTTGGTACAGAGCTTTATATGTCACAATTGATTGCAATTAATAGTTTATATTTCTATCTCTCAAACCAGCTAGAGGGTATTACAAAAACCGGGGAACATCCCATAATTATTTAGCATAGTATGTGACTTGCACACAATAGGGGTTCAGTGTTAACATCTCCCTTCTCACAGTTTGTCCTCTATATTCATTATAGACTGAATAAGGGCTCAAGTTCATATATAACCTTATATGTAGAAAGCTCATAGAGGGTGTCCTAGACCCTTTCTACTCAGAGACCAGGAGCATAGATATCATTTGGGTGCTTTTCAGGACTAAAGAACATCAGGCCTCTCTCCAAACTTCCTGCACCAGCACTGCACTTTAATAAAACCCCAGGTGGTCTGAATGCACTTTACAGTTTGAGAAGAGCTGTCCTAAATATCTCTGTACACCCACCAGAGGCACACATTAGGCATTGGATAAGTGAATGAAAGTGTGAATGATTCATTGCACATTAGCAAGAAAGAGGAAGCTGCTCTAAAGATATTTCAATCACAGCACAATAGTGATTATAGCAAGAGTCCTATATTTTAGACCATATAACACTGTGTTGATGATTTAGAAGCTCCGTGCTCACAGGAGGTCCTGAGAAGCATCACTCCTTATTTCTACTGGTAAAAATTGAAGTAAGAACAAAATAAAATTATCTATCTCAGCCCAGATACTTGTATAAAAGGAGAAAAATCAGAATCACAGAACTAAAACTGAAACAACTAAAATCTAATCTTCCAGTGGAGAAGGTAGCAAAAATCATGAAGAATAACATGTGCACTATGGACAAGGGAATTTTAATTTACTACCTGTTTCAGAGAAAGAGATGACCATGAACATGAGATTAATCCAAAGTCAACAGCATTGTGAGCAACAGGTGCTCTAAATGAGGACAGCATGCCATTTAATTGAACATGGCAATTAGAATATTGTAATTAAAAATCCCTTTTCTTCCACATCTCTGTTAATGCTATGAAGAATGTCACGTAGTTGTTCTGAGCTGTAGGTGCAGTCCTTTCTCTTACCTCCTAAATTAACATTACAGACTGAATAAGGGCACAAGAGAAAACAACTTTTACATCCAACATTCTCCCTTACACCTTGAACTCAGGTTCAAGTGACATCATAGTTTGGGAATCCATTCAGTGAAAAAATGCTCCCATATACAACAGTAATTATATAGCAAGACAACATACTTCTCAGACACATTTGATCATAAAGAAAGTACTCATAAAACTTCTGCACAGTTGTAAATTTGTCTTACGTTCTTTTCTGGAAAAAAAGGAGCAACCATGTAATTTAAGTCAAAGATTACAATTTCCAGGTAACTTTTCAGCTTACTTTTTTTGGTGGTGTGGGTATAGGGCTAGAGTTGACACACTGGGAAAGGTGGTATTAGAAACACCAGCAAACATAAAAGCGAGAGACAACTCATTTTTACTTCAATTTTCTTTAAATTCTGGAAGAATACCTGCCTATGAATTAGCAGAATAGAGATACTTTATTCAGGAACAGAGCCTTTTTTTTTTTTTTTTTTTTTTTTTTTAAGATCTTGGGCAAACAAATGAACAAACAAAAAGTCCTAAATGAAACTAAGAGAAAAAGGCATTTGGAGTATTTGCTTTGCTATCTTGTTCTCAGAAGAGTTCAAACATCACAATAGTTTGCAACCTTTTTGGTTGGATACTCTTTTTCATCACTTGACAGATGAGAAAGATTTTCTAAACTTTTCTAAGCCACCGACAGGACACCTCTTTTCGCCTAAGTGCCTCGTCAGCAGATTCCTGGAGCCTGGCTGTAAAAGTACTTGTTTCCACTTTTCCCCAATCTCGGAAAGATGTCTCTTAAGCTATAGTGAGGCAGAGCATAGCCATTCAATTATTCAAATACTAGAAGTCTATAAAAGAACATTGTGCTGCAATTGGTTTCTTAATTTGAGTGAAACAGCATGCCCAAACACATGCGCAGATCCTGAAAATAAATCTCCACACAACATCTTCTGATTCAACCATGTTGCAGGATGCATTTTTATCAATTTTGAGATAACTTGCAGAATATGTAGACCACAACAATATGATCACAACATCACAGAGGGAAAAATAAACCTCAAATTAAACTTTTTATATTGCTATCAATAGTAGCAACAACAGATTTTATTTTTTTGCCTTTTTTAATACAGATGTTCAGATTTCAATTTCCAGAATGCTTTTAAATGTATCCAACTGTTTTAATGTGACAAATGCCATTTAGTGCCCACTCCACAAATATTCCAGTCATATTTAGCTACATGCATTTATGTCTACAACCACTCAGAGAGTAAGTGGAAAAAAAACCTAACCAAACAAAAACCGAAGTAAAAGATAATTGTGAAGTCTATAAAATTTGCATCTATCCCATGTGAAACAGATGGTGGATTTTATCGAAGGCATAAAGCAATGAGCTGTCCAGTTTTTAAGATTTGGTTTAGAAGCAGCAGTTTCCTAGAGATGAAAGGCAAGTCACTGTTTCTGCGCATTTCCTGTTCGCCAAGGACTCACCTGTGCTTAGAAAGAGGGCAGTAGCTTGAGAATTCATTTTCTTAATGAAATCACAAAATTCCCATAAACAGGCTAAGTTCAGCTTCCAACCTTTGCCATCAGGAGACAGTGCACCCTCAAACCTCAGAAAAGCAGTCTAGATAGCTCAGTGCACATGTTCAATTCTCTGTATATCTTGCAAAAACAAAAACAAAAACAAAAACAAAAACAAAAAAACCTTTCACTCACGTGTGAGGATCTCTTTATTGCAGTTGACATGGGCTTGCCCAGGGGACCAACTTGTTGTTCCATAAAGATCCTTAAATAGGCACTACTGATGAAACATTTAATCCAAGCCTCGGGATCAAATGGCTGCTACTGGCAGGGACAGTGATAGAAAAATCTATTCTCCAATTAAATAATTGCACATGAAGCTAGGATGGTTCATTATGTCCCTTAATCTAGTTCAGCTTTTCTGGAAGACAGCCGATATGCTTCATATTTTATTTTAATATGTATGTAGTACTTTTGAGATCATGGATCATTTTAAACATTTCTTGAAGGAAACTATTTCTTTCTCTCACATGAAAAATGGAGTATGAGCTTGAACAAAAGATGCTTGTTATGATACACCATACAGCAATTATTCATTTAAGTACATATTGGCTGTTTCTGAAATTCTCTGCTTTTGATTAAAATGTTGCACTTTATTTGGGAGGGGGTACATTTTTGTCTCCTAAATTTTGTCTCATAAATATTTTATTTTTGCCTAATCTGAACTGTTTATACAGAAAGTGAGAGGAGATTTGTTGACTTTATATTAAAGGGCTATATCCCAAAAGTCTAATAAAATCCTGTCCCCCCAAGGCAAAATCACCCACATTTATATGATAACATCAGACAATGGGAAGGTGGCTCAATGGAAAATGTCCAGAATGATATTTGGTTCTGAATTTAACTTCTTAAGAGTACAAGGGATTGTGAGTAAAGTGAATTTTAAGGGAGGGAAATTACATACTGAACACAGGCAGTGAAATAGTTCTTAAGATTAGAACACTTGTGCAAAACAAATGTTTTGTTTTGCAAAATACTTGTGAAATGAAAAGCTGTTAGAACTAAGAACAAATATCAGGAGGTTGAAGAGGTTTAAAAATATTCTATACATATTTGAATAATTTCTCCAACACTTTCCCCACAAAAAAACAATAAAGTGCATGCTTCTTATCTCCACAGGGGTTTTATTTTGAATGAAGTTCTTTCTGATGACATGCAAAGTGCCAAGTTCCTTCTGATGAAAAGCTAGCTCAGAGTGTGTCCCTTACCCATTTCAAAGAAATGGATTTTTAATTCTTCAAAGTTGTCCTATGTCTGTGTTATTTTGTGCTTTCATTCAGATTAACTATGGATTTTAGTTACTGCTTTCTGTCATTTGGTTAATGAATATTTTTCTGATAAGTCACATCAGTAGACTTGAATTGAAGTTACATCCCACATTAGGTCAATACTAAGGGATTGTTTTCCAAGATTCATTAATTCTTGTACCATTAAGTGAGACTGAGTGCTAATGTCCCAACATCTGGGAACTGTCTTTCTCCTAATATCAAAAGGTTCTGATTTAACAAGGTATACAACCTATGAAAAGCACTCTTCCCATTCTGACTTTAGCATCATTCACATGGGAACTATTTATCAATTCAAACTTCTTTAAAGAGGAGGAAATGAATTGAAAATGTTTTTGGCTTCTCTTCCAGGGAGAGGCTCGTTATTGCTGAATCTCACTGAGATAAAACAATGCAAAATAAAACAAATAACTTTAAATAATGCTTATATCAGTATATGCATGACGAAATGAACTACAGCATGCTTGCCTTAGAACACTTTAAGTGCCACTTTAATGGTAAGAGCTGTTTTCTTAGTAAACAGAGTTAATAGATACTAAGCAGTATTTCAACATAGCTCTTGTCATAATTTGAGATATTTTTGTGGGATATGATCCAGTCCCCATTAGTGCTTACAATGTCCTTTGATTTTCTTTGTTACTTCCTTTATTTATCCCTGCTGGATCAACATTCTCAATCACTAAAATATTTCATGTAAATAAACCACCTAAAATCTACTCTATCTAATGATGTATTACTTTAATATGGCATTATAATTTATTTGCAAATACACACACACACACACACACGCACACATATATACACACATACTTTTTCTGAGGAAGCTATTGAAATATCATGAAATATCTTTAGCTGGCAGGGTACTTTTTATGAAGGAAACTAAAGTAAACCAAAAAGAAATGATAAAATCTGATATCTTCACAATGAATATTAAAGAAAAAATAACTGGCTCACTCTACTTTTTCTAGCTCTTGAGAAGAATCTCTAATTACTTTCAGAAACTTAGGATGAATCTTTGCATCCTTAAAAATGTGCAACTGAAAAAGTTCCACTGACTATTTTTGAACTAGTAACACCCAAAGGAAAAGGATGAGGAGAGAACTTGACCTTAAATTCAGCAAATACTAGAATTACAAGTAACACGAGCTACATAGTAATAAAGTTGCCAAAAAAAAAATCTGTATGTTCTTTTTTTCAATATTAGATAAAAGAGATTCATGCCATATAAAAAGAGCTTTCAACTGCTCCCCGGTCAATGGCCGAGCAACTCGTGAGGGACTCTGGAGTGATGTTTCAGTATTAATAAATTGAGATACAAGTGCCAGATTTCACTTTTGGAGTAGCATATATATCTGGTTCACCAAATAGCTCAGCTTTTCTTTATAAATGCTCCACAATGAATACATTAGCTTTAACATCTATTCTTTTGATAAGCCATCTTGAGGTGGTCTGACTTTTGTTTTCTTTACTTTCACAAACACGCTCCTCGCCATGATTAATGGCCTCCCATTGGGTATATGGAAAATTTCCCAGCCTGGTTCCCTTGAGAATGCTCTACTACATGGATTTCTAGGCAAAGCTAGATTAAAAGAGGAGGAGCATGAGCTATAGTGCCCCTACCCCACAGCCATCAATTATATACAGTTATAAATCAAAGTTTTCAGCTGAAACAAAGACCAGTGTGGCAAGCAAACAAGGGCGTTCACGGCAAATTGTTTTGAAGCCGAATAAAACTCTTGACGGAAAACAATGGAGTCAGCAAAGCCACCGTCAATATCACTCTAAAGTTTAGCTGATTTATGAAGAATTAGACATGGTGTATCAAGTCACTGGAGGATTGATTGAGAAAACAGTAAGGAGAAGTGTGAATAGCTAATATAAAACCAAAAGAAGCTTTTCCTTGATCACAAAAAGTTTAGCCAGATAATGTTTTTATCCATATGAATTTGACTCTTTGCTTTAGATCACTATTGTGAAATCTCTAATTCTCAAACACATTCTCTCTTTCTCTACCTACCTCCGTATTTGTTTTTGGTTTCTTTGCTAGCAAATTGTTGGCCTTTGTAACTTTCCTGTGAACCATGGTTTCAGGCTCACACTTTCCTTTCTATTTTGATCCTGCACTTGGAAGAATTTAATTCTACTTGTTTCAGATACTGTTTACATGCCCTCCATAAAAACCTATTTTAAAAGGAGAAACAGGAAAATATTGACTTTTGTGAAAACGAATAGAAATATCATCAGGGGGCAAAGCAAGTGTAGAAGGCATGAAGTTAAATAAATAATGCTATAGTTTTCTAGGTGTTTTTTATCCTTGAAGAGCCAACATTTGTCAAGAGCTTTCTATTTGAGGGTTACACCTCTTTAACACACCTGTAAAACATGTATGTACTAGGTGATAGAATGAATAGTAATTCTAATAGCAATCGCCATTACTATTACAACTTTTATTGAGCATTTACTATGTCCTAAGTATTCTTCAAAGCAATTTATGTGTTTTATTTATCAGAACAAACCTATGAAGCTTTTACTATACTATACTCTCCATTTTGTGGCAAAAGAAACTGATGCATAAAGAGGCTAACTTGCCTGAGGTTAAATGGTTCAGCAGTTATACAAGTAAGACACGGTAGATCCTGTTTTTGAAGTATAATTTCTTGAGCGCATGATTTTAACCATTACACCTAACCTCCCATTTGGAATAGAAATTAAAAAATATATATATCCTTCTTAAATTGCTCAAAATTGATTAGAAATCTTCATCAGGTAAACAATTTTCCTGAGAAAAGATGTCCATAGGTGCCCCACTCATTTTCTTACCTTAGTAATTTGTGGGAAACAAATTAAATGATATAGTAGACAGATATGAAATAAAAATCTTTTAAGATATATTGAGCATTTACAGTTATCTTGCCCACTCTTGATTCCTTTGTCTTAATAACAGAACTGCTCTTTCCTGTGGATAGTCCATTTCATATTCTTCTGGTAAGAACTGGACAATTGGTGGGCAAATGATTCGGTCTTAATTACAATTCATTACTCCTATAGCCAGAGTGTAATGTGAGTGAGTATGATGTGAGCCATTTCTGGGTCCAGACCATTAAGAGGTGAGTGATCATGTGTTATGTTCTCTTTTCTTTTCTGCCAAGAGACCTGGATGTGGTAAATCCATTTTGATCATGATGCTCCTCATAAAGGGTGTAGGGTATAACAGAGCCACAAGATGGAAGGAATCTGAGTACCTGAATCATTACATGGAAGAGAGCTGCCTCCAACCTAAATACTCATGGTTCCATCAGGTTCAAGCATTATACAGTTTGGTCTATTTGTTATGGCAGTTTAGCTCCCCCTGATTAATGCAATAACAATGCAAATAAATTTTAGCTACACCTTAATTTTAGATTATTTCATTAGTCAGAATAAAGAATATGGAAATGACATTGGAACAAATATAAATAACTAGGGAGGGGCTGGGTCAAGAACAAGTAAGATAGAAAGAGAATAATGAAGCCAAAAGTTTCTAATTTTATCATTTGGGAGGAAGTAGGCTGTAATCAAGACTAAGAAATTAGTTGTTTTTTTTTTTAAATTGGCAATGTTTATCTTTGGTTTTATGTTCTGGGAAAAAGAGAGGAAATAAATTAAATGGGTAAAGATGTAAATAAAATTTAGCTAGATAAGAGGCTAGAACAAAGAAAATCTATAGGAGTGAAGGGAAGGAGAGAAGATAGAAATGTAAGAATGATTAAACAAAATTAAATCTATAATACCCCCAAACATAGTCCCTACCAAAATCTAGAGAGTCCTTGAAGAGCAATTTAATCAAACCCTTTCCATCCTATGACATGATGGATAAAAATAGATGCATTATTTAAAAAGAAGAAAACCTGAAAACAAGTTAACCCAAACATGATTACCTCACATTTCCTGATAAGATACTTAACCATTCTGTTTTCCATGGCTTTTGCTACAGGTGTTAAAGAAATTTTCATACTTCAAATAGATGACACTGTTGCTTGCCAAAGAATAAATCCCAATTGATAAAATAATCCAATATTTTTTAACTTCAGGTGGTACAACTATAGTCATTGTCTTTCGGTACTCTGTTTTTGAAATGATGCATACTTTACGCTATCTTCAAAATAACAGAACCTATTAATCTGTATCTTATTCAACAAAAAGGGCTGCAGACTCTGCCTTATAATTTTATAATGAAAAGAAAGTATACAAATTATTTTTTTATTTGTCATGATTTTTGTATCAACATGTATGGTAGCATTTAGTGAAGTGGTGGTAAAAGTGCTGATATTTGGGAAATTAAATTGATTTATGGTGGGTTCTATACAAGTAGAAAAATGCTCTTAAAAAAGTATTAAAATAAATTGACTTTAGAATCTCATTAAAATTTAAATTAAAAATATACATATTAAAAATAGAAATAAAATCTGAAGACAGAAACAAATTATTCAAAATCCCAAACAGATGTAATTTTAAAAAGGGAAAAATATAAGAACAATATAATTAAAGTCAGCGAAATAATAGCAAATATATCCCCTCTCATTTTCTGATGAATCCGAAAAAAAGAACAGCTTACACATCTCCTTTTAAATAGTATTTCATAAGTTCCACCACAAATATCAGTAATTATGTAGTGATAAAAAATCTGAGAATAGTTTGTTCTATATAGAAAGATTAATTATTTAATTATTAGCCAAATACTATTTTCATCCAAAGGATGAAACTCACTGAAGTCTGGCAGATAATATCTATTGGCAGTGGGGAGATGAATGAAGATTTCAAAGGTCACACAGTACTGTAAGAAATTTCAATTTTGTTCAAAGTGGATAGACTTTGTTGAGTATCCAGATCATTCAGGTAAAACTTTTTAAGGTTATGCCCTAGAAGTATGGCAACTCTAGTCTATATGAAGGGCTACTTTTGATTTTTTACAACAAAGCCTAAAACCAACCTGGAACTCCAGCTATTTAATAGCCTACTAGAAAAAAATTTCAGCTGTCTTTAAAGAATGATAATGTAATCCAGACTCCCAATTACATAGCATTGACCATGGCTAACATACATTTACTAATTTAATAGACAAGAAAAAAAAAAAAAACAGGAAAAAAATGATCATGAGAGAGAAAACAAAGTATAAAAATATAGACATGAAACATATGTTAGAATTAGCAAATATTTTTAAAATTATTATAAATATTTTCAATGATTTAAATAAAAGATGGGCATAATGAGTGAACATGTGGCAAATCCCAACAGAGAAATGCAAACTGTAAAAGAACTGAATGGAAATTTCAGATTGAAAAACATAGTGTCTGATCTGAAAGGAAAAACTCACTGGATGAGATCAGTAGCAGACTGAAAATGGCAAAAGAAAAAAACCAGTGAACTTGAAGAAAGATAAATAAAAACTATCTAAAAGTGAAGTAGAGAGAAGATAAAAAAATGAATAGAGCCTTAAAAATTTATGGGTATATCATATATGTGACTAGTCTCCAAAAGAAAGAAGAGATAGATTAAAGCAGAAGAAATATATTTGAACAAAAATGGTCAATAATGTTCCATATTATTATTATTCCAAAATACTTTTAACAATCAAGATTCAGGAAGATGAATGAATAAATCACAGAATAATTACAAGAAAGACCAAATCTTAAACACAGCATATTAAAAATGCTGAAAATGAAAGATAAAGAGAAAAATTTTAAAAGCAGCCAGAGGGGAAAAGATACATTACATAAAGAAGTACAATAATAAGAATATCATCTGTTCTTGTTAGAAACAATACAAGCAAGAAGGCAATAGAACAACATCTTTAAAGTACTGAATTAAAAAAGTAAAATCAAAACACTAGACAACTAACTAGAATATTCTATTAGACAAAAAACAAAGGTGACACAAAAACACACATTAACAAAAGTTTAAAGATTCAACATCAAGGGAAGTACATTATAATAAATTCATAGAAAATTGTTAACTGACTACAGAGGAAGCAGATAGAAATGCCCATCCTCCAGTCTTCCCCTGAAAGAGGTATATCTGCATACTGTAAAAGCTGCTGCCTGAGGGTCCAGCTTCCAATCAGCCTGAATCTAGAAGCTGACTGAAATCCTCTCCTTTGGGACACTGACAAGTCTTTGCACATAATCAACTATAGGGAGGCACTAAGAACAAAGAGAGCTGCTTGGATAATCACAAAGGTTTAAGAGACAACCAAGGATTATGGCAGGGTTGAATGATAAGTTTCATCTCCTACTTGGATGACTCCTTCAAGACTAGAAGAGGTGTTTTTTTTTTTTTTTTTTTAAATCTATTTCATGAAAACCAACATAGAGAGTCAAGGAAAATGAAGAAACAGAAGAATATGTTTCAAACAAAAGAACAAGATAAAAATTTAGAAAAGGACTTTCCTCAAGTCGAGATAAGTGATTTACCTGATAAAGAGTTGAAAATAACAGTCATAATAAAGATGCTCACTGGTCAGGAAAACAATGCATTAACAAAGTAAGAATTTCATCAAAAAGATAGAAAATATAAGAAAGTACCAAACAGAAACCATACAGCTTAATAATACAATAAGTGAACTAAAATATTCAATAGAAGGGTTCAATAGCACACTAGATTAAAAAAAAAAAAAAAAAGGATCAGTCTACTTGAAGGCAGGGCAGTGGAATTCATCCAAAAAGAGAAGCAAAAGGGAAAAAGAGTGGAGACAAGTTAAGAGACTTATGGGACAACATCAAGCAGACCAATATTCACATTATAGGGATTCCAGAAAGAGAAAAGAGAGAAAGATGAAAAAAACTGATCTAAAGAAATAACAGTTAGAAACTTTTCTAACCTGGGGAAGGAAACAGACACCCAGATCCAGGAATCCAACAGAGATCTAAACTAGATGAATGCAAAGAGACCCACACCAAGACACATTAAAATTAAATTGTCATAAGTTAAAGAAACAAAGAGAATCTTAAAAGCAGCAGCAAGAGAAAAAAAAAACTGTTACTTACAAGGGAATTCCAATAAGACTATTGGTAGACTTTTTTTTTTTTTTTGTGCAGAAATTGTATAGGCCAGAAAGGAGTGACATTACATATTCAAAACATAAGCTATATGAGACAAAATAGACTTTAAGAGGAGAGTGTAATATGAGACAAAGAGGATTACTATATGATAAAGAAATCAATCCAACCAGAGGATATAACATTTGTAAATATTTATGTACTTCAACATAGAAGCACCTAAATATACAAAGCAAATATTTACAGATCTAAAAGGAGAAATAGATAGCTATACAATAATAGTAGTTAACTTCAATACCCTACTTTTGACAATGTATAGATCATTAAGAAAGAAAATCAGTAATGAAACATTGGACTTAAATAACACGTTAGTCCAGATGAGCTTAACAGATATTTACAGAACATTTCATCTAAGAGCAACAGAATATATATTCTTTTCCAGTATACCTGAAACATTCTCCAGGATAGATCATACGTTAGTCCACAAGACAAGCCTTAATAAATTTAAAAAGATTAAAATCATATCAAGCATCTTTTCTGACCACAATGATATAAAACTAAAAATCAGTTATAAAAAGTAAACTGAAAAAAACAAATATGCGTAGATTAAACAACATGCTACTAAATAATCAATGGGTCAAAGAAAAAAAATCAACAGAAAAATTAAAAATTACTCTGAAACAAATGAAATGGAAAGAAAACATAGCAAAATTTATAGGACCCAGCAAACCAGTTCTAAGAGGGAAGTTCATATCAATAAACACCTACAGTAAGAAAAAAAAATTAATACAAAAAAGAAAATAAATATCAGAGTGGAGATAAATTAAAAAGATTAAAATAACAACAGAAAAAGTCAATGGAACTAAGAATAGATTTAATGAAAAGATAAACAAAACAGACAAATCTTTAGATAGACTCACCAAAAAAATTAAAAAGGGACTCAAATAAAATAAAAAATGAAATAGGAAATATTATAACTGATAACTATAGTAATATAAAAAATCATAAGAGACTCTGAGGAATAATTATATGTCAACATTTTGGACAACCTAAAAGAAATGAATAAATTCCTAGAACTATACAACCTATCAATTTCTTCATGAAGAAATAGAAAATCTGAATAGACCAATCACTGGTAAGAAGATTGAATCAGTAATAAAAAATTTCCCAACAAAAGAAAATCCAGGACAAGATGGTTTCTCTATAGAATTCTACTAAATATTTAAAGAAGAATACCATTCCTTCTCAAACTCTTCCAGAAACAGAAAAGAATGCTACCAAATTCATCTTACGAGGCCAACTTTACCCTGATACCAACATGATACCAACACCAGACAAGAATGCCATAAGAAAAAATTATAGGCTAATATCCCTGATGAACACAGATGTCAAAATCCTCAACAAAATATTAGCAAACCAAGTTCAACAATACATTAAAAGGACATACATTTTTCTCTGAAAGACAGAATAGCTGAATGAATAAAAATCAAGACATAACTATACACAGCCTATAAGAGACTCACTTCAGCTTTAAGAACACACAGAGACTGAAACTGAAGGAATAGACCAAGATATTTCATGCTAATGGAAACTGAAGGAAAGCTGGCATTACTATACTTATATCAGACAAAATAAACTTAAAGAAAAGTCTATTCCAATCGAGTGAAGTTTAATCCAAGGATGCAGGGATGAGTCAATATCCACAAATTAGTCAATTTTTAAAAATAATTAAGGACAAAATTATATAATAATCTCAAAATAGATACAGAAAAAGAATTTGACAAAAAACTCAACATCCATTTATGGTAAAAACTCTCAACAATGTGGGTTTAGAGATAATAGACATCAAAATAATAAAGGTCATATATGACAAGCCAACAGCTAATGTCATACTGACAGTGAACAATTTAAGGCTTCTCCTCTGAGATTAGGAACAAGATGAGGATGCTCACTCTCAATAGGTTTAGTCAACATAATAGCAGATGTCTTAGCCAGAGCAATTAGGCAAGAAAATAAATAAATGACATTCAAATTGGAAAGAAAGAAGTACAATTCTACTTGCAGGTAGAGTTGGCCCACTGTAGATGACACACAGTAAATGACTGACAGAAATTGCTCTTTTTCCACACAAAGTTCTAAAAGACTGGGAAAAGTAGAGATCTGATTCCCTTGATTACCACAATGTCCATCTGTAGCTCCCATGATACTGGACCAGATTTGTCTTGGAAATTCCACCCTCAGAAGCTCTGTCTCATAAAAAGCACTGTGGTCCATAAGGTAACTATGGTTCTCAAGGTAGACTGAGGGTCTCTTGTTTTACCACATGTTAATTGGTTTGATTTAAATAAAGACTTCAGTGACTAAGATTTGGGGAAAACTTTTTAAATAAGAAAACAAGCTTAAAAGACTTAATTTATTATAAGACCTCAAAATCTTTGATATGAAAATGTTCAGTGTAGCTCCTCAAAAACAGGAGTATATTGAAAAATCTTTTCAAGCCCACTTGAACATAGAGTCATTTATTCAGTAAAAATCTCAGTAATGAGGAGGTTCATGGAAAACACTTAGGACATTTAGGACAGAATAGAGTTTGGTGTCCACTTGAGCCCTCGAGGGAAGAAAACTAAATTTGGGTGATACAGTTTAAAAATAGATACAGAACTCTAGTACTTGGCATTATATGTATAAGGCATACACGATGTTCCTAAATTTAATTAGCTGCTTCTGTAGATACTACTGAGTGTCAATTTATGGCTCGTTAATTTAACTGTGGGCTTAAATCTTTGAATAGAGTATTGATTTGTTCCAATAAAGTTTGTTGAGAATATAAAGTAACAAGTTATAACCGAATTAATTTTTAAAAATTTGCTTTGATAACCAGATGCTGACTATGGGGTTTCCAGCACTCTCTTGTAGACATCTAATGCTACAATTAAATAAATTACTTGTTGGTCTACAAGCCAAAGTGTCAAGAGAAGTAATTTATCAATTTGTTGACTACTTGTGGTCATCAGGCAATATATAGAACTGAAATTATTATTATTTTGCATACCAGCTCTTCTATGGGAAACTCCCAAGTTCATACTTTCTCTCCCTTGCCAAATAATTCTAAAACAGTCTGTTGATATAATGTCATATCAAAGAATTCTGCAACAAATGCCATAGTCATTTGTTTTCCTAGTTGTCATTATTTGAGGTCAGTTCTCTCATTGAATAATCTCTACCCTTTATCCCTATCCTTTATGTGGATAATAAGAGCATTCTTAGCAATTAGCAGAGTTCCAGTAAAAATATTTTCCCTACCTATAATGCAGTAATGGCCAAGAGAAATTGGGGCAAACATTTTTCCTGTCTACTTTAATAAGTACACATCCAAGTAGGGACATGCAGTGTCCATGCTCAGGTGTGCCCTAGGCTCAGCATCCATCTTTCTGCTGCTTTACCACTTTCAGACTGACAGCTGAATTACTACACAGAAAAGGTTTCTGTGGGCTGTAACCATAATGCTGCCACTGAAAATAGTTTGTTGGCTACAAGATAAGCAGAGATTAAAGGACAATTTTCATTAACAGAAAGATGGAGCATAGGAGTAGAGCTGCATCTGCATGGGAAAACAAGCTTAGCAAACTTGAAGACAAAAATACACGTAGACACACTCTGAGTTGCTGAATCCTTGGAAGAAACCCACATCTGCATCTTAGACCATGGCATATATTTTTTTTGTGCCTGATGGTTAAGAACAGAGGAGGTTTTTACCAGTAAATGTAATTGAAATTAGAGCAATAAAGAGAGGGAGTCAACAGTGTTTCAAAACGAAATGGCCATATTATCTTCAGGAAAATGAACCTTGTTCACTGAAGCATTATCATCCTATAGAACTGAAACTAAGATTGAGGAATGTGGGGAATATCAAGTCCATATTTAGTAAATTATTTGGAAAATATGTACAAGCAACTGTATTCCATATATATGAGATGGGATCCTGGACTCAATGATCTTACAGCTTAAATTAAACAGAAGGGAGATGTATTCAAATATATCTTAGGTTACAAGTGTCAGGCTGGCAAGCATCATATTTACCCTGGTGTCTACTTCATCTGCAATTATCAGTAGGCCCTTAATATATATCTACTGAATAAAATTATTAAATTAGTTTTTTTTTATATAAGGGAGAAAGTAGTAATAGCTATAAAGAAGTTACAAATATAAGTGGTGGGCTTCAAAGGGTGAAGAATTTACCTTCAGTTGGAAGGGTCAAAGATAACCTTACAGAGATGTGGCTTATGATTTGGGCTTCAATATTTATAAATATTTGGAGGTTCAGATTGACACTGAGGAAGAACAAAGAACAATATGAACAGAGAAGTGGGTGATTCCTAGAGATTAATAGGAAATAGCAGGGGCATTCTTAATTCTCCGTAGCAACTATCCAGGCTAAAATGAACACACTCCTAACACTTTGATTTTCAGCATCAGATGAGGCAACAAATGCTACCCATGTAACTACAAACTAAGTCACGTCATATTACAATTTGGTAAACAGTTATGGACCAAACTTCTTTTTAAAAATGTCAGAAAAACTGAAAAGAATACATTATTCCTTTTTTGTTGTTAGCAGTTTTCCATTGAGATAGATTATAAATTGAAAAAACACATTTTAATTTGACTCCTGGGTTTAGGCTGGAGCTGGCATTAGCTGTATCAGTAATTTAATTTCAGGCTCTATTCAGTACCTGGCATATTGCCTGGCACATAGTAGGTGTGTGAGAAATATTTGTTGAATGAATGACTATCAGAAGTCAAGATTTTGTCATGTGCTGAGGAATACAGATTATTTTATTAAATGGGCTTTCTTTGTCATCTTTAGTCTCACTCTCAATTTAAAACTCAAAAATCCAAATACTCCATGAATGATAAGAAAGTCTGATTCACAAGGTAGCTGATGGGAAAAAAAAAAATCACACTAGTTTCCCACTTCTACTCCACACACAGAAATCATGGTTTCTAACTTGTCAAGGTCACTTATAGGCATTCTTATTTTAGCCAGGCTACTTGTTTTCAACATCTAATGTTCCCTTTGGATTTTCACTTACAGGAATTACACTCACATTATTTACTGCAAAGTGAATTACTGCATGGTTTTCCAAAGTACTTTGATGAAGTATCCACAGAAAGGAGTTCCAAGGGTCAGATGAGTTTGGGAAATGCTTTGTACCCTGAGCTTACTCTTGGAGGTTCGCTATGTTTAAGTAACACTCTTAAGATTCTAAGAAGCCCTGCAGTGATGAAACCCCGATTACCTCTGTTTAACCCACTGTTTTTCAAACTGTTAAGATCATGGAATCTATTCCGAATGGCTCTTATTCTCTTTCAGAATTAGTGTTCTGAACTGCAACCTTGGAACAACATCCTAAGGTAAAGATTAAAAACTGATGAGCTGAGCAGAATGGTATTTTAAACTTGAGTGATCACACGCATTGTGAGGTTGGGGGAACAATGTCAGTACATTCTGTCAACACTGCCCCTCCACCCCTCACCTAGCAGTAGTTCTGCTACCCTTTTCTAATGAACATACTTTCTCTGCTTCATTCTAGCTCTGACATTCTCCTCATATTACTCCAAGATCATTTCAGATATGTACATCATTTGCCTGGTTTCTGTAGGATTTGACTTAGGAATTCTTGTCCTGAAGTATCTTAATTATTCAATTGTCCCTACTGCTCTTTGAGGAGAAAGGAATGTGAGTATTCACATGGCAGGATAAAGAAAGGTCAGTATAGTAGCCCCCTTATTCACCTGGGATACAGTCCAAGACCCCCAGTGGATGCCTAAAACTGTGGATAGTACCGATCCTTATAAATACATGTGTGTGTATGTATACATATTTTCCTATACATACATACATACTTATGATAAAGTTTAATTTATAAATTAGGCACAGGAAGAGATTAAGAACAACAATAATAAAATAGAACAACTATCACTATATATTGCAATAAAAGTTATGTGATGTAGTCTCTTTTTCTCAAAAAAAAAAAAAAAATCTCATTGTACTGTATTTGCCCTTCTTGTGACAATGTGAGATGATATAATGCCTACATGACGAGACAAAGTGAGGTGAATGATGTAGGTGTTGTAATGTAGAGTTTGGTTATTACTGACCTTTGATGATATGTCAAAAGGAAGCTCAAAATGAGCATAAATTTCTTTTTCCTCTTTCACAATTTCAATGATAGAAGATTTATTCTTACTGTAGATCTTAACAACCATAGAATACCATTTTTTTACCTTATTAAATAGTCAAGAAGTTTTACCTATTCAATTAAAGAAAGCGCTGTACAGCTTCTCTTTGGCATATCTGAATTGTCAGCATTACTATGCTTTTGGGCCACTGTTAAGTAAAATAAGGGTTACTTAAACATAAGCACTATGATACTGTAATACTGTGACAGTCACCCTATAGCAGAGAAGACTACTAAGTGACTAATGGGTGGGTGTTGTACACAGTGTTGATATGCTGGGCAAAGGGATTGTTCAAATCCTAAGGCAGAGTGGAGCAAATCAATGCGAGATTTCATAACACCACTCAAAATGGTGCACAATCTAAAAATTATTAAATGTTCGATTCTGGAATTTGTCATTAATATTTTTGGACTGCAGCTGACCACAGGAAACTGAAACTGCAAGAAAGAACCACTGATGGGGGGACTACTATATAAGATGTAACCCTATTTTTAGCTACTAGAAGTAATTTCTGTGCCTTCTGAACTTCAAAGAAGCAATAAGAAGGTGTCTATATCAGCATCTTGGGCTCCAAATGGTATTTGCCCCATTCTTTGTATTCACAAATCTATAAAACTCCTAAAATAATATGGGAATCTTGGGATGTTATAGAATATTATCACTATGAAGTGGTTCAAGTGTGCTCCCCAGAAATAGATCCTGGCTTCTGAATGGGATCATTTTTTATTTTATATTTCAGATCTTTTTAGGCCCACAATGTAATGACTGGCTGTTCTGCTGGTCCACTGGGCTCCAGACTAAACTCTGTCATTTACCAACAAATAGCACTGGGTCTTCACAGCAGACTGCCCTCATAAGGAAGCACTTGGCTCTACAGAATGGGTGCTTATGGCCCCCTTTTCAAAAATATTATGCTCTTCTTCCAGGTGATATGTTAAACTTCCCAGTTATATGATTTAAAATGTCTTAGTTACTAAAAATATCTTTGCTAAATTTTATAATTAAACATTTTAGTTTGCAAATTTTTGAGGCAATGGAGGCATTGGGAAAGACCAGAAAACCACAAGGGACATTTTGTACATAATCATCATGCAGCCTTCTGCCAGGAAAGGTTGATAAAGAAACAAGATTTTTTTTTTCAAGAAGAGAGCATCTACAGGGCAAAGGTAACAGAGAGACATCTTGTTCTGTTTGTACCCAACTTGTATTCTCCAAATAATGTATGCTACTGATAGGAAAATTTGCCTTGAAAACAGTAGATTCCAAAAGCATTCAAGACATCATGTTGATGGCTCCCTAGCATCTTTGGGAAATGCATTTTGTTTGTTTTTTCTTTTACTAAAATGTCCCACCATTTACTTTATTCTTCATTGCTGTTGACTAAAAAATGAATTTCAGCAATTCTTCTCCTTATTCTATAAGATTGGAGTTTCTTCTCTAAATATTTTCCAATTTGAAGCTTTGACCATTTTTAATCATGTCAGATATTAGCATTTCATAATTCGTTATTATTACCCCTCTAAGTCAACTGATTATATTATCACCAAAAAAGGATATAACTTTATGGTCTGAAGGGCAGTGAAATAAGTAAGTTTGCAAAGAAGCTTCCTGTGTATGTTTTCCTCCTTTGACATGAAGGAGTTTAAGGCAGGAATGCTACAAACAAACAAATCACTCAGGTCAGACAGGTCATATGGATTAATAAGTATTGGTTTGGGTGTGGAGGGAAAGACATATTGCTGGACTTTCGAGTGTGGTTTTGCTTCAGCGAAGTCTCAAATCACTGTATCCAAAGTAGCATAATATATATTTTTAATTTTATAGTAAAAAATAAACCATGACTACCAAAAGTCAATAATACCTTTTGTTTTCCCTGTCATGATTCAAGCTTCGAGTTGGAATTCTCTGCTAATGGCTGTGATCTATTTATTATACAAATATTTATTATCTCCTAATGGGCTGGCTACTCTTTTGAGTACTACAGAAATAACAATGAGCAGATAAAAATTCTAGCTGGTATGGAGCTTACTTTTGAATGATCATACTTTTTACAATTTAGTGGTTCCATTTTGCACTCATTTTTATCAGTGGTACTGAAGATTTCAGAAAACATGGTGGACTCAGTGTAGTAAATGTCAACTCAGCAGCTCAGAGCAAAGAAAGATCCTGAATGAAATTTATTTCATCTATGTTTTAAATGCTAAAATCTTCCAGTGCCTGCATCTTTACAAAACTACAGCACGAGACAACAGAGACCATAGTACTGGTATGCTGGATGTGTTAGATTAGGAAACAACATGGAATTCATTTTATCTCATTCTACAGATAAAATGACTGAGGCCCACAGGGACTAAAATCAAACCCTGAGGAGGTAAGTTGTATAAGAAAAAGGCTTGACCTGCCTTGCACTTACTACATAGGATTGTCATGAGGTTTAAATGAGTGCAAAGCACTTAGAGTTGTGCCTGGCAAATAATTTTGTGCTATATGAATACTACCCATTATTATTATTAATCACTACTCTATCCTCTGTCCTTTATATTGGTTAAAATTTTTATATATTTCTATCTGAAAGATCTTTAATAATGGTCTATAACTGTATTCAGGTACTTGAAGGTAGCTGGAAGTTTTTGTTGTTGTTGTTTGTTTTAAGGATTAACTTTATTTTTAAAAATTTTTTAAAACTTATTTATTTATTTGAAGCAATGATTTAAATTCCATCCCCCATCTTTGGGGGATTCTTAGTCTGATTAACTCATATAACTCAAACAGCACCTAGTGCAGTCTTTTATACCAGTGATTTCTAGTTAAATGTGTAGTGTATTGAATTAGAAGTGTTTCTTTAAGACTATTCAATTAAGACTTCAGACGAACATCTCTTGCAGCCATTATTCTGAGTTAAATTGTTTTCCCACCCTTCAATAAAAATCAAAGGTATCTCAAAGTCCTAATTCCCAAATGTGACCTTATTTGGAACTAAGGTTATTACATATGTAATTACTTAAGTTGAGATCATAGTGGAATAGGGTGGACCCCGAATTCAACATGACTTGTCTTATAAGACAGCCATGTGAAAACAGAGAAAAACAAAGAACACCATGTGATGGTCAAGGCAGAGATTAGAGTTATGTGGCTGCAAGTCAATGAATGTTAAAGAGTGCCAGCAAACAATCAGAAGCTAGGAAGAGGCAAAGACAGATTTGCCTCTACATGTTTCAGCATGGCTCTGCTGACAGCTTGATTTCAGATCTCCAGCCTCCAGAACTGTGAGACGATAAATTTCTGTTGTTTTAAGCCACCTACTTTGTAAAACTTTGTTCCAGCAGCCCAGGACACTATGGTCATAACTCTGCCGTGCTGAGTTGTATAAGTAGTTGGGTGGCACAAGCTTTCTAAATGGAGGCCACATCACGAAATGTTCCATTCATTTTGTGACTCAACATTTATGTATGGAATATTTGCCCCTAAAGGGTCTAAACAGACTTAGTTGTCTCAGTAAAACGATACCTTATCATTCATCTAACTTTCCCTTTGTACACCTTTTCCCAAATATTTCAGATGTTCTTGAAATCTACCAGATAAAACATCATGACAGTGTGTACACAGGGAGCCTCAGGGGACAGATTTAGGGTGTCTCAGAACAATCCTACTAGACTTAGGAAACCCTCACCATTTCATATCCAGGTACATAGGCAGTGAGACTGGGCCAGGGTAGGGAGTGGGGGTAGAGGTGGGGGAATTGGAATTGGAGGCAAACAGGAAAACTTCAGAAGTGAGATCATTCTGGGATGTTTTTAGAGTCCTCTTGGTGCCCTGAGAACTCTATTCAACATAAAATCATTCCTTACTTGGGTAGAAAGATGCAGCGGATAAATTTGGTACAATATATGCCAGTTAATTCAACAAAATGTCAAACTGTCTGGGAAAGCCCTTAGAAAAGGTTTACTTTCTGTGTCACCAGGGAACTGAGTGATAGGAAGGAAAGCTTATGAAAATGAGATTTTCTTTAACTTCTGTCTACAGTGAATAAATCAGTAGGATTTTTCAAGTCCCCTCATCCCCTTGATATCAATGAGTTTATCTCATAAGCAGGCTAGTATTTACAGACTCTAAAAAAAAAAAAATCTCACTCCTGTTTTCTTTCTTTTCTCCTCTGCATTCCAGTCTAATTATTTGTATTCCTTTTCTTCTATCATTTCTTTCCTTCTTCCTTGCCCTTCTTATTCTTTTCTTTGCATAACTATAGAAAGAAAGATTTGTCTTACGACTGCTATCTCCTACCTCTTAGCTTCTGAAAGTCATGATGAGTGTGGAAGTCTTCACTTTTTTTTTTTTTTTAAAGAAGATTTAGTCTCCCTGCCCTGAACTGAGTTTAGGGTAATTGTGTATCTGCTTGAGGGCTGAATGCAATCTCTAGTCTTTTTCATAAAGTTTATGGCCCTGATGCCCCTTTAAAAGTCTCATGTGGCTGATTGATAGGCTCATTTCTGATACTAACCATAAAGAATTGGCCATCTTGAAGATAAGCTGCTCCTCCCCTGAGCATTACAGTAGGTAAAGGCGCACCACCATTATAGATGAAGTCTCCATTACAGATGGTGTTTCTTGCCTCAATCAGATTCATCCTTCGGCAGCCCAGGCAGTGCTCTGTGCTGAGGGACTGTACCACAGGATGTATAAACTCAGTGGAGTCCTTTTAGTTAGTGGGTACCTAAGTATTAAAACATCATCATGGATGAAATGAAGAAAGCAATACCTAATATCCCATTTCCTAACTTCTGGTAATTTTTTCTTAATGTCATTAACCAAAAGAGAAGTTGACAGACTCATAGAATCTTCATCGTTCAGTAACCTGAGCCTTTTTATTTAATCCTAAGTATTTCTCAGATTTTACCTCTTTAATATGTGTTCTTAGTTTTCTTGTGAATTTATTTTTTCTCCTCAAATTATCTTTCAAATATCTCTTCATGGTACAAGTGTGGTGATTAGTGATTTTTCCCTACTTCTACAATTTATATATTCTGGCTCAAAATGGCACTTGACTTCTTAGAAAAAGGCAGAGCTGGGAGAGAGACAGGGAGGATGAAAGTGAAGTTAAGATGGAGGGAAGGGGTAGAATGAAAGGGAGGGGGATACATATTCACACAGAATGAGAAGGAGGGAAGAAGAAGAGATTTTGTGAATGTTAAATTTTAATTAACTGAAGATGTAATTTCCTAAAGGAAAGAGAGTTATGATGAAAGATTTATTCATCATTCAAATGTTTATTGAACACTTTTTTATAGAATAGGTATGGTACTGTGACTAGGGTTATTAAACGTAAGACACAGCCAATGCACGTGAGGAACCCACATTTTAAATAACAGAAACATCAGAGCTATACATTAAATAATTACATTAAATGTTAAAATGTGACATAATACATTTAGGGATGTTGCCAATACCTCTGCATCCACTTATATCTAGTTTCTAACCTACATCACATCCTAAAAAAGCTCTCATCAGTATCATCAATAATACTTATGGTGCTAAAACCAATGAGTATCTTTCAGACATTATTAATGAGTAGCAGTTGACCAAATAGACAATTTCCTCTGTCTTGAAATATTCCTTCTGTGCCTACTATACACCACATACGCTGGTTTTCTGACAACTTCTCTGTTTCCTTTCAGTCTCTTTTGTAAGCTCATTTCCTCTTGCCAATTACTAACATGTGATTTCTCCATGGTTTGGTCCTGTGCTTACTTCTCTTCCCCATACTTTCTTAGCGATGTCATTCAACCTTGGGCTTCAACTACCTTTAACATACCACGAACATTCAAATTTTTTTTCCAGGCAGACTTCTTCCTCTACACCCCATGTGCAATGATTGCCTCTCCCAGGAGCCCATTCAGGGTTAACCACACCCTTGCTGGGGCAGTAACTCAATGAGTACATTTCTGTCTATATCTGCCAGGTAAGACTTGTGCATTACTCAGCTGTGTGTCCTCAGTGTTTAATATGATGTCTGGTATTCCAGTTATTGACTGGAATTGGGGCAAGACTCGGAGGAAGATGCACAGCATCATTCCACATGCTGGTGTTCTGGGTCAGTCTGCCTCGGCACACGACCAAACAGGTAAGTAAGGTAGTTAATAGGTGATAATCATTTAATTACAAGAGGTTTAAATAAGATGGGAAAAAAGAAGTATGCATGGAATTTAACATAAATGATTTTTTTTTCTTTTTATGCATTTTCAGAATTTTCTATATTGTACATGTAGAACATATACACTACTTTTATAATTGGGGATTTAAAAAAATTAAAGGTATTTTGAGGTTTGCTTTATATATTGATAGAGTGAGAGAGAAAGGCACGTGTGTGTGTACAAACATACACACAGAATCAGGGTAGTAAAATGAAAAAAAGGAACATGAACTATTAGTAGGAATTCTAGGAGTTAGAACAGTTCTTTTTCAATAAAGAGTATTGCTCAAATTTTTTAATAAACAGTTATCCAAAATGGTTTTGTTTCTAAGTGATTTTAGGGAAGAATAGGGCAAGAGAAATTTACTCACATGGCCTGTAATTCCTGATTTTCAAGAATTAAGCATAAAAAAGTATTTGTAGATAACAACTTTGCTAGTAACATGTGCACACCTAAATTATAACGCAGACTACGTACGATGTTTACTGATGAGTACTAGACACTGACATCCTAGTCAAACCATTCAAGCCATTAAAATAAACAACCCTTATGAAAATGAAAATTAAATATTACATTGGAGAAATTGAAAGCATGTTTTATCAAAGGCAATTTGCTTATTATATGACAGCCTTAGAAAACAACAGGAAAATTACAACTCTTACAATTAAAATGAAAAGGCAACAGCTTTTTTAGACACCACAGTAATAAGGGAGCCATGGGTCATTCCAAAAAAAAAAAAAAAAAACCCAAAAAACCAAAAAAACAAACCCGTATATTCTATATGCAGGCACTGTCTGATTTCCTCTCCTTTGCATGCTGCTGTGATGTAGGGGGAAGGGCATATTTCTGTACTAGTTAATGAACCATAGAAAAAAAGCAGTACCAAAGTCTTCCTTTTAAAAAATTCTTTTTTTATTGGTAAAAGAGAGTGATTCTACAGAGCAACCTCAAGGGCCAAAGTGTTAAAATCATGAGGTGTGCCAGGTAACAGTGCCTTCCTTCTCTTCCAGGGTCAGAGCTAATGGCCACCAATGCCTTGCATCCATGTGGTAGCCCACTGACACGATTCTTCACATGCTTGGCTGAGTTATGTAGGGTATTTATATCCTAGATTCTCAGATATGGTACCCAATATCATCTAACTACACATTTCTTTAAGGGACTCTTAGTCTCTGTCCACTGTAATAAGCAAAGTAGCCACTAATTCTGGTCATGCTTTGGGTGGAACAATCATGTTCACGTCTACATCTTGGTGATGGTTGTTAATTGATTATGAGTATAGTAACAGAAAACTTTCCTAGAATATGTGGCACATCTAATGAAAATACTTCTATAATGCTTGAATCAGTATACCACTATCAACATTATAGCTAGTATTGCTTGTGTACTTCAGAGATTATTTTACAGTTTAACTTTATTCTCTGAACATCAAAATATATTCAGCTTTCTATTTAAATGGGCTGTCTAGAGGAAAAGCATAGTTATTAACCCAATAACTTGTTCTTTAATGCCAATATTTCAGAGAGCTAACGTTTACTAAAGCACTATTTGATACAGAAAGAAATTATATGCAGACCAGGTGAATCGCAGATTCTATGCAAGGGCATTGCATAACTAAAATAATAAAACAGATTTCACAGTAATGGAGGAATAACTTTAGAAATGAGAAAAAAGGGAGTTCTAGAATGTTACTTAGAATCAAGTGTACTTAGCCAATTTACACTTTCCTTATGTTCTTCAACTAAATGAGCCTCATTGATCATATTTGATCTCTACTTTTGTAGCTAACAGTCTTAGTGGATAAAATATTTTATTCCCAAGGCCTCAGAAGGCTGACCCACAATGAAAGTGGTCTGGAGTTCAATTTGTGGACTTGGGGGTACAGTGGGCTAGAGAGATACAGAGCTATGTCACTAGCTATGTAGTCTCAGCCCCAGTTTCCCAAAATATAATTTGTGGAAACACTTTCTTCTAGTACAAGAAATACTAATATATAAAGGTATTAGTCTTGTTCCTATGTGCCTTATGTATATTTTAGGCTAGCGATGTGTAAAGTTGCCTTCTTTCATGATGCTAATTTTTTTTTCCTCTTAGAATTACTAACTACATGAGCCATAAACATCCCTTGACAACACTATAAGGATGTTTCAGTGAGCAGTAAGCAGAAGTCCCCCCTTCTTTTGTTTATAACCTACAACTATATGTAAAAAAAAAAAAGAACACTAAAAATAATGCCATTTTTGATTGCTAATGTCATGGACATTGGCAAGAATATTGAAGCTGTACATCAAAAAGATATTTTGGAGATAAGTCAGCATAAGAATAAAATCGAGCTCCCGAGCTCTCATGAAATTGAGAGATCTCTTTTGTATGTAAGTATATTTATGAGAATATTTCAACAGAAATGAAGAAAAAATAGAAATCCATTGCCATTATATTACTATTTTGTTGAAATGGCAATCTTATAATGAAATCTACAATTCCAGCTCTCATATCCTAAAGTGGGTGCCTGCTTGCTTTAATCTTGGTTATTGTTATATCGGTAAAGCAATCATTGAAATTAACTTTGGCATTTTACGAAAAGGCAAGATAGGTCTACGCTTCCTCCCCTTCCTGCCTTTTCATAATCCCATCTCTGTAATCTATGGCTGTCCTCAACAACAAAAGTTCAAAAACACCCAACAGAAATCAAAAATGGGGAGACTGTAATTCGGCATTTGGAAATCACAGTCTTCCCTAATTGAGTCTTGCTAAACCATAGAGCTATTAATTCTAGTTTGGTTCACCTAAACCACATCCTCTGAGACTTCCTCTTAGTGATGTGGGGTAAAGAGTTACCAGTGCTTCTCTTATTGTGAAGCTGAATCTGAAAATGTGACTACGTAAGGCCCCAAACTGCCAAAGTCTGTGCTACCTCATTTTAAAAACAAATGTCTTGAATAAAATAGTCTACAAATCCGTTTAGCGCCAAGATGTTATGATTGCTATAGTCTTTAAGTTGTTCTTTCAACTTCAGTTATTCACATTCCACCATCATGAATTTTGCCTAACAAGGCAAACAACTTTTATTCTTATTATTTTTATTTAGGTCAGCACATGTTTTGTGAGTTTTATTTGAATATATGTGTGTAACATGGACAACTTTAAGTTTCAGTTAATTCAAATAGATGATAAATTATGAAAATAAAATAAAAGATGGAAGCAAAACAATGTAATTAAGTCCTGTTTAGACAGAAAGACCCAAGAATAACTGAATCTCAGGGCTGGTCTCTTTTTATTTAAAAAAGCTATAGAAGATGGAATACCATCAAATAGTCTCTCTTACCAAGAGAATCCAAATTTTGGAGGACAACTGAAAGGAGAATAAAATAATTTCCTCACTACAGGATTTAGTATGATTTAAGTCTTTGCTGGTACCACCAGTGAGACAGATCCCATTTGCCGAGAAAGCCAGTGTGACCATTAAAAGGGTGTGTAACATTTTCAGACTTGACTTCAGATTGAAATACTGAAAATCTTTATTACTCCTTATCTCTAAGAAGTGATCTCTGAAATTGTCTTGATTTAAACAGCTCTTGTCCTGTTGTCTAAAAAGCCAAGGGAAAGTTCTATAAGTTGCATGTTCTAAATCTTCTCATTTCTAGCTTCGAAAGTATGATTTTCAAAAATCTTTATTGAGATATAATTCATATACCATAGAGTTCACCTATGGTATATGTGTACAATTCAATGGTCCTAGTATATTCACAGAGTTGTGCAACCATCACTATGATCTAATTTTAGAACATTTTGCTTTCCCCAAAAGAAACTCCATACCTATTAGCAGTGACACCTTATCTTACCCTTCCCAGCCCCAATTCTAGGCAACCAATAATTTGCTTTCTGTTTCTATACTTACATATCTTAAACATTTCATACAAATGGAACCACACATGTTTTTTTGTGACTGCCTTTTTTCATTTAATGTAGTGTTTTCAAGGTTTACCCAGGTTATAGTGTTCATTATTACTTCATTTTTTTATTACAGTATTATTTTATTATATGGATATACCATATTTTACTTATCCATTCATCAGCTGATGGAAATCTGGGCTGTTTCCATATTTTGGCTATTATGAATAATGCTGCTGTGAATATGTGTATGCAAGTTTAGTGCAGACATATATGATTATTTTTCTTGGGTATATACCTAGAAGTGGAATTTCTTGAAGATATACATTTTTGATCAATAATTTCATTATATCAAAACATAATTTTGCAGTCAGGTAGCACAAGAATAAAATAGAGCCTGTGCCTATTATTTTTATTTTTCTACTTTCACTCTTTTGCTTATTTTTCTTGTTTATATGCTAATTACATATTTCACTTGAAAAATATAAAAAAGCACCTATAATCAGAACACATACTAAAAATAGTAGAGGACAAAATAGGTAATGTACCCACTCCTTCAATTCCATACCCAGAGACAAGTTTTTCTTTTTTAAAAAACTATAGTATTATTTTTAACAAAAGCAAGATTATGCTATGCATATAGTTTGCATTTCTTAATTATCATTGATATACTTTCATGTCATCTGACATTGATTAACTGCATTTTCATAAAAACTATAGATATCATTACATTGAGGTACCATGATTTATTTAACTAGTCTATTTTTTTTCTATTATAAGCAAAGCACAATGAACAGCTTGAATATATATCTTATAAACTTGAATAATTTCACAGAGTATTATCTGAGAAGTTAGGCGGTTGGGTCATATGATGCCTAATTAGAATTTTAATAGCTATTGGCTAATTTCACTTCAAGAAAAATTATTTCACTTCACATTCTCACTTATAATGAGAGTGCAGATGTCCTCATGGCCTCACCATTGTTCAGTGTTATCAAGCTTACATTTTGCCAGTCTAAAACACAACATACAATTTTTATACATATTTAAGTATTAGTACACTTGAATATTTTTCATTTTATTTATTGGCCATTGATATTTCTTTTGAGAATATCCAGTTCATATCATTTTTCTATTTTTTTCACTAAATTATTTATGCTATTCTTATGGATATGTCAACATGTATATGTTCTATATCTGTTGATAAAATGCTTTAACTTTCTTTTGCCATAAAGATATTTCATATCTTTGTGCTGTCTTTTTTCTCTTTACTTTCCCTTGACTCTACCATTATTTTACTATTAAGCTGAAATGTTACTTTTATCCTATATTAAATCCCTGTACTTAGAGTTCTTTCTAGACTCCATTCTATTCCATTGATCTCTTTATTCCTAAGCCAGTGCCAAAATGTTTTAATTACTTAAGCTTTATTAAAATATATACTGCCATATCAGATTGGACAAGGTCTTCATTTTCAAAAAATGTCTCAACTATATTCAGATATTTATTCTCACACATTAAAATTATATCAACTTGAATGACTTAATTTTTTCTATAGTTACTATTAATAGTTTTTAATTAGTATAAAATGCTTTGCTCTCTGGAATATAAAATTAAAGGAATCAATATATTGGTGTTAAACTATAATGACAAATTAATGGAATTATTCCAGTTTATATTTAAATTTGGATGAAAGAAGCTAGATCCTAATTAAGAAAAACAACAACAAAACATAACAGAAAAAAGCTATGTTTAAATCTTGAAGTATTCAACTAACTATATAACTACACCAAGCAGAGAAGAAAATAAAGTTATTAAGTCATTAAAAAAATACATTAAATTCCAGATGAAGTAGAGAAAGCAATAAAGTTATTCGGCAATGCTGCAGGAATTGTTTTAAAATAACCAATTGAACTCATCCAATAGGTTCACTTGAAGATTAAATTATGATTATAATATGAGAAATTTATAGTTAAGTAGCTTATCTTCTCAATAAAAATATAATGAATAATGGAGGAAATGATGGGTAAATGAAATTTTATTTTCACTATAATTAAATTTCTCATCTCAAAAATCTTACATCTTCTTAAATCACTATGAATTAAACTATAGTGTTTACTTTATTGTAGAAGTTCCATGCCCAGTATGTTAATCTTTTCTCAGGAAATCTCAGGGCCATTTTGGTATAGTTATTTGCTGAGTCTTTGCCAGGAGTCTGAAAACATGATTTTTAAGAGAATATACACAAGTCTTTGTTTTGCTGAGAGAACAGTAAATTTAGTCAATTTTTTCTTGCCCAAACATTTTATCTATGCAAGTACAAAAATTCTGAACTTGTTTCCATAGCTACTAATGGAAACTCAAATCCAGTTCTCTTCTATCTATACTCAGGATATTCATGAGGTTTATTGTTCAAGCTTCTTTCTTTACTCACCAGGTATGAGTCCTTGGGCAAATCACTTCATCTCTGCAGTACTCTGTTTTAACTGTAAAATGAGGAACTGGGTTAGATAATCTTTCAAATTCCTTTTAATTTTAACATTCTGTCACTGTATTTAACATAGTCACTCAATTTTCTTAGTATTATTTAAGTTTGATAACTACCAGTCATAGGGAGAAATGTTTGCAAGGGAACCTACAATTTCAAACTTTGCATTTACCGTTCCTATTGGAATGTGATTTTCACAGACACCTTACTTTTCTCAGATTGTTTCACTATAATCTCATTGAAGAGAATAGTCACAGGAATTCTAACATATGACCATATTTCCATAACTCATTCTTAAAATAAATTTCTCATCAGAGATTAGAGCAAATTCTGATTCTTGGGGACAAAGATTCTCTACCCTGATTTCAAGTTTATTTGAGGCCTCCAAACAGGGCTTTTTTTTTTTTTTTTTTTGTGGTGGGGTGTGGGGGGCAGGTGGTCCTATTTTATTATGTTCTCATTTGTAACTGGACTTGCTTTCATAAACAGCATCACCTTGAACTTTTGTCTTCAGAATGCTCATATCTTAGTTTTTATTTTCTCTAAATTTGATTTTGTTTCTAGTTTTATTTTAAAAGCAACATTACAAATCTTAAAACATTTTATTATATATATATGTTTAATATATATATTTAAATTTCACAAAAAATAAAAAGTATAAAACTTTTTGTAGTCGTTTTGCAACTGCTGAAATAACAAAAGTTAAAAATCAAAATAAGAACTTGACTAAATTTCCACATCATTCTATTAAATCTAGTGGAGTGATTATAATTCAACTCACTAAATAGGTTTGACAACGTCTATTTTCTAAAGTTTCTTTAATAAATGGGTGAACTTTTTGCAATGAGTGCTTTTTTTTTTTTGTTATAGTGACATTGGTTAATGAAATCCAGTAAGTTTCAATGACTGTTTCTTAATAAAATAATAATTTTACCAGAAAAAAAAAAAATAAAAACAAGAACCCAGTAAAAGTGACATAGGCAAGAGGGGACAGATTTCCAGCTACTGGAAGTATATTTCAGTATAGTCTTCTGGAGGGATATTATTTAATCCTATATTCAAAACCTCAGGAGATTAACTGAGCAATTCTATTTTTAGGAGTGTGTTTGAGGAAATAGTTAAAAATAAGGGAAAGGATAGGCATTCCACTGTTTATAAAAGTGAAAAACTGGAAACAACTGAAATGTACATAAACAGTGGCTTGGTTAACACAATTGAGATGCAACAATGCCATCAAGTTAGACACATGCATTAAAATTATAATGTAAAACAATGTCAAAGGTCATGGGGAAATGTTAATTCTAAAAAGTAGAAATGGCTATGTAATAATGTATATAGTAGGATTCTATTTCTTGTAAAAATTCATATGTATAAATATTTATATATACATCAGAAAGTGACTGGAAAAATAGCTTTTAAAATGTTAATACTTGCTACCTTTTGCTGAAAAGAATTATGTGGATTATTTGTTAATTTTCAAGGTTTTTGCATTGATTACATATTATACTATCATAAGAATTATTTAGGAGCAGTAAGTTATCATTCTAAAAATAAGTGTCTAGATTATACTTACCCATATAATTAGACCTTCATAGAATCAATGATTTCAATGATTTGGTAAATATATCATTTGCATCTAATCTATGTAAATAAATTTGATTTATTGTATAATCTGTTGCCGATTTATTTGTACCAAAGAAAATCAAAATTAGTGATAAACACTGTCTTTAATTTCAAAGCTTTTAAAAAATAAATTATAATAATTACTTTTATTTGCTTTTTACTTGGATTTTATATGGCCACGCAATCAGTTGCAAGTGCCACGAGGGCAAGAGTTTTACCTTTTTGTTTCCTTTAGCAGAGATTACATTATATAGCTGAACAGACTAAATTAAAAAAAAACTATTCGTTTTATAACATCTTAAAATCAAAAGTTGTTAGATTGATCAGTTTGTTCCTATAACCTGTAATGACCAAAAGTTGGCAAAATCTTCCCTGAACCTAACCCCTTGGAGTTTACATAACCTAACCAACACAAAAGCAAAGTGTACTATTTCAATATCCAGCATATTTATAAAAAAAAAAACAAAACAATGAATTTTGATGATTTCGAGAAAGTTAATCTTTACTGTGTTGACCATTATTTAATTTTATGCCTTTAAAAAATTACATCTGATAAATCAACTATAATAAAAGATTTGAACTCTAAATATAATTAACCAAATGGCACCCAGTACCAGTTAGGTGAATGTTAATGTGCAGAAAGTTCATCCTGTAGAGACATTTTTTACAACCTGAGCAAAGTGGAAGTGCATGATTAAACTTCAGTTTGGATGGTGTCAAGAGAGGAATAGTTTAATTCAGAAAAAAATATATAAAATGCTAATTGTTCAGAAGTGTATCTTTCTATCATCTATAAAGAGAATAAGATTTTCAAAGCAAATGATAGAATAAGAAGCACATTTATTAAACAATTCTATATAAATCATTCTTATCTAAATGATCATTCAATTTTTTTAAGAGCTCTTCTAAAAGGACTTTATTGGTCAAGCTCTGTAGTAAATATATTGTCTGTAGTAAAGTATAGTTCATAGTAAAAATATTTTATTTCTTTTAAAATAATTGATTAGCTTTCTCCATCATTTGAACTAGTCTTCCTTCAGTGAGTCTGAATAAACAAAAGTTCATCATCTTCTTAAAATATAAAAGCAAGCACAAATATATTTCCAAGGTCAAGAAACTGAAACAAAAGAAGTTCTTCCAATTTTTTCTTTGAAGTTGCTCTCATCCCATAGGGTCTATGAATAAGTAAGCCCTCCTTATGCCAAGTCTTCAAGGCAAAAAATGAAGTAGAAAGTTACTCAATTATCTGGCAAATTCAGTCAGTGAGACAAGCCAACCTAGATTAATTGAAGGTTTTAGCACCTGTTTTTATCATTTTTCTAAGAGATTAAGTATTTAAAATTTATTCTTTAGGTAAATATTTTTGCTTCAAACTTTAAGAGGGAATAAATAACTAGTATATCAAAATCCAACTCCCATTCTCAAATATAATTTCAAAAATTATGGAGACAACCACAAGTTCCTTAACAATGGAACATCTTAAGTCATAATCAGTACACAAGAGTACTTATTGCAAAAGATTCCTAAAACGCCTATTCCCTTCTGGTTTATAACTGCCAATAGGACCTGGTTTGCATGTTGAATGCAAAAAGCATGGAAGTTTCTGGCAAAAACATTTATAATGCTTAATGTAGCAGCGGGGTCATTCAGACTAAGCCCATTAGCTTCAAGGTTAGAGTTAACATTTCAGTGATCTGCCTATTCATCAATGGTGAACCACTGTGAAAACCTCAAATATCTCCTGCTACATGAGATAAATATTGGAGAGTGCCACTATAGAATACAACTTCATGAAGCGCTAACAACAAAGGCTCATTTATGAAAGGTATGGTTTACTTCAAGGCTTACTAATTAGTGCTATATTCAATCAATTTACATGGACTGTAGTGGGGTATCGGTCATTAAGGAGATTTTTTCCTAAGGATTCTTAGGAGAGGCAGAGAATGGATTTCACACAAAGATAGTATTATGTTTCATATTTAAAGACAGACAGCATTATATTTTGTTGAATTGTTGAAAGGATTCTATTCTCCCAAAATGCTGATGGTAAAACTCTCAGCCAAAAGAAGGGTTTAAGTTATCTTCCCTGAGATATGTACAAGTATTAAAAAAATCAACAGGCGTTGGTTATATACTGAAGATTTCTTTATAATGGAACCTGCTTCTAAGAGCATCTACTGCTCTGAGACAGAGTCTCAACTTTTAAATAAATGGCAAGAATCTAGTGAATTCAGTCAACATTCTTCTTACCTTTATACCTTCTTTCTATATTCTGGACAGTTTTTGATCAATGTCCAAACCATATTTATGCACATATTAAGGTTATTTATTGTAGACAGTTAGTGTTGCAAACTGGTGGGCTACAGAACAAATTGTGCACTCAAATATATTCTTGAGCTACTACTCCTTAAGACTGAATCTCAATGCTTTTAGGTGGGTTGGTATATCTCTGGTTTTTCAGAGGCTCCCCTGTTCTCACTGCCTTACACTCAGCTATTCGAAGGTTTCCTCACAATGACATGATCTCACCTCACCTCACAACTCCTAGTTTGTTTTCCTAACTTAATTGAGTCTCTAGCATGTGTCAATTTTCTGCCACATTCTGCTATGAGCAGGACATTGATCTCTTGGCCACTTTGAAACATTTCCCTGCATATCAAGCTCTGAATCAAGAAGACTGCCAAGAGTTGGGTATGTTTCCCAGAATAATGATAGTGAATTCTTTACTGTTAGCCATGGACTGGTAAGATTAAATTCTCTTTGCAAAACATTTAATGATAATTACGGAATATTTGACATGGCTGGTGTGGCAGATACCGTCAGGGCACTGCCCGCG